>PPKT02000010.1:0-368813 GCA_003706255.2 Ogataea nonfermentans | reverse complement strand
TAGTTCGTTTTCAAGCGATTTCACTCGCTGATCGTATTGCTCAAGAATAAGCCGATCTCTTTCATGCTGGCCACCAAAAGTATCAGTATCTTATTTTCTTTGCTCAATGGTAGCAGAGCTATATTTAGTCACGTGATAAATATTGGTGTTGGACCACGTGATGAGAAAAATTATGGTCACGTGATAAATATCGCAGGTGTACATCAATTGTTGGTTAATTAGCACTCTATTTCTTCTAATTCTCATCTTGATAGGTAAATCCAGAGTTTGACGTTCGACCAAATCCTTCTTAGAAACCTGAGATATTAAAAAAGCAGTAATATTAAAATTTATTTCATAGTCACACGAATGATGATTGATAGTAACATTGCAGTTTCAAGTTGATAAATCTGTAAGATTCTTAGACTAAGTATAGTTCTTCAACCATAACTTTATGCTGCTTGAAAGGAATCTCTCCACCTAACTTTCATGAGGACACGTATATGAACTCAAACATTCGACTACATATAACCACCATCCAAATACCTTATATCACGTGACCGAAAATGCTTACGCACGAACCGAATTGCTTGACGTACTCTTAATGTTGAGAAAAGACCTTTGGTATTCCAATACGTTACCTTGAGATCTTTATCGTGGCCTTCCTTCAAGTCACATGATCCCTAAAGATGATAAAGTTATTGGATATGTAACTGTTTGAATAAGTCCCTGGATAAAATAACAGATGGCTTCTAATCCAAACACTATGTTTACTAATTCTAAACACCTTCCGTTCCTTAGGCGTTCAGCAGAAACAAACATAGCCTTTTCTCCATTATCACGTGACAAACTATGAGAAAAAATTTGGATTCAATTATCACGTCTATTATACTTCTGATGCATTATGACTAATTTCCTATTAACCAACAAAACTTGCGTCTTATTTATTGAGGTGATAAAACAAGATCCTGTACAAAACACATATTTAAAGTATAAGATGTCCAATACTTCGAGATATATTTTCGTGATATTTATAGATAGCGAGCCACAAGCTACACATCACATACCCCTTCCCCTTCATATCTGGATAGTCACGTGATAAAAACTTTTGGACTAGACTTTTAAACACCATTAAAAGCCGCTCTCTTTAATATTCAAAGATACTTGGAGATTTATTTGCTCTCCTTCTAGTAAAAGCTATAGAACCTCTCCAAAAACCTTAAAAGTTTTCCCTTCATATTGGGGCAAGATATCTCTCGACAGAAATAGGTGGATGTTTATTGAAGTGAATAAAGCTAGAACTCGTCACTTCTCAATCTTTTCAAACTATATACCTACACACCAAGTCGGCTTTACTTGATATTCTCCCTGTACCCAATTATGTCACGTGAGTTGACAGATGCAGGATAAGAGCGTTTGTGTCATTAAGAAAACTAGATTTTTTACAAGAAGACACTATATTTCAGGAGTAAGACTACAGTTTTACACAGTAGCGCCCGATTTGTCACTTAAATACCAAATTGCCCCTTTTTGAGATATGTTTAGCAACAGTATACGTTTCTGTTGGACATATTTTTTTTTTACTTTTAAAGCTGGAGACCTTCAATACTCAACATCGTCAAAGAGAGTTAGTGTAAAATGATGTGGTAAACGATAGCCTTGAGATATCTAGTCTGGATATTCAGATCACATGATTATCCTGATAGAAGCGGAAAATTGCATACATATAATAAACCGATCTATCATATGTTTGACCTATTTACCCGAGATTTCTGACCTATCATACACTGTTTAGTGCAATTATGGAAAGAATATACCTCCTTATCTCGAACAACTTATACTCAAAATATGCCATTAAATAAGAAGTCTTCTGAGAAAAATTCTTGTGATATCACCTAGCAAATATGCAACTATCAATGACTACTATACGTCAGAGATGGCTTGACAAATTTTTAGTTGTATTCATGTAAATTCCCTGGGACCACCCACCATACACAGCTTCATCCGTCAGGGTCTTGATCCTAGGCAAAATCGTAAAGCTAAGCTGATAGAAAACGGAGATTCGAAAAAATTTGTTCTCTCCTGTTGAAGTGATGACAAAAGATCTTTCACAGAGGACACATTATTCAAGGACATATTTAGAGTATAAGTTTTTCAAGATGAAGAGGTATCTCCTCTCCATATATATAGCAAATAGTATGTGACACCTCACATACATTGGATAAAAAGCTGAAACATATGATACATCATTTTATCATATGTATGTAATTCACCCTTTTAACAGGACAAGCACGTGACCTGAATATCTGGACTAGATATTCCAACATCTTCTTTTTAATCTAAAGTGTGTGATGTGCGACTACTTATTTGCACTAAATATGAAACGGTTATTCCTCTACATTTGAACAAACTGTACTTCTAAGGTGTGGTCTGTGAAAAATCTCCTGATATCACTTGAAAAAGTACATCAAGACATTCCTTAACTAATCAAAATATATCAGATGAAATTGTATAGGATATTTTTCTGGTACACAAATACGAGGAGATTTTCACCGGGGAAGTGAATGACTTCGACTTCATACTAAGCATTCTAATAATATGCTTTCGGTGAAAGATCTTATCGTACCGCTTCTACAACTAGAACGCAAACATTTACCAAACTGTACCTGAGGAACGGTATTAATGTGAGTAATGTGAGGCTGGAACTAGTAGCTCCTGAATTTTCTCTATGTTGGGTTCTGAAGAGGAGGATAACTATCGATAAATTCTTGGGAAGAGGAAGAATTGAAATGGATAATCTACTTATTCATATAATCAGAGAACCTTGAACAAGGCAATATACTTCGATATCCCTTTTATAATCTTGTTAAGGTAGGAGGAGGCATGCCTTACAGCCCGGTATTTCGCTACCATTGAAGATCTTGTTTTGTCGCAGTCGTCCTGGACTTTGAATTTATATAATGCATAGTGTTAAGTGGACACCATACTGCAAGATCTTTCACCAACTTCCATGGAAGTAATATTATTGATAAAAATAGTATATATCAAACTATAGGTTGCTTATTATTGGGTGGTAAACCATCTCTATAATTATAGCACCAAAATAGCCCTCCAAATCGTGAGCCCAATCATGCTGTCTGGCAGAGAAATACTCTGCTCCCTTATATGAGTTGCTCTCTTGTTAAAAAATCTTTTATCGAGACCTTTTGTACTTCTCAATTCATCTTTTATACAACCTAGTAGTCCAATTATACAAAAATGTGGCTCGCACTGTACTAGTTCCATGCAATGTTAATACCTCCAGCACAATATCGTTAAAACTAAAGGAGGTTTACTGGTATGAGAAGGAAGCGAAGTTTGTGTCATGTAAACTTCAGTGTGGGTATCTATCTCAATTGAGTTCCTTTTTGTCAAGGATTTATAACCTCTTAAAACCATCAGCCAAACAAACTAGAATTTGATACGTCTATAACTTTATATGGCCTCCATGAAAGTTTTATCATTTCCATTCTACGTCTATATAAGGAATTTCCAAATTCGAGTTGGAATCATAACTCTATAAGCCTATGCGTTTGACGATAGTAGATGTAGTAGCTATCTAGTTCTACTACAAATTATATCCACTTATGAAGGGCACTTATAGATTGCTTTTGATTCCCTCATTCAATCATATATATACTTCAATTATAAAAGAAAGTGGTACTGGTCAATGCAAAATTTTGAATATGAAGAATTTGTATTCCTAGCAAGTGAACTATGGGATTGATCACATTTCGTGTGTCCTGAAATAAACCCTTCATAAATATATATTTCTGATGCACACTACTTATTATTTGCAAAAACAATTAAGAGTAAGTGCATCTATCGCTTCCACAACTTACACTTACACTATGTCTACAAAAAATGAATTTTCTTTGAAAAGTATTGTAATATTACTTTAGTAGGCTATCACGAAAGTTGAAGTGATAATACAAGCTCTTTCACAGAAGACACATTATTTAAGGACATATTTAGAGTATAAGTTTTTCAAGATGAAGAGGTATCTCCTCTCTATATATATAGCAAATAGTATGTGAAATATCACATACCTTAGATAGAAATCTGACATATGATACATCATTTTATCATATGTATGGAACTCGCCCTCTCTATCCGGACAATCACGTGATCGGAATATCTGGACTAGATATTTCAACAACAAATAACGCAGGGAGACAGCTTCAAGAGTAAAAATGTTACTCTCCAAGAAACAACAATAACAGTAGACAGATCTTGAATTGATAGTTTTTCCATCCACCACCTAATGAATACCCTGCTATCGTAAAAATCATTTAAAATATCCTTCTTTATTGAACGAAGGAGCAGTTTGTGAAAGCCATCTTGCAGATAGACAAGGAGAATCAACTAACTTAGCCTATAATTATGATGATTGGGTAGTCCAAGGGCGCAATTACCGAGTTAAAAAAATTCAAGCACATTTCTAGGCAAAAAAACAATGTCTGTATCCATTTGTGTCCCACCTTTTAATCTAACTAAGTAGTTTCCCTCCGCTCCCTGAAGGTTTCTACTATTTGCTTTTAAGTACAACCATCCAGACAACCTTATCCCTACCGCGGACTTTTGTGATTCTCATTCATCGTAGATTAATCAAAACCAAATAATAGACAACTAATACGATAAGAACAAGATATCAAGTACCAGGTATTCGTATCAGAGGAGCTCCTGAGTAAAAGAATTGCAGCCTATACAAAGTATTTGCAAGGGTCGAAGCCTTACGCCTTCTAAACTGTCTGCTTGCAGAAAAGACAAGGAGTTTCACGTAGTGACACAGCAGGAGAAAGTTCTTCTCCAACTTTTTGGCTAACATATTATTGAAAGTTCATCATCAAAATCCTGCATTATTGTATCTACAGCTTAAAAAGTAACAAGCCTGATTTAGATATTCTTTTTATGAGACAGTAATGACATGACGATTTTCGAGCTCGGCTGAACAAAGCTGCGAGCTGGAATTAGTTTTGTTGAAGTGATAACACGAGATCTTTCACAGAAGACACATTATTCAAGAACATATTTAGAGTATAAGTTGTTCAAGATGAAGAGGTATCTCCTCTCCATATATATAGCAAATAGTATGTGAAACATCACATACCTTAGATCGAAATCTGAAACATATGAAACATCATTTTATCATATGTATGGAATTCACCCTTTCTAACCGGACAAGCATGTGATGTGACCTGGATATCTGGACTAGATATTTCAACAAGTTTACATACAAGGTTTTTGATCTATGTTATAGTGGAGCTGGTAATATTTAGCACTTTAATTTGGCAAAAATTGCGTAATATCGTCTCAAGTTATCGAAGAATGTTACAAAGTAGTAATGCTGTCGTATGTTTCGCCTTTTTATCTAGAGTGTGAGATTTCATGTAGTATTTATTTAAATTATGGAAAAAGTTTACACTGGTATGTAGAGCAGCTTATACTTTAAAAATATAAATCAATTATATCTGTTGGGTGAAGAATCTTGCCTTATCTCCTGACCGAAAATTGATAGCTGTTGAAATATCTAGTCCAAAAATTTGGAGCAAGTGGGGTTATCTGGATCAAAGGGTGATGAATACATAGATATGATATCATATAGTGATATATCATATTTTTCACCTTTCTATCCAAGGTATTGAGGTGTTACATACTATTTGCTCTATATATGGAAAGGGATTATCTCCTCATCTTATATTCGCGGAGACAGCAGACTCGTTTACCATCCTTTAAATCCGCAGATAGCTCTGTTATTTTTTGAGATATACTGCGAGGTCTATAATCTGACATATTAGTCATTACTGGGCATAAAATTAAGTAGAAGCTGCTCACCATTGGTAGAGAGAACCTTTCCATATTCAAACTGCTAATGAAATCTTTATTGTTATATTCTATATCGAATGAGAATTACTTCCTGAATTAATCATCGTGAATTTTTAATTATGGATTAGGTAGTTATTGTAGATATAGGTGAATATTTCCAGCAACTGTTGTCTTTGTCTCTAAATGAGTTTTTGATAGTTTGAGCTCAGTAGATAAATCATATGATTACACTGTTCGGAGAAAATCGGATTACTTTTGTTTTGAGATCAAGGGTGTAGTATGAATTGTCTTTCCGCATCTCATAGGCTAGTATATGGGGAATATTGTTCTGATATTCAGTCTTAACACGTATTTTAGCAAGATATCTAAAAATAGAAACAAGTTCTAAAAAGCATACGACTTATTTATCGTTCACTTGTTTAAAATTCTGGTTATATGCTTGTTCACTGTCCCAATTTATTTGCTAGAGATATTGCAAGTTTAGGCAAAAGGTGTTGAACAGCAATGTACTCGTCAAAATATTATATCGTGAAATGTAAACCAACACAAGATTTTTTACAAAAGATTCATAACCAATAGATTTGGTACAAAATGTAAGATGCTCACTCCATTGAGGGTAACAGCCCTAGTCATTTCTCCGTTTGAGACACATGAGACACATTACATACATGGAAAACATATAGATATGATAAGGAAAGCTCAGGCGAAACATCTATAACATATGTTCTTCGTATTCCGCTTTATTTCTAGATGACTAAGTGCTCTGAATATATGAATATCTTGACTAAAAACTTTGATAGTTTCCCAATAAAGCAACTTGTCTGAAAGATCATGAGGAATCCGTTTTACAGTTCAATATCTTTAATAGTTGAACGATCAAATTTAGGATAAATTGTAACGATCAGCACTCAAATCTCGCTAATATGTTTTAATGCTTTAAGGTATCTAGTCCAAATATTTAAATCACGTGATCATCCTGATAAAAAGGGGATATAACATATATATGCTGAGCTGATATATCAAATGTTTCACCTTACATCCAAGGTATGTGCGTTGTCATATAGTGTTTGCTATTGAAATGGAGATGATGTACGTCCTCATGTTGAACAGCTTAACTTCAGGTATGTCGTTGAATAATATATCTTCTGTGATGGATCTTGTCTAGTGGTTTTACTTCAACAAAATCCCTTTCGAGCAGATTATTTGAAAAGTGTACCGATATCTGTATAATCTTTTGAGAGGATTTCATCAGCCAATCTAACCCCCCTTCATGGTATAGATTGAATTTATATATACTCTTCTTGTAGTGCTTGTCATGGATTACAATGGTGGAATAAGTTGTTTTGGAAACTTTTGCTCTCCACTCCCTACACAGACTCTGTTAAGCAAGCCAGGTATTAGTGAAGTAGTTATTTGCTTCTTAATACGTATTGTACGAGTATTCCATTACGTAGAGTTACCACTACCACAATGTTCGAAATCCACGATTGTTGGAATCCAACAGATCGGTCAGTAACTTAGGAGTTTAGGAATTTCAAGATGGGAACTGATTCCTATCAACCAATTTAAAAGCGGAGTAGACTCTCTTTTACTTGTCAACTACATAAGCTTTTATCAGGGATTGAGCAAGTGCTTAGCTAATACTATAAGTTCGAAAATGGTACCCGGAGTAAAAGAACATTGTCGGAGTTATTGATAACAAGATCCTCTACTAAACGAACCCCACGGTTGACATCTGCAGTAATCACTGTCACTCAGACGTATATGATTACACTGTGGTATGATAAGAGGGATCACATTTAACTAGGAAGGTATCATGAAAAAGATCATAAATATAGGGGTATTTGCCACCATATCCGACGTGAAGGAATACATCTTTATTGTTAGCTAATAAGAATTTGTTCTTTATTCTATCCTAAAGTTAGTGATCTATAACTGAACGTATTTCATATGATATTACTCAGACTATAATCGTAACAGAAGACGTGACTGAGGAATATAAGCTACCCAGAACGTTGGATTATTACCAAAGAATTACATAGTATGATTTTTTTTTGTCTGATATTTAGGATTATTACCCATTGTATACTTTTTGCCCGGTGAGGATAGATATTGTATAAATTCATAGATTGTTGGAATTGACATATTCCGAATGTGCCTGTTCCATTAAGGCATATATAAATGAGTAGGTGAGTAAATTAATAATGTTTGATAGAGCTGTTCAGAACTAGGCGTCATGTGGAATGAGGAGCTCTACCAGTTATTTGATATGACAGTTTGAGTGGATTACTAGTTTATTTAAGTAATCACAAATAAATGACATACAAAATTAGATAAGCAAATGGACTTGTAGGATGTAGGTGCGTGGAGAAAAATAATGGGATTGCGATGCAAGTGGGATAACTAAATTTTCTTCTCAAATATTGCTTACCTAATTGGTAAGTTTAGGCTGTAGACCGATTGCTCAGCGATAAATCGATTATTTTTTATATTTATCTACCAGTTCGACAGAAAATGGGCTCAAGCAATCACACACCCAGATGTATTTTTGTTCGCCATGGGTAAGTACTTTGATCAATTGAATTTCAACTAACTTGTATTTAGGCAGACCGCTTGGTCGAAGTCGGGCCAGCATACATCGTACACAGACCTCAATCTGACTGAATTCGGTGTCCGACAAATGAAGGCTACCGGTTTGGCTTTGATCGGAGAGGGACCTACAAACCTGATCCAGCCTCAAAACCTAAAAGTTATAATAACGTCTCCTCGAACAAGAGCTATCAGAACTAGAGATCTTCTTCTCGAATCATTACCATCGGACGAAACGGCTCATGTGGAATTTAAAGTTGATTCTGACATTCGCGAGTGGGATTATGGTGATTATGAAGGCCTTAAGACTGCTGAAATAAAGGAACTTAGGGAGAACCGAGGTCTCAGTCCCGACTGGGAAATTTGGAGAGACGGTTGCGAAAATGGTGAGGATTACAAGGAAGTGACCAAAAGGGTAGATGCAGTCATCAGTAGAATTAGAGAAATTCATAGACAGGCATTTGAGAAAGGCGAATGCTGTGACGTGTTGATCGTAGCACATGGTCATATATTAAGATGCTTCGCAGCGCGCTGGGTAGGAAGAGAAATCAATTGCAATCCGCAATTTATGTTGGACGCTGGAGGGGTTGGTGTTTTGAGCTATCAACATCACAACCTTTTGGAACCTGCCTTATATCTAACTGGTGCTTTTGTAGTGCCAGCTGACGAAGAAGGCGCTGATATTTGAATCTTAGCTATAAACTCTTAAGCTCACCGTATATCTCTTTTTGCTCGTATGAATAAAGACGTCGCTGAGTAACAGGATCCTGTCGCGATGAGCCCAATGTTACATGCCTCCGTTTCGAGTAGTTCGGTATCGGCTGTACGTTTTTCGTTGGAGTGAATGATTGATAATTATCACCCTCAATACCGGATTGAGGCTTGTCGTATTCTTTCCAAAAACGTGGTGAGTTCAATAAGAAAGATTTATCTTTCTCAGATTTCTTGTTTGTTTTGTACTCTACGAGCTGATTCTGAATCTCCCCTATGGTATTGTTCAAAGAAAAGTTGAATGAATGATTTGGATTGTACTCTTCATCAGCTTTAGCTCTATGGTTCTGAATGGAAAGATGATCATTCGTTTCTATATTTTCTGTATTTTCATATTTCTCTCCAAAGCTTAGATGTGAAATAAGACTCAATCGGTGGTTAGAAAGAGACAAGATGTTTCGTTCATTCGCCCTTAGATCTCTTGCATTCGTATCCAAACTCTTGACTGGAGTAATGATATTTGAAGTATCAGTTGTTGAAGGCTTTGAGTCGATGGATTGGTGGTCAAGAAGTTTCCCCGAAGTGTGAATTCCCAATCCGGCTCTTTGCTTTGAAGTACCCGATCCAAAAATCAATAGCGGCTCTTTAGTGTGCAAGGCTCTCGACACTTGGTCACTATTACTGTTTGCAGGTGAGTCTTTGATTGAGTCAAACGAAACATATTCGGAATTAGATTCTAATGAAGAACGTGTATCTAATTCACAGGATAACCTATGCGGGACTGCACTAGTAGATCTCCTTTCAATCTGAGTTTTAGGGACATTCAATATAGGACTGTTCAGCGTATCAATGGATTTTCTAAAAAGTCCGGACATTTTGCGTGTAGCACTACTGAGATTCTGTCCCGCCTTTTTCATGAACGGTTTGACCAACTCGTTTGGATATCCTGTTACTTGGGTAGTTGAGTTTGGAGAAGACAAAGCAAAGCTTGGATCATAATATGGGCTCTGAGGACCTGATGGAGCAGTCATCGAAACCATCGAGGATATTGCTCCTTCTTCCAGTGAAGGTTTAAGATCACCTCGACTTCTAGGTGAGCTATCTAAGACACTGTGGTAATCCCTTGTCTCACTTGTCAGAAGAGGAGAGTCAATTGATAACTTAGTAACCGATGTATCAAAATCTTGTCCCATATCATTGATGGGGCTGTTGCTTAACACGAACACTCCGCATACAACCAAAGTGGTACCGAGCACAATTAGGAAGCCAGTACTCAATCCGAACTGAGACCACTGTTCATAGAATATTAAACCATTGGAAATGCTCGTAATGTTGTAAACGCAGAAAACCAAGGGATAAAGTATTGACGTACTGATTCTCTTTAAACCTTGATCCAAAAAGTATAGTTGGGAAAGGCACAAGATAAAAAATGTCAGTAGTAGACAGTAAGTCATAGGGTTGTTTAGTTGCTTTATGTTGTGCTTTGTGAAAGTTAGTATCGCAATCTCAATTGCTGATTTCGCTAGAAGGAGAGAATGGGCGGATAGAATGCCTGATGAAATGCCGTATAACAACCCCTGAACGCTTTTGATAGTATAAATTGGATGTGCAAACAATTGAGCGTAGATGACTGAGCTGTAGTAAAGTCCCTTTGAGCAAATTGACAAAAAACACCTTCGAAACCGCACTGTGAATGACTCTATACCATGCGTATGCGGAAGGAGTCTCGACTCGTTATCTCCTGCTTCTTCAAGTAAACGGCTAATTTGAATTTTGGCAGCATACAGGCAAGATGGCCTTTGTTCCGATGTATGCAAGTTGTAATACAATTCGTGATTGGAAATCACAATCCAGCACCACATCGCTATCAAAATTGTACAGTCCAAAAGTAACCATAATATAAACTGTTTTTGTGACAAAAGCTTCACAAACTCCCGCAAGTCGTAATCAGGTTCTTTTACTGCACCCCCAAAGAAGGCAATTAAAAATGCACCACAACTCACCAAAACTGTCCCGTAAAGTGAACTTACGGTAAACTCTTCCCGCAAGATCAATGAGTTAAATACCGTATTGAACACTAGGCCAATTGATTGTAATGGACTAAGAATTATAAGCGGTAGTGTAGAAATTTGAATACTAGATCCGAAAACATTCGAGAAAATGAACAAAAGAAAGCCCAAATGCCATAGCGACCTCTTGTATGGCGGTAAGACAATGTGGTTTCTATATGCAGTCTCATGTATTAGATGTGACTTTCTTTGCAATATAAGACCGATTGATTGGCACGCAGAGGAGAATATACCCACAAGACACCCTATGAGGATTTTATTTTTAGCCAGTAGGTTGCCAGAAGGCTTGCTTGACGTGTAGGTCAAAACTTCAGACAAATTAGCCGAAAACATTGTGTTAGGCAATTCCAATTGAGTCTTTTTAGTGGGTTGCTATTGATAAGTCAATCAAAGGAACATATAGGGGATGAATTTCCAGTCTTTGCCAAAATCAATATAAATTCTAGAGTTTGATGATCAATCGTCAGTGAATGATGCTAATCCTAATATTCAGATAGATTTCAACTTTCTCACAATTATACAGCACTTAATCACGAGACTATCAAAAACCTCAACAACAGTAACCAATCTATTGATAAATTTCCCGTCTGTGTCCTTCTATTTATTGATCATAAACGTCAGGTGTTCAATTTGCGTTTGAAGTGGCCGAGACTGCACATTTATTGATTAAACCAATTTCATAAGCGGTGTAAAGATGTAAAAGTTGAGCTAATGAATAAATACCCTCTCAACCCGTTGCTAAGCAATCGTCTACCCTAGACTTCACTCTATTACTCTGACAGGTTCGATCCCTTACTAGATGATCGCTAGTCCTATCATCAAATTTTTTGTGTATAATCTGACTTCTTTCGGCATATCAATGACGATATCAGAGAAGCCTGTATGTAATGAAATACACCCTAACTCAATTCGCAACTTAAGAGCCTATAAGAACACTTCAGAAAGTAATCGTGATGCTGCCATACTGATTATGCCCACAGTGAATGGAGGGGGAGTCTTTTGGCGGTCTCGATTATATAATCAAAATTTATTTCTGGCATTACTGTCCCAGCAACGCTCAAACAACAGTATTTATGCCTTAACAAGGAAGGCGGGTTAGCAAAACAATTGTTAGATGTCGGAGTTAAAGGAGTTTTTGCAATCTTCATTCTCGAAGATAGATTCTAACGAAGAGTCAGATGTATATGTGGGCTTGCAACAGTTAGATGCGCTTTTGGGCAAATTTTGTGTGCTAAAGGAGGGAAACCGCCACGCACAGGTGGACCATTCTCAACAATCGGGAATACAGGGACCTGCCACGAACACAGATGATGCAGATTTTTTAAGGATTAAGCAGAATTCATCCACTTCCATTATTCAACGAAGATGGAAGATTCCTAAGAATGACGATCGGCTATTTGGAGAATTTATGACTCTGCAAATCGATTTTGGTTTCAATGTCGTATTAAGGTTACTGTACATGTTACAAAAGGAAGACATGCACCTAGTGGATCATGAACAAATCTGCACGATCGCATTTAGAGTACTTCAAGGATGCCTGTTGCTTCATCCTGGTTCTCGTGACCTTTTCATTCATAGGGCGAACATGAAAACATTGATAGACTTTTTAGATCCTCAGAACTCGCCGAAGATATTAGCAAGTGTTATACCGGCGTTGGTCGGTTCCCTGGTTAGAAAAGTTCCAAACATTCGAATGTTTGAACAATTGCAAGGTCCTGAAATAATATGCAAGATATTGACGCACAAGCCCTCCACTTCAACCAATGTACTTGAATGGAAAGACGTTCAAGTGAAAATTCTGGAGTTTTTGTTTTTCTACTTGATTCCAGAATCCAGTAATCTAGGCCAAAACAACCCAGCCAGCATACCGCTCCCTAATGCAAACCAGCATACTCCAAATCAACTAATGCTTCAAGAGGATGGATACAAAAGAAAGACCACAGAAGATAAGGCCCAAATTTTGAACCAATACTTAAACAAAGATATAACAGATGGCTTGATAAAAGAACTTCTGGAGAGCAAACCGTTTGGTGAGATGAAGAATGAATGGTAAGGATCGCTTTGATCAATGATCATTACGTCTGGTAAAGGCATTCAGAGTCCCACATTTATGCACTGGGGAGTACTCAGATTCATCCAACTGATTCTTCCTTTTTTTGTTAGATACCTTGCTACACAACTTGGAATGGGCTTTGTAGCGACCCATACATTGAATCCTTTTGCCATTACCGGGTTTGAAACTCGACTTTCTACTAAATTTCCTACATGTTATATCAGTAATTGAACAATTGCTTAGCTAACAAGACAACTTGTTCTCCAGGACTTGGTGGTTTAAGACGCGAAATAATATGCTTTCCACTAAACAAGCCCCATGATTGGGGTCCGAAGTAATCAGGTCACTACTATCTATCTGATGATATTGTCTTGCGTGAGGGCGATTGATTACGACAAATGAAGTACCCTGAAACGATTATAAACTGAGATACATACCTTTATCTACATCAAGATGATGCATCCTAATTGCTAATAATTCTTAGTTGATTCTATATTCCGTCCTATCGCCAGTGTTTTAAAATTGAGCTTATTCTATATTACATTACTTTGCCTGTGCTTTTAACAGACTACTTGATTTAACCTAAAAGCTACTCAAGACGTTAGAGTATTACTAAAGAACTACACTAATGCTTTCGTCAAACTAAATTAGTTTGGGTTTTGCAACTTTGGTTGCAAATGTGTAATACAAAATTGGCAAAGATTGGTAATTATTGTTGACTTGGACAATATCAATCCTTAGGCAAATCTGTTTGTTCCATTCTGATTATAGTTCCGTACAAGGGGTCATCGACTTGTTCAAAAACGATTAACGAATTATTTACGGGTGGTCAAATTCCTGAGTTTGTTTCTTGTTTTCCCCACTCAAAGTACCTCAAAGATAAGATTCACTGGAAGTGCTTATCGATCCTTTCGTGAATTGAATTTCTTCGACAAAAAGATCTATCATTTCAAGAAAGGTTAAACTCGATCAGGTGACCTAATGAACGTGAAGGGTGACTCCGAATTCGGGGATAAAATGTGGTCATTAGTCGTGCCAAAACTAAAATGAGTCGGACTCGACTTCGGATACGCTGTATTGCGTTTACGGTGGCCCCGGGAAAGTTTTCAGTCTACGGGCGGAGCAGCACATTTTTGCGGCGAAGATTACCAGCTACCAGGGAAAACACATCTGCGGGTCGTGATCAAATAAATATATATGTACGTGCGATTGATACGATCTTTTTTATAATTGTGATTAAAAGATGTTGTCACAAATTATTAGAAGACACTTGGTCAATGGCTCAAGTAAGAGAACATATGCTACTGCAGTCAGTGAAAACTTTCTACCTAAGAAGTATGGGGGGAAATATGTTGTGACTTTAATTCCTGGCGATGGAATTGGCAAAGAGATTACTGACTCGGTCAAGACAATTTTTGCAGCAGAAAATGTCCCAATCGAGTGGGAAACTGTTGAGCTTTCTGGGCTATCAGGTTCTGCTTCTCAAATCGATGAGGCAGTGCTCTCTTTAAAAAGAAACAAGGTCGGTCTTAAAGGGATCACTTACACACCAAGCTCTCCATTTGCAAAATCGTTGAATGTTGCATTAAGGAAGGAGCTTGACATCTATGCTTCCTTGGTGTTGATAAAAAACATTCCTGGGGTTCCGGCTAAACTGCAAGACATTGATTTTGTTTTAGTCAGAGAGAATACCGAAGGGGAGTATTCAGGCCTGGAACACCAATCAGTTCCAGGCGTGGTTGAGTCTCTCAAAATCATGACAAGATACAAGACCGAAAGAATTGCAAGATTTGCTTTTGATTTCGCTGTCAAGAACGACAGACGTCTAGTTACAGCTATTCACAAGGCCAACATTATGAAGCTGGGAGATGGTCTTTTTAGATCGACCGTGAAAGAAGTCGGTGCTGCAGAATACCCTGGCATTGAGGTCAAAGATATGATTGTTGACAATGCCTCTATGCAAGCTGTGTCATATCCTCAACAATTTGATGTGATGGTGACACCTAACCTGTATGGCTCCATTCTGTCAAATATTGGAGCAGCTTTGGTTGGTGGTCCGGGATTGGTTCCTGGAGCAAACTTTGGTAGAGAACATGCTGTGTTTGAACCTGGATGCAGACATGTGGGTCTGGATATCAAGGATAAAAATCTTGCTAACCCTACGGGTATGATATTATCTGCTACAATGATGCTAAGACATTTGGGTTTAGACGCTTATGCGGACAAAATTTCAGAAGCAACGTATGCTGTTTTGGCTGAAGGTAAAACTATTACTTCTGACATTGGTGGAAAAGCTACCACGACTGAGTTCACTGACGCGATTTTAGAAAAACTTCAAATTTAAATAGAGTAAAGTAACTAGACCTCATTAATTTTATCTAGTTGCATGGACAAAATACATATTAAGTATACGAGAAATCGATGAGACGGCTTGATTAAATTTAAATTACGTAATATTATGGTATCAATATATTCTAAGATAACTCCTTTTATTGACAGCATCAGTTTATTTGATAAAAGATTAACGGCATGACGGATCTGAGCAATTCTGTAGATTTCTACATGCAACTTAAACAGTCGCAATTCAGGACACCGATTGAAGTCATCAAAAAGAATTTCAAAACTATACAGAAACTTGTGGAGCGGCAGAATGGCAACATAGCCAGGCAACTACATAACATGGACTTGTCCGCCTCTACAGCAGCTAAACTTACTAGGATTGAGGATCTAATTAAACATCAGGAGCAGTTTACCAAAAATTTGACGCATAGAATTAAACAACACAACGAGTTTATCACAAGATTACAGCTACGTATCTCCAAGTTGACTACTTTGGATCAACTCTACAAGATGCAGTTTAAGGATCCGAATTCCAAAGAGCTTTCAAAAAGTCTCGCAGCATTTTACAAAGAAGAAATTAACATGTTGATCATTGATTTCCTGCTGAAGACTTCGGGTTCGAATGCTCGCCCACCAAACACGCCAAATACGGGTGTGCTTTTGGCAACGAAGCTTGGTTTGGATGGGTTGATAGATCATGATGTTATTCTGCAAGGCCTTTTCATCTATAATGAAATCCGCTTAAATAAGAATCTTGGGCTTTTGATCAATTGGTGTACGGAAAACAAAAAGAGTTTGAAAGCAATTCAAAGCCAAAATGATTTTGAATCCAATCTAGAATTCGAAACCTACTTTCAGAATTTTATTGAGAACGTTAAAAAAGGGAACTTACTTGAAGCACTTGAAATTGGAAATAAGTACTTGATCAATCTTTTGGACACAAATTCGGATGAAAGCTTACAAAGAATTGCTTCCGGTGCTGCGCTCTTTTGTTGGAACCAATTTAACATGAGTGAGCTATTTACCTCCTCAAGTCTTCCAGCAAAGCAGGCATCTTCCTTCTATGATCAACGCTCACAAATGATGGACAAGATTCAACAAATCATTCTTCCTTACAAAGAGTTACTCGATGAATTCAAATGGACGAAGCTGGCTAACTTTTTCTTGTTCAACTATAATTCACTATATGGAATCGAGCAGAATCCAGAACTGCTCTTGCTTTTAAGTATTGGCTCCAGCGCCCTAAAAACAAGATCGTGTGCGCAGAACTTTACCGAAAAAGACGTTGGATTTGGAGAGATCATCATCTCCAAAGGTGGAGACAATTCAAAACCAACTATTAACAATGAGTGCCCAATTTGTTCAATAGATCTTTACGAGCTCACAAAGATGTTACCTTTCTCTCATCAAGTGAAATCAAACATTTACGATAATCCGGTGATGCTGCCAAATGGAAATATATATCAATTCGAGAAATTATTATCAATGAATAAGAAAATTGATGGTCAGACAATTCAATCGTCATCGGATTTTTCTCCTAGATTAACACCACAACTTAACATCGGCGACAAGACGGTAGAGACATTTGTCAAAGACGAGCTAACGTCATTACTCGACGATTTCAGAATTCTGGACCCTGTATCGGGTGAGAAATTCAGAAAAGAACAGCTCGTCAAAGTATTCCCTACCTAATTACGAGATAATAAATAGGAGTTTATTTTTGCATCTAAATAAGATTTTTTAACTTTTTATGAACTATTTTCATTTAGGGGTAGCATTAATTGGCGAAGAAGTTGAATGAATGAGCAAAAAGGTTAGTCAAGGAAAAAAGATAGGCAGGGGAAAATTGTCGTCAGCACTGGCACGGTACAGAGTTAATAGTGAAAGAACCAAACTGACAGTCGAGAATGAGCGTAAACTTAAGCAATTAAAACTTGGTAAATTGGCAACTAGAAAGATTTTGCCGGGTGATACACCGACTCAACAGCTAAAGAACATTACCATCAAGCCTTACATACCATTCAAGCCCGGTGAGAATTTGCTCCTCGTTGGTGAGGGGGATTTTTCTTTTAGCTTGAGCATTGTTAATTGCAAGTATGTTTTGCCATCAAATCTCTTGGCCACATCATATGACTCAGAGAAGGAGCTTCTTGTTAAATATCCTCATGCAAAAGAAACATTAGCAGAATTGCGGGAAAAAGGGGTGAGAATCCATTTTGAAATCGACGGTACCTCATTGATAAACTCATTTCATTTGAGTCCAAATTTCAAAAAACATCCAAAGAAGATTCAAGAAATATTGGGGATAGATCAAATTGATTTTATAATGTTCAATTTCCCCCACACAGGGAAAGGTATAAAAGATGTTGAACGGAATATTATCGTTCACCAACAGCTTCTTGCCAGTTTCTTCAAAAGTTGCTCAGAATTTTTTGCTTTACTAAGATCTAGCAGACAATACAATAGAAAGCGTTTTGGGGAATTCAACTCCAACCATTCTCAGCAGGAAGTAGATTACAGTTCATTAATTGAGAATGAACAAAAGAGGGACGATGATAGAATAGCAATTTCATTATTTGATGGAGAGCCTTATGATTCTTGGCATTTGAAGAAGATTGCTAAGGAGTCTATTGATTTCAAAGTTGAGAGGTCAGGAAGGTTTGCTTGGGAAGTATTTAAAGGCTACAATCATAGACGAACTACAAGTATGAGGGATACTACGAAGGTGGCCAACCAACGTAACGCCCGTCTCTTTGTATTTGTAAGTTCTCAGAGAGAGAGTACAACAATTCTTGAAAGGCAAAAAGGCGAGACAAATGACGAGAGTGATTAATCTTCGCTGGCTTCTCCTTTCACTTGTCATTCTATAAATATGAATACGTATTGTTACCCAGCTCAAATATAATTATCCGATAAAGAATTTTCCTATTATGTAATTATTTAGTAATAATTTAACTTTCTGGGTAGCTTATAGCTCACAGTCACGTCTTCAGTCATCACTACATTCTGAGTAAAATCATATAGAATATTCAGTCAGAGAATACTAACTTTAGGATAGAATAAAAAACTAAGTCTTATTGACTAGCAACTAGAATTCATTTCTTTGAATGGGATATTCGGGGAGCCCCCTATTTATAGGCTTTTCAGCATATCTTCCCTGTCAAACTTAATCCCTCTTACTACACCACAATGTGATCGTATACATTTGTGCGACAACGGTTACTGCAGATGTCAATAGTGGGGTTCGTTCGGTGGAAAGTCTTGTTCTCAACACCTTGAACCATGTTCTTTTACTCCGGAGACCAAACTCCGGAGACCAGTTCCGAAATTCTAGCATTAGCTAAGCAATTGCTCAATTCCTGATAATAATTTTTTTGAAGTCGAAGGATTATGGCTTTGCCTACACTCTAGTATTGATAAATTTAAGTGTGAAGTGAATGATAAAGTTGAGCTATTCTATAATCTGAGTCAGGGAGTGTTAGATTAAACTTAGTAAGGAAACAAATATATTGCTTCCAAATCTAATGCTTGAAGAAAGTGACAAAGCTGCATATTTAGCAGCCACTCGAAATAGCCTGAAAACAGAACCATCGGGCTCAAACCTAAAATCAAACCTACAGAGGCGTCCTGTCACTGAAGGAAGCCATAATCTTCGAAACTCAAGCTCAGGCCCTAGTACAGTTTTGAAGAATTCGCTCGAAAGCTTGAGATTACGGCAATCTTCAGCAAGAGGCTTCACTGCTAGTGCTCTTACTCTTACAGAGAGTCCTGAAGAATATGGTGCAGTTTATTCACACACGCAAAGATTTTGGAAATACCATGTGCTTCAAATTAGCCAGTATGAATTCTATCTGACTACCAATCCTGACAATAGGCACAAGTTTGTACGGAATGCACCGGGATATTACGTCTACGTGGAACTTTCAAAAGACCAAAAGCACGACTATGTTTCGGCTTCCAATAACGGTTTCCGCTTAATTTTTAAGAGGCAAAGTTATCCGATAACTGATACAGAAAATGGTGAGCTCAGTTTCAACCCAGCGAGAATGTTTACCGTCGACAAACAGCCGTATTCACGTGGAGGACATGTGGAGATTGAAGGAGTAGCTGTAGAGTATGTGGACAAAGAGGGACGACTCTCAGATACTTCAAAAGGAGAGCGCTTGGCTACCCAATTTGTCAACAAGTGCAATACTGTATCACAAAATGGAATGGTAATGGAAACATGCTATAGGTGCAATAATTTGCGTGTCTGCTCATTGAAGGAGAAAAAGAGTACAATATTGTTTAAAAACAAGATAGATGGGGTTAAGCTATCGAAGGAAGGGTCGATTTACTACATTGATGACAAACTGGGGGGTGCGTACTGGCATGAGTCAATTTTAGGATTGTTTAGGCCCTGTGAAAGAGATATGAAAGCCAAAATTACCAAAAAAGTGTTGTCAAAAGGGGATTCGTTTCATTCATCTGTTCGAGAAGAAACTTCAGATGACTTCGATTCGTCAGTACTCGAAGATGACCTAGAATACAGTTCCGATAAAACTTACTATTCTGCTAGAGACGGTCTTCTACAGAGACATCCTCAAGATGACTCACCTAATGATTTTAAACTTGGCTGGATCACCATATATGAAAAAGGAGATTACTTTGCTGCAGTAAATGGCAATTGGGAATTAGTGTTAGGGCTCACATTCACTGCCGCATTTGAATTGCTTATTGATAAATTCGTTCGTGATTCTATGTTTTCCTTATGATAGAGTAAACGGAAATCAGGATTAGTTTAATCTTGATTTATCTTATCATAGACAAAGTTTCCTAATTAGTACATTCGCCGGTCAAGATATTAGGGCCGGTGACTCAAATAATCATCTTTGTCCCAACCGGGAAGGGCCGAAAACAGTCCGGTCGCGACCTTCGTACGAAATAATAAATTTGCCTCAATATATACGTCGCGCGAATTGGCGTCTCGCAGAGCAAAATACCCGGTGAAAGATGTTTGCCTTTTTGGGAATACCGAGTTTTAGTTTAATAGCTACTATATAAGAGGGAACTTATCTCCAGTGAATATCAATTTACAGATCAGCAAATTAATCTATCATGACTGTCAATCCAAAGAAGACCATCTGCGTGTTCTGTGGCTCCTCGTTTGGTAAAGAAGCTTCCTACTCCAAGGCAGCAACAGAATTAGGCAATCTTTTAGCTGCCAAAAATTATGGCCTTGTTTATGGTGGAGGGACAACGGGATTGATGGGATTGATTGCAAAAGCAGTGGCATCAGATGGTGGATATGTACACGGAATTATACCAGATGCACTTGTGACAAAAGAAAGAACCGATTCAGTTGATGAAATCAATAAGAAGATCCAATCCAACGTGGACAACCATAAAGGAGAAACGCCGCTCGATGACAGTTACGGCAAAACAACTATTGTATCTGATATGCATACCAGAAAGCGAATGATGGGGATGGAGGCTGATGGAGGATTTGTGGCAATGCCCGGGGGATTTGGTACTCTAGAGGAAATAATGGAGGTCACCACCTGGTCTCAATTGGGTATTCACAGAAAACCAATTGTACTATTTAACGTTGACGGCTTTTACGACGAATTCATCAAATTCCTCAATAATGCTGTTGAGGCTGGATTTATTTCCAAGAATAACAGTAATATTGTGGCAGTGGCATATACTGCTGAGGAGGTGATCGAAAAATTGGATAATTACGTTGTTCCAGAGGGCAGATTCAATCTTACATGGAAAAACAACTAATGGCTGGTATAGCATTTATACTAATGATGATTTACTTGTTTCTACTCGTTATTGATAACTAACATAATGTGATTGAATGCCTAGTCAAAAGTTTTGATGTAGTCTATGCTGTTAACACATTCGGCTACCGTCAGTTGGTTTTTGCCTAATATTTTACTGATCTGGAGACCCGCATCAACCGTGGACAAATAGGCATCATGCTCAAGAATCAATCCGTTAGCGCCAGAGCTTTTCCAGGTTTTAGCCTCGCTGTATATCTGTTCGGAAGTTCTTCCCTGAGGGGTTGTCTCCATTTTCCAATCAAAAGAGTCATGATCCCACAAAACTGCTTGCATACCGAAGGCTCGTGCAATCTCTCTGACCCGATTATCAACCCCCCCATAAGGTGGCCTATACCACTTAGGCAGATGTGAGCCTGTAGCATTCATCGCCCAAATAGACCACTCAAGTTGAGCAATGATCTCTTCATTTGTTAATCCTGGCAAAAATTTATGTGACCAGGTGTGACAGCCCAACAAATGCCCACGCTGCTTGATTTGATTGTAAATCTCTGGATACCTAACCACATTCATGCCAATTGTGAAAAAGGTTGTTTTATGGTTCAAACCTGCGAGAAGTTTAGGAGTGGAGGCAGAAGGACCATCATCGAACGTTTGAGATAACACACGGCAAGTGTATGCATCGTCAAATGCTATACATTTATAACAATCGAAGGAGCAAGTTGATCTGTCGGATGGGCAGGTTCCAGCAGCTCTTGGTGAGATTTTTGGTAGAGAACTGACATCGACGAAATCAAGTGGAATATACGGTGGATCAGCACCAGGCCATTCACTGAGGCCTGTAAAATCTGTAAGCCATTTTGGCATTGGGGTCGAAGCCATCATAGAAATATTCACGGATGGAAGCTCAGTAAAGCTAGAAGAAGCCAATGTATCCACTTTGGATTCCGCTGGGGCCGCAATTGTTAGCTCCCAATTGACCAGCCATGCAGAAAGAAGAAGCGAGGAAAAGCTCGTTTTCATTGCTGAAGATTCACACCAACGCAGTAGATATTAATGTTCTCTCACGTTGGCTTGGGAAAAGAAAGTGATGTTTAGTATCCGACAACAGACTCACCAGTGTAATTTTTATGAGATAGACGCCAGTACGTAACCTGCATCATTTTATTTTTCTCATCTAGCAGGAGTCAGCGCGTTTTGATCAGATGAATTTGCTGCGTCCTTAGCAGAACTACCATGCATGCAAAGGGGTGACATATCTTCCAAAACTCTGTCACCTGTGAAATTATCTTTCCTTCCAGCAGCATTGAATGAGTAATTTGTGAAATTGGGAGAGTTGACACTTTTCTTTCTCGTCTTGCTATTTCTAAAATCTGGCGGGTCAAAAGGCTGCGAGTCATGAAGAAAGCCAATAGAGGGCCCAACAGTAGAGATGCTAGGCAACCTCTTTGAGCTAGCTACAGAGCCCCCAATAGTTGATCTTCGCTGACTCGATGATCTGCTTAGAGATGATGAATTTGAGGTTGATGAATTAGACCCTGTCGAGGCGATTGGCATAAACTTAGCGAGCTGTTGCTTGAGCTGCTTATTCTCTTCTTTCAAAGATTGAATTTCTTTCATCAATCTAAGTACGATGCCTTCCTGCTCTTTTTCCATAACATCTATCAAGTTATCTGGACTCAGAGGGGCACCACTAATTGACGACCTCCTCGATCTTGACGAAGACGCAGTTGACGAAATAGATGAGTTTGGGACATAATCAAACTTGTTGAGTGTAGGTAAGAGTGTAGTATTTTTGGGGCTTGTCGAAATTGAGTTAGCTGAAGCTGGAGTAATCTTTGGGCTAGTTCCAAAATGAGGTTCAACAAAGATTGCCTCAGAAGTCGAAGGAAGCCTGTTGGGAAGTATGTGCTTATTAGCAGTAATAGGTTTATTTAATTGCAGGCTTGTTGTGCGCGGTGATGTTTGTGCGCTAGATAAGTAGCCTATATTATCCATCTTTAATTGATGTCTTTAAGACGTGCCAATCTCAAGTTCTAACTTGCAACTTTACTGGATTGAATAGCAGTACCGGCGGTCTTAAGACTAAATTTCTTACTTACTTGTCAAAAATGGCCGATAACTTAATTACAGGGAACCAAATAAGCCCAAAAAAGTCGTTCACCTACTACCAAAATCAAGATGAAATCGTTGTAATACGATATTTATTATTATGTGTCATCACGAGGAGCAATTTGGCGGGGAAATGAAACAAAAAATAGGGCAGGGTAACATGTGTCAAAATGACAAGCTGCGAATACGTCACCGAGTATCTAATTAGATCTGAACTATAATTCCAGAACACAAATTTGCTTTTAGGGGGGGCTACTCTAGACAGTAGGAGTGATTGAAAATGGCGGCCATTCAATAAAACAATCCACGTGGCAATCTTGCGACAATTTCTATGTAGTCGCTATTGGTCTAAATATTATCGCGAATGAAGATAACGCTAGATAACTTTTTCTTGATAAGCAAATTAATTTTTCGCAGAATTTAGGTAATTGTGTTCTTCAATGATCGCTGCGCCTCTAACTGAGCTCTAAGCCCAGCAATCTTACTCGAGTTTCCAATTGAACGATAATCAAATTCGACCGGGTAATTGATCTTGTCCCAAGGCAGATACTTGGCTTTCACAAAACTGTACAATTGCTCGTCCCTAGCCAGATATTGGCCCAATTGTTCGTCTGTATCTCCTGTTAAACTCCCTTCAATCTCATCATCTGTGACCAAGTCACTGTAAATTGGCTTTTGCGATGAAAGAAGAGGGGTCGATTGGCCGGCAAATACCGACTGTCGACTCAAAGATTTCAATGATGACCCTGTAGAGCCTGCTCTTTGAGACCTCTTCCAACCATGGCTGCCAGGTAGCCAATACTTACGACCATCTGAAGAATATCGCAATCCATCATAAATTCTTTGATTGAACGTGGTCGAGTCCTTGTATATTCTTTTGTCGTTAACCGTATCGAAATTGCGAAACGTATAGTTGTCTCCATATAGTGTTGTCATTTTTAAGTCATGGACGAGATCACCGAGATAAAACCAATCTTTGAAAGAGTGAAAAGTTGAAACTCTCGCCGCATCTCCATATTTTTCAATTGCGAAGTCGGTATAGGGGAACGATTTCCAGTGCATTATTGCAAAGATTATCATCTCTAAACAAAGAAGTGCATTTTGAGTTTGATCACCAGTCAAAAATCCTGTCTCTTGTCCATCCACCCCTGACTGAAACCACCCCAACCATTTTAGAATACCAATCAATAGTCCTTGCCAATATGATGCAAATATTATCAGCTTAACACAAAGAAATTTTCCCCACGGATTGAATTGCCGTAACTCTTGGTAAAGACATTTCCAAAACATAGCCAAGAAGTATAACGACAACGTAACGCTGGCATTGTATGCAATGCCACTCCAAAGGTAAAGGCTAGTCCACGAGAGATCCTCTTCAGTGTATACCCCCGCAAGTGATCCAGTTATGACAGCTAAATAAATTAGGGGCTTGACCCAAACGTACTGTAAAATGCATCTCTTGACGAAGAGGAAGTGAGTAGGATCTGAGAAAGTGACCGGGCAAAAAACAAAATTGGCAGGGAACGGATGGGAGGTCCCATCTTTCTCCATGGAGCTTTGGATAATATGACGCTCTCCACCTAGCATCAGTACCAATAGTTTGTAAAATGTGTAAATTACGAATGCTTCATACATTTCACGAATGGGCTCAATAAATGCCCCTAGTTGAGAATTGACAAGCCCAATATAGCATGAAAATGCAAACAAAGGCACAATCAAGAGGATCCGAACAATGAGTCGTTGCTCAAACGGCTTTCGATAGTTCGTGGAATGAAAATATACAGCAGTAGCTGCTATCACAAAGGAAATTAGACAGGTTGTTCCACAGATGGCGTATATCCACACAGGGGAATATATGAACATGACTTCAAAAATTTGAGCCAATTTTCAAGAAAAGTCCAAAGCACATATCACCCAAGAAGATTCAGGATAAAGAGTACTTACACAATGGATAAAAGAAAGTTATCTTACTAGCAATTATTTTGTGGCTAGGTTGACGCGTCGATCGTCCGGTAGTGATAACGTTAATCTAATTTAACTTAGGTCATTTAGTTGATCTCATGCTGGTTCTTAATATTTTGTGGTTTCTTTCACTTGCAAATGCCGCCGGTATAGCTGTGCATCTTTCCATAGTGTCAAGAATCAACTCATATCTTCCTGAGGATATTAAAAGTCAACATGGATCGTTACTGGCAGGTGCATTTCATCCTGATGCGTTCTACAACTGTCTAGGTAAGTCTGACGTTGGTGAAGAGGCACACTGGCCCCCCTTTCTTGCAAAACTAGTGGAGCGTTACAAGAGTACACCTGACAAGAACTTGAAACTGAAAGCGTTCATTTATGGTATATTCACACATCAAGTTGCGGATATCAGCTGGCATTCACTTCATGCTCACCAGGGTCTGTTGGAGCAACTCAGTGAAGTAGAATTTTCTGGGAATCGATCTCAGGCTCATGCCTTCTTGGATACGGGTGCGGATTTTTTAATTCTATCAAAACAATTCGGCAACATAAATAGCTCATTGACGATAGATCTCTTACAGTATTACTCCACATCTTGGGATTTTCCTGTCGGTGATCTGAAAGCAATTTATAATGAGATGGGATATGATGTCACAGGTGTCGAGCTTGAATATTGCATGATGAGGGGATATGCAGCTTTACAAGGTGAGCTCACGTCCTTCAAGAACTCTGTGCTTTACATTCAAGCCAAATCACCTCTCCTCAACGAAATACTCGATGACTACTTCTTTGGAGGAATTAACGAAATACTTATAGCTATACACTCTTGCTTGCGTGGACTAGATGAATGGTTTGAAGGAGATCTTATACACAATCCTTGGCAAATTTGCCCTCTTTTTAAGGATTATAATAAAGGAACAGGTACACAGGTTGCCATTGGTGGTTGGAACCAAGGCCAAGTCAAAATACAGGATGTTCAAAGATTCCAGAATATTGTGATTGGTAAGTCAGTGACGAATACAATTGATAATGAACAATCCAACTTTGTTAGGATCTTCAACGGTCAGCCAAACTCCAAATTTGGAAATAGTCTAAGATTTTTGGAAGGCAGAAATGGTGAGAGCAGTTTAGTGGTAGGTTCGGAATTTGATGAGGACAACGGATCGCTATACGTTGTCCCCATGAATCAACTTTTTGATTGTGGAGTGAATATAAGGGCAAAAAAGATTAGCGTGAAGTCGCATACCTTGTCATTCCCTCCTCGATTTGGTCATCATATGATTATATGGAAGGTTTCAAGATATTCCTTTTTGGTGGTTTCAGAACCAGGAACTTCGAAGCTATATCTTTATCTAAATGAAACCCTTGTGGCTGTGATAGTCGACCGTGAAGCGGAACACTCGCTCGGTTCTGAAGGGGTCAAGCAAATGGGAATGGTACTGCTAGCAGAAGACATCAACGATGATGGGTTTACCGACCTTTTCGTGGGATCTTGCAACAGCGATGATCACGGGGTAGAGCAAAAAGGCGTATTAAAAGCATTGAGTGGCATGCTTTTTAGCAGCATACTAAAGTCTTCGTTACCCCCAACCATCAGTTCTGTTGATAATCCTCTTTATTTGGATTTGAAACAGCTGCAAATTGATACCTATAAGCTTCCAAGAAATTTAAATCAAGAACGAGGATACGAACAGTTCTCCTGCTCACTTGCGTTTACCCAAAATACATCATTAGTGGGTTTGAACTCTCTTGGTTCAATGTTAGCATACGATAAGGGAGGCTTATTTAAAAAGGCTATTTCAATTAACCCCTCTCCACCTCCAAGTAAGAGACTCCCATCTCAAATATCTGGTCTTTTTGGATTCAATAATGCAATCACTGGATCCTATAATTCTCTTGATTGGGCTATCATATTTGCTAGTGCAGAAACTTCAGGCTTGTGTCCACTTTGTGGAGCCGCACACATCTATTTGATTGGAGAGCAGATAACTCATGTCGCATCCATTCGACCTAATTTTGGTCGCAGCATCTTTTTCGGAATCAATGCAATCAGCCATGGCAATAACGTCTATGTAGCTGGTGATGGATATATGGATGGTGCTGGTGGGATATGGGAAATTCACGTTGAGGAAATTTTGAAAGAGTATATCCAGAAAAGGCGGATTCTTGAAGTCCGTTTAAGCGAGAGGAGGAATAGATATGGAGCATTAATCATCCATGGACAATTAGGAGAAGGTTATTCAGGGTTTGGTCGTTCTCTTGAAATTTTTGACCATAAAGGAAATCTTTTTCTGGCTATCGGCATGCCGTATTATTGCTACAACAGACTAGCGAATGTGATAGGAGGCGTTGAGATACATATGATAGGAGTGTAACATAGTCAGTAACTAAAGGGCATATTTAGCTAAAGATCATGCAAGTCAGATTAGCTATCAATGTAAGAATAACTATAGTATTTTTAACAGTCATCCTTATAACAGCACCCAGATTGACAAAACATCTGCACGCAATTATACTAGTACTAATCGGGTGTTGACACTGTTCAAGTAAAGGGTATTTTTTAAGCTATCATCTAAAAATATCAACTTGAAGGCCAAAAGAATCTTTTTCCGCTACTATGAAGTGTGCTAAGCGCTAAATCAATAGCACATTATAGATACCAGAATGATCATAATGCTACCAAATTAGCTTGGATGACTGTATTCAATAGGCTGTTAAAAATCTAGTCAGAACAAAAATAGCTCCGTCTCGGAATAATATATTACAAGCTTCACGAGAATACACTCACTCATATCCAACCAGGAGTATAAGCACGAACTGCAAACTTGCAAAGACGCACTAATAAAGACAGGCCAAAAGAGGACACATCAGGGTGGGAGAGGTTTTTTAAATTAGAATATTGATGAGAGATCTAAGTGTTGAAAATACGTTCCCGTCATTGTAGGAGTGACCTTCACTCTGATGCGCGACACCATATCTAAGTCGAAGAATCAACAAACGGGGAAAGTAGGATCCAGCTTATTCCATATTAGATTCAAATTTTTGATGATAATCTGGGCTAAATTAATAACAACTTCATAACGCAGCAGAAGTTAATTACAAAGAGCCCAGATGCTCGGCGAAGTCATGCACAAACGAGTTTACCAACACAGAAGAGTTCATTTATGATTTGACAGAGTATCAATAGAAGATAATACAATCTTGCGGATATACCTGAGGCCAACAAGAAGAAGACATCATCTGGGCTACTGATAAAGAAATACGAATGCTCTGTGGAGTGTGCATGCGCATCAACGATAGATAAAATTTGAAGGGATCTGGCAGAAGCTCTGAAGAGTACGATGACCTCTCCCATAAGCTTAAAAGGCACTTCTCTTGAAAGCTTCCCTAAGGTATGTTCCAGATATGTTACAGATCTATGCCTTAACCACAACATCTGTAAACTGATAAACTTCCCCACATATTACCGAATAAGGCAGCATCAATTTGAGTGCAAAATGACCCTATTGTTAATTTTTTTTTGTATGCGCGGTGGCGAAGCGGGACGAACAGGCATCGATCTAATATAGAAACTACACTAGGCTAGTTGAAGAAATCGGTTAATTTGTAAAACCAAATACGATTTATTCGCTGATTTGTGACGCCTAATATTTGACATTTGCTTTCCTTAATAATATTGTTTTTTTTCTCAGTCATCCTCTCGTTTCTTTTGCTGTAGGTCGCATGTGACCAAGTTTATTTAATCTTTGGGCGTTTCATTTAAAGCGATCGGATGTGCTGGATATGGACAGCAATAGTATGAAATATATTAACTATTATTGATTGCTACAAAAAAACACAGAACATATTGTGGATACGTTGATATCATTGTATCCAGATGAACTCTAAAATTATATTACTAGTACTTACCAGTCTAGTTTCCATCCAATCTTCGACAGCGGCACCAATCAACTGGGATCGAGGCTCACTGCTATTAGCCCAACAGCAGCGACCATTGGATAGTTCCAATTGGCTATCGGCGATCTCAAAACATTCTCCAACTCAAATAGCAGCATTTATAAAAGATAAATCAGATGATAGATACGCTTGGTTTGGGCAGCTGTTTGGTAGCTCATCTAACTCCAAAATCGTTACAGATGGTGTCATCTCCACAGAATCTATTCCAAGAGGCGATTTTGATGACTGGCTCGAAGCTCAAAGAGAGATCTCTTTCAGAGGAATTCTCAGCAATATTGGCGGATATGGAGATTTCACAGAGCTCGGAAATGTCACTTCGGGTGCTGTTATAGCCTCTCCATCCAAAAATAGACCAAACTATTTTTACCAATGGGTAAGAGATGGTGCGATCACTGTCAATTCACTGATCGAATATCTGGATGACTCAGGCTTCGAAGATACGAATTACAACTTACCTTTTTTGATTGAATCTTACATTCTCAATTCAAAAGCTCTCCAGAGAGTTACTAATCCTTCTGGTGACTTCACAAGTTTGGATGGTTTAGGGGAACCCAAATTTATGGCTGATTCCACGCCATTCACAGATCATTGGGGAAGACCCCAGAGAGATGGGCCAGGTCTAAGAGTCATCACCACAATAAACTACCTGAATCTTTTGAGAAAATATGAACAGCAGCTATTTCTGAAAGAGTACCTCGTAGACGAACGAACCATTTATTTTGATCTGATCAAGCCAGATTTATTATACATCATTAAGAACTGGAGCAGAAATGGGTTTGATTTGTGGGAAGAAGTAGATGCTTTGCATTTATTTACGAGTCTAACGCAATTAAAAGCACTGAAAATGGGATTCCAACTAGCATCACTGTACGATGATGACTCATTTCACGAAGCGATGTCTGGGGCTTTCAATGCTCTCAAATTCTTTATCACTGTTGATTCCGGTTATAGGATCAGCACTATTCCGTACCTTATCGAAACACCAGCATTGGTCGCACAAGGAAGGAGGTGCGGGTTGGATATTGCTTCAATTCTGGCTACACTTAGATCGCACGATCTTGATTCAGACTCAGGGGATGCCTTAGATATCCCGTTTCCTATTGATGATCCAGCTGTTTTGAATACATTGACAGCTATGGTTAATGATATGAAATACAGATATCCCATCAACTATCATCGATTAGGGATTAGCTCTGGATTTGCATTGGGTCGATATCCGGAAGATGTATATGATGGATATGGCACTAGTGAGGGTAACCCGTGGTTCATTGCCACAGCAACTGCCTCTGAATTAGTGTACAAGTTTATCTACAACTTGTACATGCAAAAGAAAGATTTGGTCATTCCAGTCGAGCAAAGACCCTTATTTGAAAGCATTTCAAATTTGAAGATCGAGAAGGAGGTAATTATTCCATATGGTTCGCAGGCTTTTTCTCAAACTGCACTTTCTTTATTGAGATACGCTGATGCGTTCATGGATGTCATTCGTGAGCACGTCGATAACGAGGGCCACATGAGCGAGCAATTCAACAAGTATAGCGGCTACATGGAAGGAGCCGAAGATCTCACGTGGAGCTATAGCTCTTTATGGAGTTCCATGAGATGGAGATTGAAGTCGATTAAGATCATGAAGGATAAAGATCAGTTGGCTTACTGATGCGAGGTGTACTATTTATCTGTACAGATAGATTGTTTGATTTTACGAGTTACGATCATTAGTTTTATATGAGACTTTTATATACATTGAGAGCGTGTGAGAGACAGAAGTAAACTCGACCATTAATACTAAAAACTCCTAAAAGCCAAATCTTCAGGCAACATGAATGACACGCAAAACATGGGTTTGGTAGGTGCAACTAATCTGACGTAGTGGATTGAGAGCTCGTTGAATGGAATTTCAAACTTGAGTAAAGAGTTAAGTTTCTGATGTGCCCTGTGCATCAATTCTTCATCTGTTGGTACTGGACTCTCCATATGAGAGAACTTTTCAAAATGGTGGAAATGAATAATTGGTAATTTATAGCCTTCCAGACTCTTTATTTCGTCTTTTGTAAGCTTGGGGAAAGCGTTGGCAAATAAACCAATGAACGCGTCAACGAAATTGATGGCAGAGTCAGGGAGATTCATGACATAATGAGAAAAAAATTTAGGCACTACAATATTGGTCACATTGTGCTTTTTAACGCCACGTGAAGCTGGTTTTGATACCATGATATGTTTCTGGTGCTGGGCAAAGTCAAAGAGTATTTTTGGCGACCGTATTATAAAATCTCTTCCATCTTCATTGAAGCATTGAACGAAATTGTCAACTTTGTTTTTCGTGACGTTCAGTTTAAGGTACTTGTAACCTTCTGGATTCAAGTCATTGGCAAAAACAATACATTGTTTCTTTCCTGCTGGAACAGCAAATGGTCCTACTCCAGCCATCACATCACATATAGCTTCCCCCTTTTCAAACAATTGCACTAAACGTCCATGCTCTGTAGATAGTCTTGAGTTCCAGTACACCTTACTGAAGTCAAATCTGAAAATACAATCACTCTCTCTCTGCTCGACCTGCATATTGTCTTCCCCTGCGATCACCTTCATTTTAAAAGTTCTGAATTTTGTATCGATAGTTTGCATTTTGTCCACCACCGTTTTGATGTAGGGATTCTTATCTAATATTACCTGACCAATTAACTTGTCGTATAGCTTGTACTCATCTTTTAAATTCATGTGTGCAATATGCCCAGTTTTCGTAAAAGATGTAGGAATTTCATCGAGTAGCTCCTCTGGGAGTACACTTGCAAGAATTTCATCTGCTTTCCAAAAGTCATAATCCAGAGTAAAAGTATGCTGACAAAATTGGCCATGACATTCTTTAATATAGTTCAATGCGTCTGTTGAGACGTAATTGGTGATATCCTTGTATTCTTTTATTCTGTGGTCAAGCGCTATTGCTTTCAGCTCAGGGTTTTCAGGAAAGCTTGGAACTGGAAATTCAGTCTTTGATAGTTTGAACAGAAAAGGCAATCTTGGAATTTGTATTATGTCTCTTTTGTAACGCTTAATATAACCTCCAAGTTGGGACGCTTTAGGAAAAACCACTGTCCATACACTGAAAGAAAGAGAATATAGGGACTTATCAAGCTCCTTTAATCCTCTTTGAACTGGGGGAGCTAATTTCTCAGGTTCAATAGGACCAAGATAACTCATTTTTCTTCTGCAAAATTTGTTTAGTGTGAATGAAGTAAATAACTGTGATCTATTGACCGAGAACGGCAGATTCATGTAGCTGGAATCTTTTCAATTTCAATCAAGAATTTTATTCACAAAATCTTTTCCTGGCTGTGGAGGCATGCATCCGGGCGGTGTAAGCGACTGGTAGATCACAAAGCGTTAAATTTAAAAAAAAAACAACATATCTTGCTTTTTCTCTTGTCTTTACTCGTTTTTCTTGGTTTCTGCTCTACTATTCAAGTTGGGCTGTGAGACATTTGGAGCGTTAGATTAAAAGCAATTTAATTTTCTGTTCAATAGTATTGTCCCCTGTCCGTTATGGCATGATAAGCTTTCCCTACTTTCCCTAAGATACTAATACATTTTAGTGGCTACTAATGGCAAATCAGACGACGAACAATTTTATGACGCCATATACGAGCAAGAACTGCTGAGGCAAGAATTTGAAGGCCAAAATGAGCTACAGGATTCAGGAGCCCATTACCCTCAAAATACGCTGGGTAGACAACACCAACAGTTTCCCCAAAGTCCCTACATGGATCCGAATTGGCATTTTGCACAACAGCAACAGTATCCACCAAATTGGTCATATTATCCTGGTCAAGGCCTTCCTCAGGAGCCGATGGCTGATGATCCAAAATTCCTTCCTCCGATAAGCGATGATCCGTATTACTCTTGGACTAGTGACGAAGAGATTCCTATTACTAAGGATGAGATATTTGAGATCTTCATGGAACTGAAGTGTATGTTCGGTTTTCAGCATGATTCTGCGGTAAACATGTTTGATCATTTGATGGTTCAATTAGACTCTAAGGCTAGTCGAATGCCTGCACCGCATGCCCTACTTCTCCTCCATGCTGATTATATTGGCGGAGAAAATGCAAACTATAGAAAATGGTATTTGAGTGCCATGCTAGATGATGATCCGGATCTTTGCGAGAATGTTGACATCAAGTCTTTAAAGAAACAAAAGAAGAAGAAAAACCAGAAGCCGGAAGAGAAGAACTCAGAGACCATGAAGGATTTTTACGAACCTGATTTCCATCCTAGCAAGAAAATCGAGGTAATTGAATACAGATGGAAGAAAAGATACTACGATTATACACCAAATGAGATGGTCCATCAGATTGCACTCTATCTATTGATATGGGGTGAAGCGAACAACATGAGATTTTGTCCTGAATGCCTTTGCTTCATCTACAAATGTAGCTTTGACCACTACCAGTTTTACAACAGTGCTAAAGTTGTGCAAGAAGCAGTTGAGGAAGGGGATTTCTTGAAGAGAGTTATCACACCATTATACGACTATCTACGGGATCAACAATATAAAAATGTTGATGGTACTTATGTTAGACGGGAGAAAGATCATCACCAAATTATCGGCTACGACGATATGAATCAACTGTTTTGGTATTTCAAAAGTATTGAAAGAATCAATTTAGATGACGGTACAAGACTTTTGAGTCTGCCAAAAGAACAGCGCTATCTGCAGTTGGGTAAAGTGAACTGGAAAAAAGCATTTTACAAGACATACAAGGAAAGAAGAACATGGTGGCATTTAGCGACGAACTTTAGCAGAATTTGGATCATTCATGTCTCCGTTTTTTGGTACTATTCAAGCTTCAACTCTCCAACTCTTTATACATACAATTATGTTCAGCTTTTGAACAACCAGCCGACACCTCAAGCTAGATTTTCGATCATGGCTCTAGCAGGAACAATATCCTGCTTGATCCAGATTATAGCAACTATATCTGAATGGGCTTTTGTTCCTAGAACGTGGCCGGGTGCGAAGCATCTGTTTAGAAGATTGGTGTTGCTTATAATCATTACAGCCATCAACTTCGGTCCGTCTGTCTTTGTTTTGGGAATGATTCCCTTGAACACTGTTTCAAGACTGGCGTACATCCTATCACTTGTTCAGTTTGTTATCTCAATTCTCACTACACTTTGGTTTTCCATCCAACCTCTGGGGACTCTATTCGAGTTCTCTATCAGCAGCAAGACCAAGGGGTACGATGCAGCAAAAGTTTTTACATCTTCATTTCCTAAGTTAAGCTCCAGGGGGTCCGTATTGTCTATCATGTTATGGCTCCTAGTGTTTAGCGCTAAATTTGTCGAATCATATTTTTTCTTGACGCTTTCGCTAAGAGATCCCATCAGAAATTTGTCTATCATTGACTTGAGCAGATGCCATGGAGAGTCTTATTTTGGTCCTCTCCTTTGTAGGCATCAAGCAAAATTTGTGCTCGTTCTTATGGTACTAACGGATTTGGTGCTTTTCTTTCTGGACACTTATTTGTGGTATATTATCTGGAATTGTGCGTTTTCACTCTCATTGTCATTTTTCAGTGGCATTTCAATTTTGTCACCCTGGAGAAACGTTTTCAGCAGACTACCACAGCGAATCTATTCGAAGTTACTGTCCACAGCAGACATGGAAGTCAAGTTTAAACCTAGTATTCTCGCTTCCCAAATTTGGAATGCAATTGTGATTTCGCTATATCGGGAACATTTACTTTCTGTTGATCATGTACACAGACTCATTTATGATCAAATCCCAGATGAATCAGATGGGAAGACAGCATTAAGAACACCTTCGTTTTTTTTGTTTCAGGATGACAGCACGACCACTCTCCAAGACTTCTTCGTCCCCAACTCTGAAGCAGAAAGAAGGATCTCCTTCTTTGCTCAATCATTATCGACACCCATTCCTGAACCTATCCCAGTGGAAGCAATGCCCACATTCACGGTACTTATTCCGCATTATTCTGAAAAGATTTTACTCGGGCTAAAAGAGATTATTAAAGAGGATCCGAGCTCTAAGCTTTCGCTACTTGAGTACTTGAAACATATGTTTCCACATGAATGGGATTATTTTGTGAGAGACACAAAGATCATTTCTTACAGTGAAGGCGAAAAGGTTCCTGGGTCTACAGTCAAGTCCGAAAAGGATTTTATTGAGAACAAAATTAGCGACCTACCGCTGTACTGTATTGGATATAAATCATCTGCTCCGGAATATGTTCTCAGAACCAGGATTTGGGCTACCTTAAGATCTCAAACTCTCTACCGTACCGTTTCTGGATTTATGAATTACAGGAAAGCTATCAAACTACTACATAAAGTTGAGAATCCTGAGATGATTGAAATGTTTGGAGGCTCTTCAAATGCTGAGGACTACCTGAATCGGATTGCAGATAGAAAGTTCAGGCTTTTGGTCTCCATGCAGAGATACCAGAAATTTACAGAGCAGGAAAAAGCTGATTTGGCAATTTTGCTGAATGCGTATCCAGAGCTGTATGTTGCAAGTTTAGAGCAAGAAAATGTCGAAGGAGAAACGGAAGCCAATGCCAAGTATTATTCCGTTCTCTACCACTCTGAGAATAAGGAGGATAGTATTGAGCTAAAACAACTTTACAAAATTCAACTCTCTGGAAACCCAATTCTTGGAGATGGAAAATCAGATAATCAGAATCACTGTCTTGTGTTCTATCGTGGTGAGTACATTCAAGTCATAGACGCCAACCAGGACAATTATTTAGAAGAATGTCTGAAAATTCGTTCTGTACTGTCAGAATTTGAAGAATTAGATTATGACACCACTAATCCTTATATTCCATCTGTTCCCAATTCAGGCAGCACTCCTGTTGCTATTATCGGCGCAAGGGAGTACATTTTTTCGGAAAATACTGGAGTTTTAGGAGATGTTGCAGCGGCAAAAGAGCAAACTTTTGGGACCCTGTTTGCGCGCACGTTGGCTGCTATAGGGGGAAAGCTTCACTATGGACATCCTGATTTTCTCAACGCCATATTTATGACCACCAGAGGAGGTATATCCAAAGCACAGAAGCGATTGCATTTGAATGAGGATATTTATGCAGGGATGAATGCTATCCTGCGAGGTGGAAGAATCAAGCATTGCGACTATTATCAATGTGGAAAAGGACGGGATCTAGGTTTTGGAACTATTTTGAACTTCACTTCTAAAATCGGAGGAGGAATGGGCGAGCAAATGCTTTCACGCGAATATTATTATCTTGGAACTCTGCTACCATTGGACAGATTTTTGTCCTTTTACTATGCACATCCTGGGTTTCATATCAACAACCTATTTATCATGCTTTCCCTTCAGCTTTTCCTTCTTGTGATGGTTAATCTTGGTTCAATGAATCACGAATCAATCCTTTGTATTTATGACAAGGATGTTCCAATTACTGATCTGCAAATTCCAGTTGGATGCCAAAATTTGCAACCAGTTCTTGACTGGGTTACGAGATATGTGCTTTCGATTTTCATTTGTTTTTTTATCTCATTTGTGCCCTTGGTATTTCATGAACTTTCGGAGAGGGGAGCTTGGAAAGCATTCAGCCGTCTATTTTTCCATTTTCTATCTTTGTCGCCTTTGTTCGAGGTGTTCGTGTGTCAAGTCTACTCCAACTCATTGAAAAACGATATTGTGTTTGGTGGTGCAAGATATATCTCAACTGGGAGAGGTTTTGCAATTGTCCGAATACCTTTTACCAAATTATACTCCACGTATGCGATAAGCTCCATATATTCGGGATCTAGACTGTTTCTCATTTTATTATTTGGAACTGTGACCATGTGGCAGCCGTCAATATTGTGGTTCTGGATTACATTAGTCTCCTTATGTCTTTCACCATTTATATTCAATCCACACCAATTTGCGTGGACTGACTTCTTCTTAGATTACCGTGACTTTATCCGCTGGCTCAGCAGAGGTAATTCCAAGTGGCATAAGAATTCTTGGATAGGATTCACAAGATTTTCAAGGTCCAAGTTCACTGGATTCAAAAGAAAGATTGTTGGAAGTAATCTTGAACAGGCAAAGTATATCCCAGTGAATATCCACCGTGCTCCATTCGGAAATACATTTTTTGCTGAGGTGATTGTTCCATTATTCCAAACGATATGCATATTCATGGCCTATACATTCATCAATGCGCAAAATGGTGTCAAAGATCCGAAACCTGTGAACTCTGTCCTGAGGCTGGCTATAATAGTATTTGCGCCGATTGTGCTGAACTTTTTGGTGCTCATTGCGATCTTCCCTTTGTCATGTTTCGCTGGTCCAGTTTTGGGTCTTTGCTGCAAAAAGGCCCCAAATGTTTTAGCTGCTTTAGGTCATGGATCAGCTGTTATTATCCATGTGCTGGTGATGGAAGTAGTCTGGTTTCTTGAAGGCTGGAATTTCTGTCGATTTTTGTGCGCATTTACCTGCTCCCTTTATGTGCAGAGAGTACTTTTTCAGGCAGTCAAACTTTTACTGCTTACGAGGGAGATAAAGGAAGACTATACTAACAGAGCTTGGTGGTCAGGAAAGTGGATTAATAGCGATTTAGGTTGGTATGCTGTCACTCAGCCGATGAGAGAGTTGATTGTCAAAACAGTTGAAATGAGTTTGTTCGCAGCAGATTTTGCAATTGGCCACCTCATTTTAATTGTTTTCACACCGATGTTATTTGTTCCATACATCGATCACTGGCATTCATGCATGCTGATGTGGCTCAGTCCGTCAAGGTATCTCCGTGGTCCGATCTACACTACAACTCAAAGAAGGATACGGTCGAGGGAGGCAACGAAGTACGCCTTTTTGTACTTCTTCATCATTGTTCTCTTCACCGTAATTGTAGTTATACCGGTGATGGTTGATATGACGCTGGCCGAATCAATTGCTAATTATTTGCCGGAAGATTTTTATGGCTTGATACAACCAAATCATCAAGAAAACAATGATACTGGGGACAAAGCTCCTTCCTACATCTTGCGTACAAAGCCGGGTGTTGAGACTTTTAGCACTTACTGGATTTAGAAAGAATTACAAAAATATTTAGCGATACAATAAACGGCAGTATTACGTTAATCGCGACAACATAATTGTTGCAACATAAGAAAAAACAAAATTTTACTTTCGGTCATCCCGTGGTTCTGCCATAAATTTGCACGGGTGCCAAATCTGCCCCTGCAACACGGAATGATTCGGCCAGCTGAAAATTGTAAACAAAAATAGAACTCGGCATACGACAACACCTGATTGGAGAAGTTTAAAGATTATTCCTACAAAGATGTTGTTTTCGTTAGCAAAGATCGGGATTATCAGCAGTGTCTTGGCGTCTTTGGCTCAGGCAGCTGACTTCCCAACTATTGAAGTGATTGGAAACAAATTTTTCTATTCCAACAACGGATCTCAATTTTACATTAGAGGAGTTGCCTATCAGGCTAATCCTTCTGGTAAAATTAATGCCACTTTCATCGACCCTCTGGTTGACAAGACAACATGTGAAAGAGACATACCTTATTTGAAGGAGCTAAACACCAACGTTGTTCGTGTTTACGCTTTGGATGCTGAGGAAGACCACAGCGACTGTATGCAACTCCTGCAAGATGCAGGAATTTATGTGATCGCTGACTTAGCAGAGCCAAAACTGTCGATCTCAACCACCTCCCCATCGTGGAGTGATGAACTTTACGATAGATACACTTCCGTCATTGATATGATGCAAGAGTATGACAACGTTTTGGGATTCTTTGCTGGTAACGAGGTCATCACCAACTCGACAAACACCGATTCCGCTCCGTTCGTTAAGGCTGCAATCAGAGATATGAAGGCGTACATGAAGGGAAAAGGATATCGTTCTATTCCAATTGGATACTCAGCAAATGATGATTCTGAAACTAGAGTTGCATCTGCTGACTATTTTGCTTGTGGGGATGAAGATGAAAGGGCCGATTTCTACGGCATCAACATGTATGAATGGTGTGGTGCCTCAACCTTCCAAACTTCCGGCTATGAAGCCAGAACTAAGGAGTTTGCAAACTTGACCATTCCTGCTTTCTTTTCAGAGTATGGTTGCAACAGAGTCCAACCAAGAAAATTCACTGAGATCCAGACCCTATTTTCTGATGAGATGACTGATGTTTGGTCTGGCGGTATCGTGTACATGTACTTCCAGGAGACGAACGATTATGGTCTTGTCAGTGTTGTCGATGACACCAAAGTTTCAACCTTGGCAGATTTTGCGTATTACTCTTCTGAAATTAATGCCGTCTCTCCTACTATTGCCACAGCTCCTGCTGCTAGCAGTTCTACGAAGGAGCTCCAGTGTCCAGCTGAATTCAATAATTGGGAAGCATCTACTGAATTGCCACCAACTCCGCAAGAAGCTGTTTGCGACTGTATGAAGAATTCTTTGAGCTGTGTCGTCTCTGATGATGTCGATAGTGACGACTACCAGGAGTTGTTCTCCACAGTTTGTGGATTCGTGGATTGTTCTGGAATTTCAGCAAACGGAACCTCTGGTTCATACGGTTCATACACATTCTGTGATTCGAAGGACACGCTTTCCTTTGTCATCAACTTGTACTACCTGGAACAAAACGAGGACTCCAGTGCTTGCGATTTTGATGGGTCTGCATCGTTGCAATCCGCATCAACTGCTTCTTCGTGCTCCTCAATTTTGGAGGCTGCAGGTACCGACGGAACCGGTTCTGTTACTGGTAAGTTCAGTGCTGCTTCAAAAACTTCTGCTAAGACTTCGACAGCGTCTGCTCACGATGGGTCTTCTAGTACCTCGAGCTCTGCTAGTACCACTTCTTCTTCTTCTTCAAAAAGCGCAGGATCTAAATCCTACAGCTCAGGTAGCATGTATGCCGTTGTGGTTTCTTGTCTTTGTGCTGTTGGTGGTCTAGCAATCCTAACTTTGTAAAATGATAGACATTTAAATTGGACTTTAAATAACTCCTGGATTATCTGTAGCTTAAATTCGCGCCTGAGTGCTTGCTACAGGGGGATTGATTCGCATTGGTTTGTAATGCCAAGCAACGGACGATCTACTTGATATTCGTATGATGTTGCTATTTTAATCGTCAAGTCTGCCTCAGCTGCCATAATTACATCACAGTGCATTCCGAGCAGCCTCGGTAAGTTACCACATCATTTCCACTTTTAGCAATATTTTAATTACCCTGCATGAGACTGCAGTTTTTAGTATTGTCTGCTGAGATATGGGGCGGAGGATCTGATTTAAATCTGGCTGAGAAAAGAACTCAGGTCTTAGAATTTTATCCCCTGGCACCTGTATTAGTATCAGCATCTCCAGGACTAGAAAGCTCGAAGACTGGAGAATTTTTTGGAACTTTTTTATGCAAACTTCAGCCACTGCTAAGCCTAGACCCTGGTAAAAGAAACGACAGAATGTTCTGCTACACGGTAGAACACGACTGGAAACAGCACATCTGGGTTATTGTTTGTTTGTTTTCCAAATCCAAGCGGCAGTAATTCGCTCCCTGTTATATATTTGGTGAGTTGAGAAGGTTGGAAAAAGCCAATTTACTGCAATCAATCTCAATCGCTCTTTCTTGAAAAATGCAGCTGAAATCCGTTCTTTCATTGACAGGCCTACTATCAACTACACTGGCTCTGCCCACTATTGATGTGATTTCCAACAAGTTCTTCTACTCTAACAATGGCTCTCAATTCTACATAAAAGGTGTCGCTTACCAGAAGAATACGGAAAATGTCACATCGGATGCTACCTATGTTGATCCACTTGCAGATGAGGAGGCTTGTAAAAGAGACATCCCATACCTCGAAGACCTTGGTGTCAATGTCATTAGAGTGTATGCTGTAAATGCTTCAAATGATCACGATGCTTGCATGCAAATGCTGGAGGATGCTGGTATCTACGTGATTTCCGATTTGTCGTCACCAGACGAGTCAATCCAGACAACGAGTCCCGCTTGGACTGTGGAGTTGTACAACAGATACACTACGGTGATTGATATGTTTCAACAATACGACAATGTTCTAGGATTCTTTGCTGGTAACGAGGTTATTACTAACTCGTCCAATACTGATTCTGCTCCGTTCGTTAAGGCTGCGATCAGAGATATGAGACAGTATATGAAGGATAGTGGCTATAGAGATATTCCAATCGGTTACTCCGCTAATGATGACGCAGATACCAGAGTTCCATCTGCCGACTTCTTCTCATGTGGATCCAATGATGTCAAGTCTGATTTTTATGGTATCAACATGTATGAATGGTGTGGTGACGCTACTTTTCAAAGTTCTGGATATTCGGCAAGAACCAAGGAGTTTTCGAACCTGACCATTCCTGTGTTCTTTTCAGAGTATGGTTGTAACAGAGTTCAACCAAGAGAATTCACTGAAGTTCAAGCGTTGTATTCTGATGAAATGACTGATGTCTGGTCTGGAGGTATCGTTTACATGTACTTTGAGGAAGAGAACAATTATGGATTGGTTTCGATAGAAGCTGGAAATTCAGTTTCGACTCTTGAGGACTATGAAAACCTTAAGACCGAATTAGCTAGCATATCTCCAACCACTGCATCTGCATCTGCTGCATCTGCTTCAGCTACCGAACTTAGCTGTCCGACGAGTCAAAGATACTGGAAAGCTTCTACTGACCTGCCACCAACTCCAAATGAGGCCGTTTGCGACTGTCTCGAGTCTTCTCTGAGCTGTGTGGTGTCTAGTGACATCGACACAGATGACTATGCTGACCTATTTGGTATTGTTTGTGATTTGACCGACTGCAGTGAGATTTCTTCCGACGGTTCTGACGGCTCATATGGTGCATACTCGTACTGCTCGCCTAAAGAAAAATTGTCTTTCTTGCTCAACAAGTACTACAAGGAACAAGATTCTCACTCCTCGGCATGCGATTTCAGCGGATCAGCCTCTTTGGTTGATGGTGCTTCAACAGCATCGAGTTGTGCTTCTCTTCTAAGTTCAGCCTCTGCATCACCATCAGCTACAGGCTCATCGAATACCAGCAGAAGCTCCGGCTCCAATGGATCTCAGGCCAGCTCCACGTCTGGTTCCAGCTCTTCGAGTTCATCTTCATCGTCTGCAGGCGCAGGTGCTATTAACACAGCTCCGCTGTCGAGTTCTCAAATGGGATTGATGTCTTTGCTGACTACATTCTTCCTTGGCGGTGTTTCTTATGTTTTTGTTTAACTGATTGAAATAGAATAAATGGTATCCGTTTTTATAAATTGCGCTCCGATGCAATGCGATGTCTACTTCACCATAAAGATTTCCTGTAAGGCCTTGCTGTCCAACACAGCAGCACGTTTCTGCTTGATCCACTTCTGTCTCAAGGCCAACCTTCCAGAAATAACCGTCGGGGTTCCACTTGCATCACTCTTCGGGGCAAGCATCGAGTCTCGGGTGACTTCTGTTTTAGACTTCTTAGATTTCCGCTTACTACTTTTCTCCTCAGTGCCTCTCTTTCTCTTCTTATCCTTCACAGTCTCCTTTTCTTTTTCATCTGTACTCTTTGAAGCCTTCTTTTCCTTCTTTTCTCTCTTATCCTTCTTTTCCTTCTTGGGTTTTCCGTCTTTCTTTCCTTTGTGTTTCTCCTTCTTGTGTTTCTGATCACAGTTATCAATAACTTTACCTTTTTTAGCATCCCAAGTGCTCTTGAGTACATCACCTTGCACGAAATTAATACCCCAACGCCCACTAATGATCCGTTGCCTCTTAAGTTCATCCATCTGATGGTTAATTTCATCTTCTTTGCCGTTCAACCGACCGAGGAGACGTTGAAAGACATCCAGCCCAGTACATTCTCCACTATCAAATTCATCCTTTTTACTTTGCTTGCGAGAGAGGGAGGCACCCAGCCCTGCGTTGTCCTGCTTCACTACCACTTTGATATGAGATGTTACTGAATTATTGGTTAGTCCAAGACCTTGGCCTGGTCTCCAGCCAAACTTTTCTAGATGCTGATGCCCGAATCTTGACACATCATTGGTCCAGTTAGTGTTTCTCGGATCTAGTCCAAACCTCTGCTTGGCTCTTGGTGCTCCCAAACCCATACTCCTTATAATAGAAGACAGACTGATCCCAAAATTTTTTAAAAGTTCAGTTAATTATCACACGACTTTTTATCTAATTTTTTGCAATTTACAAAAATCAAACAATTAAGAGAACCGGCTATACCATAAAGATTGAACAAACTATAGGTTTCTAAGTTCCACAGTCGTTAATTCACAGGAACTTTTACCCGAAGATTTGAGAATATTCTTTGGTAGCTTCAGAAAACCGTTCTACGATATTTGAAACAAGACAATCTTTTTTGTTTGGCGTCGTCAAAATGTCTCAAGTCCCTCAGGAAATTTCCGGCATGCTGCAACAATTGCTCTCTGGATTAGCCTCTACAGACAATTCTATTCGTCAACAGGCTGAACTGAGTCTTAACAAAGAATGGTCGAAGAAGGATCGCGTTGACATTTTGCTGGTGTGGCTTGTTCAACAAGCATCTGCAGCAGCTGATGATGGCACCAAAGCATTTGCTGCCGTCTTATTCAGACGGTTTGCCATCAAATCTCCAAGTGAGCAAGGCTATTCAGTTACTGCTAGACAGATCGATCACGTTAGTGAACGGACAAAAACGGAGGTGCGCAACGTTCTGTTACAAGGCTTCACTGCTCCGCAAACAAACAATGTCAGACACAAATTGGCTGATGCAATTGCAGAAGTGGCCAAAGATGATAGCTTCAATTGGCCAGATTTGTTGCCTACCATCATACAAGCAACCACTAATCAGGATCCAAGCTTCAGAGAATCTGCTTACAGAATAATCACCACAACCCCGAGTATCATCACTGCACACCACCTAGAGAACTCACTGGGGATGTTTCATGCTGGTTTTGAAGATTCTAATGACGACGTAAGAATTGCTGCTTGTTCTGCATTCGTGGCCTTTTTTGAAAATCTTCCAAAATCAAAATGGACGAGTTTGAGTTCTTTGCTACCAAATTTGCTCAATTCTCTTCCAAGACTTTTGGAAAATGGTAAGGATACTGCCCTTGCGTCTGTACTGGAGAGTTTGATTGATTTGGTGGATTTAGCTCCGAAAATGTTCAAGCCAATGTTCCCAACAATAATTGGCTTTTGTTCGCAGGTTGCCCAGAATAAGGATCTCGATTCCGCTGCCAGACTGGCTGCTCTGGAACTCCTTACTACGTTTTGCGAAACTTCGCCTAATATGTGCAAAAGGGAAGCTACTTATGCCACATCAATGGTGTTGGTTACTTTAAACTTGATGACAGAAGTTTGTATTGATGACGAAGATTCTGCTGAATGGAACAATTCGGACGAAATTGACGATGCAGATGAAGAAGAGGAATACAATGCTGCCAGACAGTCTTTAGATAGAGCTGCTCTCAAGCTTGGCGGACAATCCCTAGCTGGGCCACTTTTCCAGTATCTTCCTCAAATGATTCAATCTCAGGATTGGCATGAAAGACAGGCTTCATTAATGGCACTTTCTTCTGCAGCTGAAGGCTGCAGGGAAGTCCTTATTAGCGAAATTCCGAAGATTTTGGATTTGATTCTTCCGTCGTTGCAAGACCAACACCCAAGAGTACAATACGCATGCTGTAACGCATTGGGCCAAATCTCAACAGATTTCGCTGATGTTATCCAGAGAACAGCTGGTGATAGAATTCTTCCTGCCTTGATTTCCATGCTTAGTACTAAAAATGTTCCAAGAGTCCAAGCTCATGCCGCTGCTGCTTTGGTGAACTTTTGTGAGGATGCAACCAAAGAAGTGTTAGAGCCATATTTAGACAGCCTGCTGACAAATTTACTGACACTATTGCAAAGTGCACCAAAGAGATACGTCCAAGAGCAAGTGATCACCACTATTGCAATTGTTGCCGATGCTGCGAAGACCAAATTCATCAAATATTATGATACACTGATGCCATTGCTTGTTGAAGTCTTGAAGACTGAAATGGGAGAGGAAAATAGGCTGTTGAAGGCTAAGTCTATTGAGTGTTCCGCTTTGATCGCATTGGCTGTCGGCAAAGAGAAATTCATGCCTAACGCTCAGGAAATAGTTGAGCTGTACGCACACATCCAAAATAATTTGACTGGTGAAGATGACCCAGCTAAAATGTACTTGGAGCAGGGCTGGTGCAAAATTTGTAAGCTAATTGGAAAGGATTTCCTTCCATACTTACCGGGAGTTTTACCACCTCTTTTGGAGGCTGCCAGGGCCAACCAGGACATCTCTATTGTGGAAGAGGATGAATTGGACGAACTGAATCAAAATGAGGAATTTGATGTTATCCAGCTGGCCGGAAAGCATATTGCGGTTCATACTGCTATTCTAGATGACAAGACAGCTGCAATTGAGCTTTTAAAATCTTATGCCGAGGTTCTTGGGGGTTCATTCTTTCCCTATGTTGAAGAAATTGCTACTCAGATTGTGATTCCAGGTCTTGATTTTTACCTGCATGACGGGGTCAGAGGTTCTTCTGCTCTAACTATGCCTGCACTGCTCTTTTGTACCATAGAGGCAACAGGCTCTCATCAGTCACCTGAAGCTGTTCAGCTTTGGAGTCAAATGTTTGACAAGCTGATCCATCAATTAGGCACCGACCCAGTTCCAGAATTGTTAGTGGCTTACTATTTCGCCATATCGAAGGGGTTGGAATTAATGGGTGCCGAGTCTTTGACAGACGAACAGATCACTGCTGCCGGAAACTCAATTCAGACAAACTTGACTGAAATCTATGAACGAATTAAAAGTAGGGAGAATGCTGATGACGAATACAACGAGGAATTACAGGAGGACGATGAAGAATACACCGATGAGGAATTGCTCGACGAAATTACAAAGGGGATCACTGCATTGTTTAAAACTACCCGAGGAAGGCTATTGCCCGCTTACCAGTCCCTTATCCCAACACTAGCATCATACATGAACGACGAGAATACATCCTTGAGATTGCTGGCTTTGTGTTCTGTTTCTGATTTGGTGGAATATACTGGACCACTAGCATTCCAGTTCAAAGACTTCTTCATGAATCCTGTGGGCGAATCCTTGACATCTCCTCAAGCAAACATTAGGCAGGCAGCTTCTTATACTGTCGGCGCTTGTGCGCAGTTTGGTAAAGGCCAATTCAAGGAATTTTGCATAGCTACATTACCATCCATGTTGGCAATGTGCAATGTTCCTGATTCCAAGGCTGAGGAGAATTTATCAGCAACAGAAAATTCTATTGCTGCCATTGCTAAAGTCTTACACTCTTTTGGATCTGAAATTCCGAATGCGAACGAGGTGGTGGAAAACTGGCTGAAATTGATGCCCGTCTTGCAAGATGACGAAGCAGCTCCATTTGCATTTATGTTCTTAGCAGAATTGATACAACAGCAACAGCCTATTGTGAGTCAAATGATTCCAAAAATTGTTGATGATGTTGTTCAAGCGCTACTATTTGGTGCATTGTCTGGGAAAACTGCGGAAAAGGTTGTGGGCACAACGAAGCAACTGTTAGGCACCCTTCCTCATGATCAAGCTATCGCGCTCCTAAACAAGTATAACAACGAAGGAAAGCAAGTTATAAGCGAATGGTTTGCATGAATTAGCTTTGATCGGTGTATATAGATTGTCAGTCACTTATTGGTTTTGTATGTGGAACTCATTCTGTTGGAGAGCAATGACGGGTTCAATTTAATTGTAAATTTGACTTAAAGTAGCTTACACTTCATGAGTCTTCAGACCCAAGACACCAGTGAAAACCTTGAAGTCCAGCTCTACGGTTCCTTTTGGGATCTTGGAAGGCTTGATTGGCGAAGGATGATTTTTCATGAAATTCAAAAGATTTTTGAAGGAGCTAGAGTACCCATCATCAAACAATTCAACAAATTGCCTCACCAGGTTACACAGAGTATCACTCTGATGGATAATGTCAGTAATATACTGTAATTTCGGCTTTTTCGAGGAATCTTCGAATCCAATCAAGTTAGATAGCACTTGAGATGCGATTGGGATCAATGTTAAGTCTTGAAGAAGGATCTCTTTTAAAGTTTTAAAAAGACTGAAAAGTCCAAATTCTTTGTAGATCAAAAGGTAGCTCAAGAGCGAATCCAATTGGTAGTGGTAGACTTTCCGGTAAAATGCTTTGTCGTAGAGTGAGCTGTCTTCCAACATAGGGGCGAAATGATTACAGTTGTCGCACATTTTCAAACTACTAATGGTAGCAAACAAGCTCAAATCAACAGCTTTGTTGATGATCCGATAATCGAGTCCGTGGTTTGATCTGAAAAGAGCAAGTTGAGTAAAAGTCTTGTGCTTGAACTTGTTCATCGTATCATCTTTGATGTTAGAGTTCTGTTCGGTCGAAAATTTCATAATGTTGGACTCATCATTGAACTCCCTTAAATAGTCATAAACTTTGGACTTAACAACACAAGAGAGGAGTACACAATCTTGTAACAACTTGATGCATTTCGGTTTCCGATAAATATCTGACTCAAACTTAGCGAACATTGTGCTGACCTGCACCCTTAGTTCTTTCGTCGATAGATCACCATAGTTGAGATTGTTTTCAAAGACGAAATTTGACTTTCCAATAGGTGGGATGTATTCAAAACCGAAAGGCCTTTTCAATCCAACGGGAATATCTGCGTGCTGTCCAAACAAAGAAAACGTTTCTTTGTTAAGGCTGGAAGAGAGCACAAATTGAATTGTTTCTAGCAAAGCATGGAAAGATAATCTGCTTCCCATATCGTTCAGCAAACCACAGATTTTCAAAAATGACTCGTACGAGTCCAGATTATTATCAATATTCTTCAAACTGGTCTTCAAGTAACTTAGCATGTTTTCCTCCCGAGTATAGTCAAGCTTGAAGTTCTGGTCAACCACTTCAAAAAGAATCCTCATAGTTGTCTCATTGACTGTACTTCTGTAAGAACTTTCAGTGATGCCCAAACTCAGCCTGAAATTAGAGTTGTTGATCGTGGTAAGTACAGAAACCAAAGCTCTATCCTCGATGTTCATCAATGGGAAATTGATAATCATTGTTTCACTGATTTTGGCTAGTAAATAGTAGCAAACTTTGCTCATATTGTTGTTGTCTTCTTTAGAGAACATACCGACTGTTCTCTGAAGATTCATAATCAAGGCCGAGCGATTCAAGCAGTACAATGATATAGCCTCCCTGTTTATATTGTTATCAACGAATAGCATTAAAAGCTCATTCAAAGTTTCAAATGACAGATCAAACGTGGATCCAAGCTCATTTAGTCTTATTAAAGTCTTAACACTTTTGAAGATCATAGAGCCAAAGTCCTCATTGAACACAAGTTCAGAAAGCAAATTGTATCCCTTATCCTCACTCAATGTACTTTGATTCAAAGTTTCACAGCTATTAAAATTGTCAAATAAGGAATACAGGCCAGTAAGATCATAGTTGGCTTTGCCTGTCTCCTTTCCAAATATATGTGCAAACATACCGAAGTTTTCTTCATTTGTGAAACAAGTAAGAAAGTTGTCAAACATATATCTGTTCAGAAGGTGGACTGCAACCACAAGAGCAAAGTTTTTCTTTAGCTTCTCCTGATCGCCGTAACCGTACTTCGGAGCCATAAACATGACGCTCAACATTGGTCTGAGACATTCAAATCCATCTATACCCAGCAATACTCCAAAGTTTCTGAAGCCAAAATTTGGATGAGTTGGTTGAAGCTGGAAATGATATTTGAACAGGCCAGTCAACGCAAAACAAAAATCGGCTGCCTTTAGGAAGGATCCATCATTCATAGATGAACTTAATATCTTATTAAGCTCCTTAACTAGCTTCATCATTGTAAGAACGGTGACCAACTCTAGTTGGATCTGCTCTCTGTCTTCGGTATCAGCTTTATCAAACTTCAGGGCCAAAGATCTCAGGTCAATTTTAGGGTTGTCCTGACCTAACACTGCCTCTAAGTTCCTCTGGATATCCATTAAGCCCTGCTCGTTCTTGATCATTGATTTATTCCATATATCGTCCATAGTAAATAGGCTAATCAAATTCGGCCCATTTCGATCGCTTTCAGAATCAGTAAAAGGTCTTGTTTCTGAAAACACTTTTTGATTTGCCGAGCCCAAATCAGACGAAAGATCAGACGAAGACGAGGTACTTATATTGGATCTGAGCTCCAGATTTAAGTTTTCAGATAGAGGAGACTCATCCAGACATAGCTCTTCATTGAAAAGTTCCACAGTGTTCATAATAAGCAAAATTCACTTAATTTTCCCCCTTTGAGGAGCTCCGATTCTATGTGTTTATATTGCCGACTAGATAACAGTCCTGGGGTCTCGAAAGTTCAAATAGATAATAGAATAAATCTCCACTATACACCGGCTTTCTAGTGTTCGGACAAAAAAAACGAGTAGGCTTAAATGGAACAAAGTAATCTTGTCTATTGATTTTTATCTTCAACCACGTAATTTATCCCACAAAAAAGAATATTACCCCATAAAATGACAAATCAGTAACGAATTTAAGTCTTTTGACATGTCGCAAATAAAATCAGCTTTAATAATTATTGATTTGCAAGAAGACTTTCTGCCTCCAGATGGAACCCTAGCAGTGACGGGGGGTCGCCAGATAATCAGCCCGATTCTAAAATTACTGGACTTGGGCATATATAACTGGCAAATGATCATCGCCACCAAAGATTGGCACCCGACAGACCACACATCTTTTGCTTCAAACCATGACAAAAAACCATATACAACTCAAGAATTTCGTCACCCAACTACAGATATTACAAAAGTCCAGATGTTATGGCCAGACCATTGCGTCCAGAACTCCTTCGGGTCGTCTTTTGCTGAAGAATTCAAGCCTACAATCGAAAAACTATTGCAAACACAAATAGTACCAACTTATGTGGTGAAAAAGGGATACATTTCGGATAGAGAATACTATTCGTGTTTCCAAGATACTTGGGGACTTCACCATACAGAGTGTGAGAAGTTGTTGGTTCAAAACGAAATTACACACGTTTTTACTGTTGGGCTTGCCTATGACTACTGTGTTCTTAATTCGTCGGTAGATGCTGCTGAATTGGGTTTCAGGACATTCGTTTTAAAAGACTGCTCGCGGTCAGTGGATCCATCGAGTGACGATCTAACTGATGCAAAATACAGAGAAAAAGGGGTTGAAATTATCAGTTCTAATTGTCCAGAATTGAAACAGGTCGAAAAATGAAGTTTAAACTAAGGCAATAACAATATAATGGCCCTGGAATTTAATGTGATTTTTTTGTGTAAAAAAGATTTTAATTAACTTTACAATATGCTTGGACTGCCGAAACTAGATTTTGGTGGACTTTTCCAGAAAACCGAGACAAAGTCTGAGGCTGTGGCAAGATACAATGAAAGACGATTTAATCAAGCCGCTCTTTTCTATGGTTGCACTATTTTGACCTATGTTGCATCCAAAATAGCTTACCGAGGAGTCGTCGCAAGACGGTATAATCCTACGTTTTACCAACACAACCACGTTCCACCCAAATTCTCATTTTACAGAGATGCAGCAAGTGCTGTTGCGCATGCATCGTTGCTGGCAATTTCGTCGATGTCGATGTTTGTGGCCGGAGGGTTTTGGTACTTTGATATTTCAGGACCTCAAGAATTTGGTCAGCGGATGAAATTATTGTTGGGTGGTGCGGAGGCCGAGAAGGAGCTTTCAAATATGCCTGTCGATAAGGAGACAGAGGAGATGCAAAGCATGCTGATTAGCTTGGTGAATGGTGAAGGCGAAAAGGTTTTTAAGGACTAGATAGAACTTGTACAAAGCTGCTTAGGTCAGCAAATATTCTATTCTATATGATTTCTGAGACTACTCCATTACAAGGAGACAATGAGTATGTGGACGAGGAACTACATCCATTCGAGCGCATGATAAAACAATATCCACATGTGCGTAACCTACTGTGGGCTTTGGGCCTGTTAGTAGGAATTTCCTTAACATATTACGTCCTAGTTTTTCTACCCAGTTCAGCACCACCAGCGGCTGAGATTCCCGAGTTGATCAAGGTTCAGAGACCAGCATTTTATCTGCACCCATTGATAACTCCTGGCCCTAACGAAGAATCCCATAGTACTAAAGTTTCTTTGAGGAGAAAGCTCGAGGACCCCGACTCACCAGTTCAAAATGTTCCCAACTTTAAAGATTGGCAATTATTGGAAGAGAAAAGCAAGCTTTTCCAAGATCATATCCAGCATTTTAAGGATTATCCTTCATTGAAAGCTAAAAAAAGATTGATTTTGATTGGAGATGTCCACGGGTCTCTTTCGGAGTTACAAACGCTACTTGAACAGTTGAAATACGACAGTGGATACCACGATCAGGTCATTTTGCTTGGAGATTTTCTTGCTAAAGGTCACAGTTCAATAGGCGTATTGGAGTACATGATTCAAAACAATTTGGGATGTGTGCTTGGTAATAACGAATGGGAGGTTTTAAAACGATATGCACAGTATCATGGTCTACCCGGATTGAATTTCAACAAGAGCGAAGAGCCTGAATATCATTCTGAGCGGCAGTATGATCTTGATGACCTGATGAGAATAGCCAAACATTTGATGCCCGAGCATATCGAATACATGGCGAAGTGTCCTGTCATCCAACAATTAGGGCCCGTTCCGCGACTGGTGAATAGGAAGCAAACGAAATATGCTACTGCTCCTGCTGATGGAGTAGCCGTCCATGGTGGCCTAGTTTGGAAGATGGAGAATTTGAACCAACAGGATCCTGTAAGTGTTATGACAATTCGCAACTTATTGCCTCCAGATTGGACTATTCCGACAGAGAATCGTCATGATACAGTGAACGGTGTGAAATCTGAGGCTTGGACAAAACATTGGAATAAACACCAGCATGAAGTGGTGAAGGATAGCAAAGGAAAATCACCGACTTTGGGAACAAAAATCTACTATGGTCATGACGCCAAACGTGGATACAATCCCAAGATGTTTTCGACTGGATTAGATACAGGATGCGTTTACGGAGCTCAATTAAGCGCCGAGGTGATTTGGAGTGAAGTTGTTCTGGACAATAAAGGTGGCCATATCAAATACAAACGGATGTTGAGTCAAGTGAACTGCTAATGTATATATTTCATGTCTATAACTCAATATCGTATTTATCTACCAATTCTATCAGGGCCGTCAGAATTTCAGTCTGGCTAGCGAAACCAGACAATTTAAGAAAAGGTCGTATCATCTCTGCTGTTGGTTTGATTGAATGCTCTAACTTGGTCGGCCCACTGTGGACAAAATTAGCCACTAAATAGTCCAAAACACGCACTTGGGTAGGCGAGAGAGCATCTGAGGGAGTAGGGGAAGTTTGGAGGTCGTATGCACGACATGTTTGTGTAAGGACATAAAGCCCGTTCTTCGGCTGGTTGCATTTAATGAGCGAACCTATGATGGACTCTATAAACAGTGCGTCAATGTTAATTCGTAAGTCGTTAATCGTGAAAAATATTATGTTAAGGATGCTGTTCAAGTCCTGTTTGTCACTAAAGTGCCGTAAAAGTTTAATAATTGTGTCTCTATCGGGAAAGATACTGGCTTTCTCCATCTGTGAGAGAACATCAGTAATATCAATTTCAGATAACAACATATTGAAGTGCGACACATGCAGTTGATGAGGATAGTTAGACAACATCGCCATGATTTTCTCGTCTTTGTTGGCTAGCTTGATTTGAAGCCAATTATGAGTCTCAATCTCAGTTAAATCAACTCCGTTCGCTGTCATGTCTGTGTAAAACTGATCAATCCAGTGCAAAGATGCAGGCTGAAGACTTGTAAAGTGTGTAGCAAATAGTTTGTTCAAAAAGTTGACGATGAACTGAAAATCGTCAAATGAAACATGACAAAATTTTGAGCTTGGAAGAAGACCATACCATTCTTGCAATGCTGTCAGTAAATGTAAGTGATCTTCAATCTGTTTCACATCCATCGGTAGCTCATATGGGCTCGAGCTATCGAACCTGTTGGATCGCCCAAGGCTAATTCGGGAATGATCAGTGACTTCGCAAAGCATTATGTATTTCTCACAGAAAGATCGGAGATCTGTATCCTCAATATCTAGCCCTCGAGCCCTCTTCATCGCATTTCCGTATCGTTGAATCTCTAATTCATAAAATTCATTTTGACTTGCGGGTACAGTCTTCAAACTAGAGTCACTAAAATGCCGAAAGTAATCATTTAGCTGATCAAGACGATGAACATTTTGAAAGCTTGAATGGGGTTGACGGAGCTTATCCAACCAACTCCATGTTTTAGTTTTCATGGTAACATCTTCTGCGGTGTAATTAATCTGGTCTACCATGTCCTCGTTATAATTCCAGTATTCTTCTGCCTCTTTACTGTAGGCTTTCCAGTTGGTCTCATATGTCTTCATATCCTTGGTGGTGATACCGTGTAAGTTGAGACGTTGCTCATTATAGTGATCTCTATAAAGTACTCGCATTTTTCTAAGAAGCTTTTGTCTCTTGGTCCATTCGGGGTTGATAGGCATTCCAGCAGCATTTTTACTACGAAACCAATCAGAATAGCTACGTTGTCCCCGAAATATGTGTATGGGTCGCCGAAACAATCCTGCGCTCTCTCTCAATATGCAAATCATAGACCAAGCCGGTGAATATTTTTCTATAAATAATTTAGACCCGCGCCAGTCAGAAAAGAAAGATAATGAAAAAAAACTAAACAAGGCTAGTTTCATCTAATCATCGATGAATTTGAAGATTTTGCGCTGGAGGGCACTTACGTTTCTAAACCACAAACTCAAAATATACAAACGAATAATTCTGAGGATATGGATGCTGTTGATTTTGGCTTGCATATTGGCTGTATTGGGGATACGTCAACTGACGTTTTCCTCCGTCGACCCTGCAGAATTGCAAGAAATGCAGTTCGAAAAACGATATTCGGCCGACGTTCTCAGAAAATTTCCAATGTCTGAACGCCCCATAGACTCCCAAATAGACTCTGTGTTCGAAAGCGGGTGCAGAGACCCACTGGTGGAAGCCAATAAACCACGCATGAACGCAGCATTTGTGGTCCTTGCGCGAAACTCTGAGATAGATGGGGTTTTATCGTCAATGAGATCATTAGAAAGACATTTTAACCAATGGTTCAACTATCCCTGGATTTTCCTCAACGATGAAAAATTTACTCGTGAGTTTAAGACAAAAGTAGCAGAGGTGAGCAGTGGGCAGGTTAAGTTCGGCATAATACCATCCTCAAAGTGGAAATTCCAAGAGCAAGACACAGATCCGGTGCTATTCAAAGAGTCTATCGAATCTCAGGGAGACCGAGAGATTATGTATGGAAACACGGCCAGCTACCATAATATGTGCCGGTTCTATTCTGGCTATTTCTTCAGCCATCCTTTGGTGAAACGTCTGGACTGGTACTGGCGCGTAGAACCAGATGTGGACTTTTACTGCGATCTCACATACGATCCCTTTTTTGAAATGGAGAAGAATGGAAAGAAATATGGCTTCACTATTGCGATAAAGGAGCTCGTCAATACGGTGCCCAATCTCTTCAGATATACTAAAGCATTTATCAAGAAGCATGAGATCCGATTACAGGATGCATGGGATCTTTTTATAGACAAGTTCGAGGTTTATGAAGGGAAAAACAGCAGGCACTACGAGAGTGTCAACAATAGAAGAGATTTTTGGGCCAAACTTGAGGAGCGTATACCGATGTATCACGCCCTTAAGTTGGCGGATACAACATCTGATGCTCTTGATCAGCATTCAGTCAATAGGCTAGTTGACCACAGCAACAAACGAGGACTTCATTTAGCCAACAAGGATCAATTTGATGGCTCAGAGTATAATCTGTGTCATTTCTGGTCGAATTTCGAGATCGCTCGAACAGATATGTTTAATTCTGAACCATACCAACAATACTTCGAGTACCTAGAATCGAGCCAAGGATTTTTCAAGGAACGATGGGGCGATGCACCGGTGCATTCTTTAGCGGCCGGAATGTTCCTGAATTTTTCGGATATTCATTATTTCCGAGATGTTGGCTACAAACACTCCACATTGGGACATTGTCCCAAAAATTCGCCGAACCAGTTGCCGTATGAAGCTGGTGCAAACTACAGGAATGTATATCACGAAATCGACGAACGCAAGATAGCTCAATACGATGCCCCGATAACTGATGGTGATGTGGGAGTGGGATGCAGATGCAAGTGCCCATCAGACCACATTGAGATCGAGAATTCTGGTGGTTCCTGCATTGCACTTTGGTCCAAGCTGACGAGCGACGAGCGTATGGAGTCTAAAGTTGCTGAGACTGACGTGATTTTAGATTTGGATGCTATCGAAGCACATGCATTGGAGTTCTATGAGTCTTACTTGAGGGAGCATCCGGGTAAGGGGTCAGATTGGAAGCTTACAGAAGAAGATACCAAGGAGCTGGAACGGTTGCGCATCGTTTAATGAACAGGGGTATACTCAAGTTTATAAATGCCAAACACACAATAATTTCAGATTACCCAAAACACAGCCTGGTTTTGGACGGAACAAAGAATAGTAAAGATCGTTGCATGAATAGGTTATTGTAAGTTCAAGGTTTGCATTCGGTGGACAGCGGTATGGAAACGAAAGTGTCTCAAGTTGCATTCGTTACCGATCGAAATGACGCTTCTCGTATATAATGCGTTGGTATATGACCGCAAACGGGCAATTGAATGCTTGAGAGCCTCTCATATGGCCTGAGTAATGCCACATATCCAAGGATGAAGCCGTTCTCAGAAACACCCGCTTATCTTCCCATGCAGTAAATTAAGCGTACTCAAATTGATACTGATAGGGGTTTTGTAAGAAAAACCTTAAAATTTCAAATGCTGCAAAGCCGCATTCAACCTGCACCTTTTTCGGTGCATAAGCGTCGGCAGGGATTATTGTTAAATAAGGTTGTATGTTTTCATTTGCCTGCAATCATATGACCGCCTTGATTACGAGAGGTCAGCTTTATTGTGACGGCAATTAAGTGCCTTAAATCAGAATTCAGAGCTTTGCAGGGAATATAAATATATGTATATATATATATATCAATAAGCACCATCCGCGCTGGGGCCTTTGTGCATGTTCATGACTTTTTTACCTAATATGAGCCAGACTTCTGACCATCCGTCGCCGTTGATGCCAGAGACACAACAATTGGAACCTGATATGGATCTGGAACCTGTCGGGCGAGAACCGGCACCACAGGTCCAGCAATATTGGCACATCTACCAGAGTTATACAACCGACATGATTACAGTTTCTTACGAACATAGCGAAGACTCATTCTCCACAAATTCATCCATTTCTGGTTCCCCATTTACATCATCGCCGGTAGTCACGCTACCCGATTATCGACAGACTTCATATGGCTCGGACATTTCCGAGCATCAAATTCCCAAAACCAGCATATTCCCGGTTGAAGTTCATCCTTCGGAGGAAAATAGTCAAAGTGGAAAAATAAGCGTGCAGCAGCCAAAGAAAAAGTTTAGATGCAGCCAATGCTCCAGCTCGTTTACGCGAAAAAGTAGACTAAAGGAACATCGTCGTAAAATACATGAAGGTCAGAAAATAATGTTTAAATGTGACTTGTGCTCTAAAGTCTTGAGTTCACGGGAGAATTTGAACAGACATGCGATAAGTCACACCGACAAGTATATGTGTCAATTTTGTGGAAGGCGACATGATAGAAGTGACAGGTTTCACCGTCACCTAAACAAGTGCTACGTTAAACACGGGATAAACTGATCACAGCAAGTGTATTGCGATGTATATGGGAATAGGTATGAATTCCAAAATTACGGCTGTGCGGCGTGAAGCCCGACTGCAGGAGTAATATGAAGCTGATTCAACTTGGGAGTGGTTACAAAGGCCGCGGCTAGGTGGACTAGTGATTAGGGTGTCGGATCGACTCCTACTGGTGTTTTTAGGAGCATGGATATAATGCTGCGAGAATATCGATGCACCAGTACTGCTGGCACTTCTGAGGGGTCTACTTATTGTTTATTGCTGTCACCCAATGGTGTATTCGTTGGCTTGACTAATTGATCACCCAAGTCGAGGGAGGTTGCACATGCATACGCAATTTGAGGATTCTCCCTTTTTGGGCCTTGAAGCGTCCACCTCTGCAGCTGTCACCCGCTGTGATGCACTGCAAGGTATTGTGTGCGTCCTGAGTTTTTTCCCTGGTGCACGTGACTTGAGTGTGAAAGATCTGATTTTTCCAAAAACAGAAAATAAGGAGATCAGACCGACGTTAACGAAGGCGAAAAAATAAAACTTTGAATACGAACCCCACGTGAGTTTAATGTCGTGACGCGATGAACGCGTCTTCCCACAATACACGATCAGAGCATTATGACCAAAAAGTACCCCCACATCTCCAACAAGCCAATTCTCTCGACATTTACGATGACAACTCGTCTTCTATTCAGCGCGCTGGTCTGAGACAGACACAGATATCTACTCAAATATTTCAGCAGCAGAAGAAAAAACATCGACCCAAGACGACTCTTTTTGCGGCAGAAGGAGGCGCGCCTTTGTTGCCTCCGATGGCTCCTATGGGATCCTATCCCGGATCGAGGACTCAATCCATAGGAAGCTCATCGAACGGACATCTGCCATATGGATCCTCTAATCCATATCAACACGTTCCACCATATTCCGGCTCGCAGCACTCTCTGCCCTACTCTCAATCTCAACACTCGTTACCATACTCGGGCTCGCAGGTTTCACTTCCGAATGGCTACTTTAGTGGCCCACCGTCACGTCCAATTTCGCGTCCACAATCCGGTCCTGTCCCGGGGCCGCCTATTCAGTATATTCAAAGTCGCATACTTTCTCCTGGACTCCGGAAAGTCTCACCCTCGGCTACGTCAACCGAAAACGCGAACAATGCTGCACGATTATCAATAAATTCTGCCCTCTCATTTATCAGCTACTCTCCCAAACGGAACCAGCTGATCACTCCCGATTCATCCAATAACCACAATCTGGATGACGAGGACGAATTTAAGGACGATATCGATGAAGATCTACCAAATCCCGGCACACTGGAGGTGGCGAGGTTAAACGAAGAATTGCAGGCTCTCAAGATGAAGAGAGAGCAGGAAACCGCACTTCTCAAAGCTGAATTGCAACAGTACGAAAAAGTATCACAATCATTGATGGACATGGAACAGAACTACGACTCTGCTATCTCAAACTTCAAGATCATGGAGCAGCAAAATGAGAAATTGAACGAAAAGATCAAGAGCTATGAAACACACAATCAGGAATTACAGGAAAAGATACAAAAATTAGAAACAAATAGAGAAGAGACTATCCGATTTGCGAAGCAGGAAAGTGAGAATCTGAACAGACAGATGCAGGACGAGCTACTCACAGCAACTTCACAGGTTTCCTTGCTTCGATCAGTGGTGAAGTCTATCATACGTGAACTTCCAGAACATATCAAGTCGAAAGATACCTTCACAGAGCTTGCGACAAAGGCAGATTTGGACGGGGTGTTCAAGGACGAAATAGATGAAGCAGCTCGGAAATATGCAACGGAGGAAGGGCTGATTAGTTCAGACGGGCAGTTGTTGGAACTGTTTCGTGAAGAGGTCAAGGTCTTGAGTGACAAGGTGATGCAGCTCGAGAAACGGAAAGTCGAAACAGAAAAGATACTCAAGCAGCAGATTCTGACAGGCAACAAGACGATCAAATACTTTGCCAATAGATCAACCGGGCGGAATATCACCTCCCCAACGGTGCAGAAGAAAGAGCTAAAAATCATAGACGTTGTCGAGCCGACATTTAACATCTCTGAGGTCAAAGAAGTCCGCAAGAGTACTACAGGGGACTCAGAAAATCACGTGTATCAAAAAGTGGCATATTGAATAAATAAAGTGCATAATTTACACGCCATCGTCAGGTCTTTGTTGCTCGCTTTCGACCTTTGAGCCCTTTTGCTGAAGACTGTCATATCCTTTGTGATTACTTTTAACATCTTCCTTCATAGCTTCCTTGACTTCGGAAGCCTTGCTTGAAGCTTTGCCTTTGGCTTTAGAAGCCTCGTTTCCGGCCTTAGAGGCCATCTCAGAAGCCTTGTCACCGGCTTCAGAGGCCTTCTCAGAAGCCTTTTTGCCTGCCTTCGAGGCGGTGCCACTAACATTGTCAGCGACTTCTCCTGCCTTGTCAATTCCCGAGGCCAAGGTCTTTCCAACCTTTATATTGATGTTGTTAAGGGTCTCCTTGGTGTTCTCCACAACACTACTACGAGCACGTTGTTGGATTGCAATACTTCTAGCGGATCTGAATGCGACTCTGTACATGTTGATTTGATTAATTCATATCTGCGCCTTTTGGTCTTATATATTATTCGAAACTTGCTATGAGCAATCGAGGATGCCAGATACTTGGCTGTGCTCGAAACAGCAATTATGCACTTTATTGAACTGGAAATCTGACACGCCTCAACATTCAGAGGAACATGTTTCTACGATTGGCGTCGCTAGCGACCCCATGAGCTTTGTACACTACTTATTATTAATTCGAACATTATGATTTTGGGTCGATCGACGAGTATATATGGGACGATTGCGGGGGAGCCGCAGAAGGCACACATTTGCGGTAAGACACTACAGGAGACGTTTGCTGTGTTATTTACTATGCTCATCACACATCCTCATGATGAGAACAGCAGCTTATAAAAATACTTGGGCTTGATCTAGATAGCGCCAGGCTTGGAATCTCAGGTGGAATTATTTTTATTTTCTGTTTATAGGCCCTATTTGTTTTACTCTGGTGATCACTCTACTTCTATGTGGTGCCCTCCGAAGCTGTTTAGAAAAAGGCTTGTTCTTTTATACATTATATGTACGGGGGTGTTGGTGTCTGTGATGTTTTATCTGCAGAACAATGTTCTCAATGTTCAACAACAAAGAATCAACGCGCAGCTTGTGACGCGAGTAACTTCGCTTTTTTCCTCCAAACTTAGCCCCGAATGCGACCGTTTCACATCATACAAGCAAAACTCACAAAACTACTGGCAGTACTATGGATATGATGAGATCGAGAATAACCTGGCTCAAAGTGACCTTGCCAACATACTATCAGTCACTCCAGACCAAGAACAAGAGCTTACAAGACTACATTCTGAGCTGCTCAACACACACTTGACGGAAAGTAGTACTCTTTTTAGGAGCTTTAAAGACCTCATAGCTCATCATTACAGCCCGTCCAGTCAGGGAATAGTCTACGTTTCAGGCAAGGAGTATTACTGGCTCACCATCCTGTCCATCAAGTACATTAGGGATGAGCTTAAAGACCCCACCCCAATTGAGGTTTTTGTACCCTTCTACGACCCAAACGAACACTTCTGTAGCAAAATGGCCAAAGTGTTTCCCGACGTGTCATGCACATATTTCAACAAGCTTCTACCCACAAGCACAGTTGCTACAATGAAAGGATACCAATATAAAGCGCTGGCACTGCTACTGACTAAGTTCACTCAGGTGCTGTACTTAGATTCAGACAATATCCCAATTAAGGCTCCACAAAAGCTTTTTAATAGTGAAAAGTTCCTGCGGCATGGCATGGTTTGCTGGCCAGACTTCTGGAAACGTTCTACAAATCCAACATTTTACAAAACTAGTGGTCTTGACCATGAAGGTCAGGTGATTGCCGCAACTCCCTCGGTCGAATCTGGTCAGATCTTGATCAACAAGAAGACACATCTGAAAACTCTACTTCTTGCATACTATTACAATCTTCATGGACCAGACTATTTCTACCCTCTCTTTTCTCAGGGATTTCCAGGCGAAGGAGATAAAGAGACCTTCTATCTTGCCAGTCGGGTCACAAGAGAAGGATCTTACTTGATGACAGGGATTAAAACCAAGATTGTTGGATACATTGATAGTCAGAACATGTTCCATGGACAGGCTATTTTGCAGGTGGATCCGGACGATGTCCATAAGTACGCTTTTTTCCACTGCAACTATCCGAAATTGCAAGTGGACAAGCTAACTAAATCGTACTTTTACGACGACCAGTCCAATACTAGACGTCGGTCTTGGCAAATTATGCGTGATGCGAAGAAGGATAGCAATGCCGGTGGTTTAGTGATGTTGAAGAAGGGCATTAAATTTGATTTGGAATTAAAGATCTGGACACTAATCAACGAGCTTCTAGAAAAGGACTTTGCCGGATTTAGACTCTTTGAAGGGATCAGCAATGAGGAGATGGTTAAAGTAGTGAAAGAGAATATCCTGTTTTTGAGAAACCAGGGTACGTTGATTTCCTAGCTATATTATAATGAATGAGTAACGATAAAACTAGCTTGAAAAAAATTAGAAAATCAGCTGAACCCATAATTTGTTCTTTATGTTGCGGAGGTTATACTCAACCATGTTGGGACTTCCCGTTGGGAAGATTCCGAAAAATGTAACCGATTTGACCACCACAGATCTTCTTATCAAGTCTGGTTATATCAGCCAGCCTAATTCTGGCCTGACTCATTGGCTTCCGCTTGGTTTGTCCACGATCCGCAACATTGAACAGATAATTCGCAAGCACCACGACAGGATTGGGTGCCAGGAGGTTTCTCTTTCTGTTATGTCGCACCAATCATTGTGGGACAAGACAGGCCGGTGGCAAAATGACGAGCTCTTCAAGGTCGGTGATTTTTGTCTTGCTGCAACAGCAGAGGAGGAAATGACCCAGTTGGTTCAAAGGTATACCGATAGTTATAAGAAGCTGCCCGTGATTGCTTACCAGATTGGTCGCAAGTTTAGGAACGAAAAACGACCGCGCGGAGGCCTTTTAAGGGGACGTGAATTTGTGATGAAGGATGCATATTCTTTTGATATCGACCAGCCAGCTGCGTTAATATCCTTTGAAAAAATGAACCAAGTGTATTATGACATTTTTAGAGAGCTGAATGTCCCATTCGTGAAAGCCAATGCGGATTCTGGAGACATTGGTGGTGACCTGAGTTACGAATGGCATTTTGTTAGTGAATCTGGAGAAGATACCCTGATGGAATGCGATGCATGTGGTGTTGTTGGTAATGTTGAACGTGTTAGGCCATTTATTGCTGATGGCCAGTATGCTGAGGAGGCCTCAGTTAGCTACCACATGACGAAGGATGGTGACCTATGTGTGATATATTATCCAAAGGGCCGTATATTGAGTTTCAAATTTCTGAAGGAGGAAGACCTGGTAGATATTCGGAGCGACATTGGAAACGATGAGGCGATCCAGATGTTTAAAGATTCCGAAAACAGCGAATTCAAGAACATTATCCGGATAATGGACTCTGCTGTTGGCCCAGGGACTCTTCTTCCAGATCTAGAGGTTCCGTACGTGCGTTCTCGGATGACGACTTTTGAAGATGTGCCTTTGACTGAGGCCCAGTCTGGAGACAACTGTTCGCTTTGTCAGGAGGGAAAACTGCGCAGCTACAAGGGGATTGAGGTCGGACATACCTTTTACTTAGGAAAACGCTACAGTGAGCCCCTGGAAGCTGGGTTTGTGGATTCCGAGGGCCAGAAACAGTACTACGAGATGGGCTGTTACGGAATTGGAGTGAGTAGATTAGTTGCGGCGATCGCAGAGGTGACCAGAGACGAAATCGGGCTCCGTTGGCCGGCCAGTGTCGCCCCTATCCAGGTTGACGTGATCGTTGCAGGAAGTTTCACCGGGGATCAGACAGCAATTGACGAGCTGGTTGCAGGGCTAGGCAATGTGAGGGTTCGCGTTCACTCTGGAGAGGGTGGCCTGGGTGAGAAACTAATGCGCTCTAAACGCATAGGTGTTCCCTTACAGATCATAGTTGGCAAGGAATTCCCCAAATTGGAGGTGGAACTTCGAGCCCGACGGACCGATTTGCGCAAACTGGAGTCGGAAATCCAGGAGCACCGCGGAATTGAGAAGATAGTGGTGGATTTGGAAAAATTGCCAGAGACTGTGCATAGACTACTTGATGCCATGTAAATAGAAACATTATGAACGTAACCTTTATTGTCAATTTATTATTCGCTATTAGAAGAACTTGCCAGTGATCTTGGCCAGCACGTGAAGTAAAACAACACTAAAGATGAAAGAGACAGCCAGGACAAGCACAACAAGTGGGTCAATCTTGAAACCCTGCGACTCGTCGGTGTAAATTTTCAACATGGTGGACGAGGATCCGCCGGCGCCAGCAGCACGAGTTGACGTTGGCTGGCTCTGAAGCTGCTGCTTGAGCTTATTTTCTTGTGTGGCCTTTCTTTTGGCCAGAGTTTTGGCGCCTCCTGGAACACTGCTCATTATGGTCGTAAACTAAATGTTGTTGAAAAATATGCGCGAATATCGTCGCGTCGACTAGAAGAAGGAGATCGGTCAAACAGAACCAAAAATGCTTGTATTTCAAGCCTACAAGTACTCTAGATACTACTATAGTGCTGTTCAATAGAACCACTGCATTCATTGTTCCTAATCTTGGCCCATTTTACTTTCGCCTGTCATCGTCTCCTATTCTTACCCTACCTAGCCGTTGCACAGCGAATTAAAAAAAAGATATAGTAAGAAATTTGTCTAGTTCTGTTTCTCGTCAACAATGTCGCTGCAGTCGCACTCACCGTCATATGAACAGGTACCCCTCGACACTTCCGGTCCCGAATACTCCAGCCGCCAACCATGGCTGTCGTCCACGTCGTCCACGTCGGGCTATGCCTCGTCCACGTACGGGGGCAATGCATCCAACCAGGCCATGAACGCAAACACTACTGGGAACTCTGTCCTATCGGGCCGTGTGTCGCAAAGCAGACATTTTGGCCAACAGCAATCATTCAACCCTAACTGGCTGCCACAGCAAACAAATACCATGATGAATGTTACGCCTTGGATAGAACAACAAGCCCAGGTGGCCCTAAATATCAACATGTCGAATCTCAACATGTCTTCATTGCAAAATGAGCAAGCCCAGGCCACAAATTTGAGTGTGCTCACCACTAAGAATGGCAGCACTTCCACTGTCAACGACAGGCATGATGATCAGCAAAACTCGGCGACTCCGGTTTCGCCAAATACTTCGCAACAACAAGGGCAGGAAACGGACAAAGATGATGATGATGTAATTCCAACAGCCATTGTAATCAAGAACATTCCCTTTGCCATCAAAAAAGAACAGTTATTAGATGTGATGTCCAAGTTAAACTTGCCATTACCTTACGCTTTTAATTACCACTTTGACAATGGCGTTTTTCGAGGATTGGCCTTTGCCAACTTCAATTCAACCGATGAAACGTCTATGGTAGTCAACGTGCTCAATGGTCGGGAAATCGGGGGCAGGAAGCTCAGAGTCGAGTACAAGAAGATGCTTCCTATGGTGGAGAGAGAGCGCATCGAGCGCGAGAAAAGAGAGAAACGGGGCCAACTTGAGGAGCAACACCGCTCTACCAGTGCAACTTCACTTGCATCTCTCTACTCTATCAGTTCCATTCCCAACTCGGCATCCACGCCAGCTCAGGCCAATGTCTCGCTCATCAATAACACCGCACCCGCTCATAAACTGATGCCTGACAGATTGTATGTGACCCTGAGCAGCCAACCACCAGCATTACCTAGTAATGTGGACTTTAATGACCCAGAAACTTTAGAAATTTATTCCAAATTGATCGTCTTTAGAGACGAGTTTAAGAACCCAACGATGCCGTCCAGCACTTCTGAGCTGGCATTCCCTGTGGCTGCTATGACTTCAAATCAGCGCAAGGCTCTTTCGAGTCTGTGCCATTTCCTTAACCTGAACGAGTCCTTTGAGACTGGTTTCATTACTGTGAAGAGACAGGAGTTGGGTGTTCAGACAACAGGAGGAACTTCAATCACTGGGATTGCAGGTTCATCTGTGTCCTTGAATGCGACTCCAGCTGCTAGTAATCAGCAATCGTTTCCTCCAGCATTGATTCGCTCGCAATCTCATAATCTTGTCAACTCAGCATCACCACTTTCTATGAATTCTGGTAGATATAGACAGCAGTCACCAAGGATTGTGACACAGCCAGCCCAGGCAGCAACTTTTGCTCAACCGCAACAACTACAGACCACCAATTCGTCGCAAAACATGTTTCAGCTGCAGCAGCAGTCACAGGCTAACTTGCACCACTCGTCATCTGCTGCTTCTCTGAACCTCCTGCGCACCAACGGACAGGCCCAACTGGGTCAGCAACTTAGTGGAGGCACCTCTGGTGCGCGTGGTAGCGGCCTTCCTTCGTTGGGAGGTAATGCTGCATTTTTTGGCCAACCTCAGTTCTCTGGATCAGGATTGGCAGGTAAAGTTGACGACATCTTCATTGGCATGGAAAATTTGAACTTCGAGAGATGATTTATGTGACTTTGACAGTACGCCTACTTATGTGTAATGACTGTTTATTATGGATTAATGATGTAGTGGAGGAAAAATAAATTAGAAATTAATTAGGACAGTAATTGAATAATTAGGAGCTCACTGGACTTGATGTTGCGACGTAAAAACACCGGCTCCGAGTCGTTACACTCTGATTCTAACTCATCAGTCCCCACAGAGGATCCAGATTTGCCCCAGATCAAAAAGCCTCGGTGGACCGATAAACTCCTATGGATCGAGTCAATATTAGGTCCTTTGGCATTTACCGTGGTTGGAACTCATTTACGACTTTACGGACTCGACAAAAACCCACTAGTTGTTTGGGACGAAGCGCATTTTGGAAAATTTGGTTCCCAGTACCTGAAACACGAGTTTTATCACGATGTTCATCCACCGTTAGGCAAAATGCTTTGCGGATTGAGCGAGTATTTGGCTGGGTTTAACGGGTCAATTGAAGGATTCAATTTCGAAAGTGGCAGTAAGTACCCGGAGGGTTTTGACTATGGCCGGGTGCGCTGGTATGGATCATGGTTTGGAAATCTAGTGGTTCCAGTGTGCTACTTCACCTGCAAGGAAATGGGATTTTCACTCTACACCACGTATCTCATCTCACTGATGTGTTGTTTGGAACTTTCGTACATTTCTCTTAGCAAGTTCATTCTTCTGGACTCCTCGTTGTTGTTCTTCACCAGCACCACGCTGTTGTGTCTAACGAAAATGCATTCGCTACGAAATAAGGAGTTTTCCACCAGATGGATCATCTGGTTGTGTCTGACCGGCATGTCAATTGGCTGCGTCTGCTCTGTCAAATGGGTGGGACTATTTGTGACTGCTCTTGTCGGACTGTATACTATTCTGGAGCTGTGGTTAAAATTCTGGAGTCCGCAGTTTAAAATACAGAGGTACATCAAAAGCTGGATTTACAGAGCCATTGGGTTGATCTTGATTCCTACACTAATGTACCTGATTTTCTTCAGGATCCATTTCACCTTACTCTACAAGCCGGGGTCAGGTGACGGCTCCCTGTCATCCCTCTACCAGGCACATATGATCGACACCGATATCAGGAACTACCCCAGAAATGTGGCAATTGACTCTAAGGTGACTATCAGGTCTCAAGGAAAGTCTCCAAACTTGCTCCATTCGCACCAATCACTTTATCCGGATGGCTCTGAACAGTTTCAAATCACCACGTATGGATTCAAGGACAACAATAACGACTTCGTCATTCGGCCGGCCAGAACCCAGCGCAAATATGGTCAATTCATTCAGGATGGTGATTCCATTAGATTGCAACATGTGTTCACCAATGGAAATTTACACTCCCATGAAATTCGTGCACACGTTACGGAAAAGTATTGGGAGGTCAGCGGTTACGGAGACGAGAAAATAGGCGACTCGAAGGACGATTGGGTCGTGGAAATAGTCGAGCAACTTCATTCTTCAAACAAAACGTACGCAGCCTCAGAAACAGGCCCAGAGTTCTATAATACTCTGCATCCGCTCACAACCACGTTCAAGCTTCGTCACAAAGTGCTGGGCTGCTATCTAGCAACCACCGGCGAAGTGTATCCCTCTTGGGGCTTCAAGCAGGGCGAGGTTGTTTGTCAGCCCGACTCTAAGCTCCCATTTGATAGATCCACATATTGGAATATCGAAATGCACGAGAACGACAACCTGAGCATGGATCCTGGCTATATTTATCCGAAACCACGATTTCTCGTTGATTTTCTAATGGTTCAGCGAAATATGTTGACTTCCAATAACGCATTGGTGCCTGACGAAAACAAATTCGACGAAATAGCATCAGAATGGTGGCAATGGCCCCTGCTTCTTACTGGACTCAGAATGTGCTCTTGGTCTCCACATATCGCCAAATACTACTTGCTCAGTCATCCGTTTACGACGTGGTTTTCTACAGCATGTTTGGTGATATTTGTGCTCATTTCTTTGCGCTTATCGGTGTTGTATCAACGTCAAAGACTGAGTCTCAATGCCGATCAGGCCTGGAAATTCGCCATTTGCGGAGTTGTTCCTTTTTTGGGCTGGATTCTCCATTTTCTCCCATTTGTCGTGATGGGCCGAGTCACTTATTTTCATCATTACATGCCTGCTCTGTATTTTTCCATGTTTGTGGCCGGGTTTGTGGTTGAGTACGCATTTGGAGCACGGTGGATCGTTTACACTGTTCTTTATGCGGCAGTAGGCGGAATATTCTGGCTATTCCGTCCAATTTGCCTGGGAATGACTGGAAGGGCTACTAATTATGCATATCTAAACTGGCTTTCCAGTTGGCATATTGCAAGATAGAAGATCTAAAAATGTGAAGACTCACTTTTTATATTTACATTCGCGTGTTGAAAACGCGTTACAAAGTTACAAAAAAAAAAACATACAATTGTTTTTATTGCATTTTTCTCTTTGCTCTCCTTTGCATGTTTTATTCTGAACAATTGCTCTCGCGAGAAGGCCCGCTAGCACACGTGTGGCTAGCAGCCAACCTCGAGAAGAAACTCACCAAACAACAGCTTTTGAACACTTCCATTACGGAAAGCACACGTGCAATTGTCTCGTCATCAAACTCCAATGCTGACGTTGAACCACTTGCCTTGAGACTCACCGGACAACTTCTGTATGGTGTCGTTCGTATTTACTCGCGGAAGGCGAAATATTTGCTCGATGACGTGACAGACGCAATTTTAAAACTGAAGTCATCATTCAAAGCATCGCAATCGGTCATTCTGCCTGCAGAGTCCACCGTCATTCCATCTATTCGTGCGGTTACACTTCAGGATACTGTGACCGAGACAGATTTATTGTACCAGGAGCCATTAAATTTCGATGAGATGTTCAGCACTCAGCGTACACAAATAAGTCAGATTCCAGATGAGGGCACCACACTCGATAGATCGATCGAGGTGCCGCGGCATGCGGAGGTGGATGAGTTGGATGGTGTTCAGGATGACCTTGAGCTCAACTTGGACTTCGACATCGGTGACGCAATGGACGTTGATCGAGACACGTCGATTGAGGTCGGCCGTGCAGCAGACGATGCTAATGCCTCTCAATTAGTTGATGATGTTCCAGACTTTGAGTTGCCTAATTTTGAGGAGCCTATTTTGGAGGTTGAGGGCGAAAACGAGCCTGCTACTCCTCCTAATGGGGAGCAACTGGGCCCTGAGGTTCAGTTGGAAAATATTGGCGAAAAACGTAAGAGACAGAAACTAGAGTTTGAGAACGTGGATGTGGTGAGAACAGCGCGCAAACGGGTTGTTTTTGACAACCAGATCGAGATTTCCGGGGACTTGATTCGTCAGAACCAGGCAAACTATCCACAGCCTCCGGTGGTGGACGAGGAGCAGGAACACGCTAAACAGTTGCAACAAATCATTAAGCTTGTGAGACCGCAAAGCTTGACATTCGGTGCCCTTGATTCGCACATTTTGAAGAAGAGAAAGACCGAGCAGACTGTGTCTGAGCAGCAGATTGAGCCAGTTGAAGCTCCGGAGCCATCTATGGAGTTACAACTACCATCTTTCGATGCAGATATCCCAGACTTTGTGCAGCATGACCAAGAACTTGATCAACATCAACAGGCAGATTTGCTTCCCGAACTTGACGAGGAGTTGGAGACCTTCCAGACCAACAATTTGCACGATTCGCAGACTGTTTCTCGATCTACTGTTAAAGTTGCTGATGGAGTGCGTGCTCTGCTTGAAAACAAGGAAACCACCTCTTTCACTGATCTAATGACGCAGGACATGGATTCGGACGAGCCTCTGTCGCGCAATCCAAAAAGGGAGGCCACACGGACGTTCTTTGAGTTGTTGGTTCTCGCTACCGGCAACTCTGTTGAACTTGAACAGGACAGACTTTTTGGCGAGATCACCATTGCAGCGCGCGCAGGACTGGTGAATGTGTAAGGATTGTAAAATAATATCAACTAGACTATGTTAAATATTCAATATACAGGTTACCTGATAACGAGCCACAAGCGAATGAGCGTCCGTCCAGACTCCACTGGACTCGGTTTAGTGGTGTTTTCAGTTCCATCGAGCCCAAACTGGTGTACTTGGTCTCGGCCAGATTCCAGAATTCTACTGTTCCGTCCGAACTCACGGTGACTACAGTATGCGATTCGCGATCGATACTCACATCTGCAATGATGGACGAAACGTTGATTTCGTTGGTTTCGCCGTTTTCGTGGTGTTTCAGTTTGTAATCCATGGCGCAGGTCAGTATGATCTTTGAGTTGCAATCGACAGACAGAACCGGGAGAGGAGAAGTGCTTTGAGGAAGCTGTTGGACAGCAGACGGATCAGAGAGTGAGCCTAGCTCGACTCGATATACGAGGCCTGTTGAAAGCCCAGCTATGAGATGGTTTTGTTTGATTGTGCTGGCGGTAATATGGTATTTATCTGGTAAAGCCAGGAAGGAATGGGACACGAGGTTGATCAGGTTCTTCGAGTGAACAAGAACCTGGCCATCTGAAGCAATGCTAAGAATCGAATTTGACGTTTCAAAAAGTGAAATAACAGGATATTTTCCGGAGTTGGTGGTGGTGGTAACCGGATATTTGGTGTTGGAGTCAAACTCATAGAGATAAAGTCTGCCGTCGACCCCACCAGCAACAAGCTGATTGGAACGAGAATTGAGAAACTTGACCACCGTTATGTCTGTGAATGTCTGTAGCACAAACTCAGGCCGCAAACTAAGCGTATTCCAAACCACAATCGCACTGGATTTGTTAGGAGCTTGGTATGAAGCAGCAACAAGCTCAGGATAATGTGGGGACCAATCAATCGATGTGATAGCCATGTTGTGAATTATTGGGTCGAACAATATACTTTGGCTGCTGACAAACGTGCTGGTGATCTCTGGCTCTGATTTGGGGGTAGCATAGATGCTATCTCGATTCTCATTCTCAGAAATGATCGGCTCTCCAAGAAGAGAGTTCAGATCGGGCGGGCAAATCTGAGCCTGCAGTTTAAGATTGTACTCTAAGTCCAGTTTCGCACGCAACTCTTGTTCCACCCTTTTTCTGATCTCCATTTCGAGATCATGGTGTATTTTCTTTTCGTCAACCTCCTCAGTATCTGTTGATTTGTCGAGAAGAACGACAGGCTGTATTAAGACCGGCTCCTCTAGAACTCTCCCCTTGGTCTTGAGATCTTCATGTGTTGCAAGATTGACCTCGTTATCCTGCTCTAGCTCTGGTTGTGTCTCTATATGATTGGGGTTTTCTTGTTTACCTTTCTCCTCTGTCCGTTCGAGCTCCTCGCGGCCATATCCCGTCTCCAGTAGTGTATCCGTCTCGCGCCTGATTCTTTCTCGCTCGAGCCTCTGTCGTCGCAATTCCTCCAATTTGGCGCGTTTGGCCTCCAACGCTGCTCTCCTGTCCATCAAAATAAATATGAAATAATTAAAATAGTATTTATTTCTCATGAACTTCGACGATATCCTAAAGGAATTTGAAGCGTCGCGGCGACCGGGCCACAACGAGGATGAGCTGCGTGCTGAGGATCTGGCTCTGCTGGCAGATGCATGGGTCAAGGAACGAATGGTGCCCGAACTGCTTCCTTACGAACACGAGCTGATCGAGCGAGTGCTGCTTCGACTACGCAAGCAAATTGAGTTGATCGAGCTCAACTCGATCGAATTACAGACCCACGAGAAAGAGATTAAGCTGCTGCTTGTGGTGGTGGAAAGCGAGCTGGATCGAGTCCAATTTCTAATCAGATCATACACCCGAACGCGTCTCTCAAAAATAGACAAATACTTGCTTTATATCCGCTCCGACGACACTGAGGCTGCCAAACTTTCCAACAACGAGGTCGCCTACATGGAGAGACATCTAGAGCTTTTGCTGGAACTATACAACTCGCAGTTTCTGAAACACATCCCTGAGTCGTTGCAGGCGATCGACGAGACTGGCGGTGGAGTGTCCATGATAGACGAGCCCGATCTCGACCGACCAGTATTTGTGCGGGCAGTTAACGAGAATGTCGTCGAGGTCGATGATGAGGAGATCGAACTCACAAAAGACGGAATCTACGTGATTCGATACCGGGCAGTTAAAGATCTTGTCAAGCTAGGCGATGTAAAGGTGTTGTGAAAAAAATATAGATTAAATAAATACCCAATAATTAATCACTAGTGTATTATATGTCGAACGAGTCGGATAAACCGGTCATCGATCGCTCATTGAGCAGCTCTCCCAACGGGATGTTTGTGATGGACCATCATCGTCGCTCTAGTGGCAATTTTTCCCGTATGGCATTCAATATCTATGGGCACTCTGCCAGCAATAGTCCAAACACCACTTCCTCGCCAATGAATTATCCTGTGCCGGCCTCGTCCCTCTCGATCCTACCTTCGACAGGCTCGTACTCAAAATACTACCCCGAGACTAACAGGACCCGATTTCAGAGCGCAAACGAGATCCTGGCTTGTGCAAAATCGAACGAAACTCCAAATTTGTTTGTCATTGGAGGCCCAAAATACCTTCAGGTGCTCAAGTTGGCCACCAACGAGATAACACTGGAGTTTGACCTTGTATCGCAAACGAGAAACACCAAGTACGGTCTTATAGCAGACGCCAAATTCGGACATCAACAGTACGGAAGAAACATCGCCATATCTACTCTCTCGGGCTCAATCCACATCTACAATCTCGACCGCGGAAATAGAATAAAAACAACTTTTAGTGACCACCAACGAGCAGTCAATTCTATCGATTTTAACCATCTCAGCCCGCATTCGCTGCTGTCGGGCTCGCAGGACGGGAAAATGAAGGTCTGGGACCTTCGAATGAAAAACACCAAAGCTCAAATCACCATCAACGGAAACTCTGATGCCATCAGAAACGTTCAGTTCAATCCACGAAATCCACGAACTTTTTGCAGTATTTCCGATTCTGGAGTGATCCAGAAATGGGACTTGCGCAAACCATCTACTTTCGAACGCAAACTCAACGCCCACACCGGCCCCGGTCTCACTCTCGACTGGCATCCTGAGCTGGATTATATTATCAGTGGAGGAAGAGACAAGCAACTTCAAGTTTGGAATATGGGCACAGGCAGCGAGCATGTTCGGGAGCCAGACCATGTTATCAGCACGTCGGGAGCCATTTCTAAGGTTAGTTGGTGTCGTGGACGTGGAAATAACTCTGTCTTGACCACTGATATTGCTACCTGTTTCCTGAATGACGATCCTTATATTCAGATCTGGAGTCTGGGCAGAAAGTACATCCCCAAAAACGTGATTAAATTTCATAGCAACCAGGTGACTGGCTTGATCTGGAAAACCTCCAAGTTTCTTGTGAGTGCTTCCAAGGACAAGTCGTTGGTTCAGCATGATGTTAGCCTAGAAACTCGTCTAGTCGACACTTTGCCCACCATCACAGCAGATTGGGACTCGAAGGCTGGTAGCAGGGTGCTGTTCGTGAAGCAAGAACGGCATCAGTTTGAAGAGACCGAGGAACATGTTCCTGTGGTTGCACCAGAGACGCATTCGCCGCATTCTTCCTTCTCTTCTCCGATCCAGTCGTCGCCAAATCTGATGGCCAAGCGGCCCGTCTTAAATAGACAGTCTTCTCAGCGGCCCAAGAACTCGCCATATGCACTGGTTGCAGACGTCCCCGTGGCAGAAAATGAGACGGAGGTTTTCGAATATCTTGCGACAAACTATCTCTTGGACCTGGCGGAGGGAATGGACCTTTTGCAGGTCTGTGAATACAACTCGTCCGTGGCAGCATGTGCGGGCCGGTTTCGCGATTGCCAAGTCTGGCGAACCATCCATGCCAGTATTCTGTGGCAAGAGAACGGACAGGTTGTGCAAGGACTTGACGACTTCCATTTTATTAACCGGAAAAGTTCCGCGCTCACCAGCGAGAGTCGCTCAAGCATGAACAACAGCGACCGCATGGGCACTTCTGTGGAGTCATATGACACGGGAATTAAAAGCAGGGAGAATTATGGATATCCAGAGGAGAACGAGAACGCGATTATGGACGAGGATGAAGAGGTAGGAACGGACAATTCAAAGGCAATTGAAATTAAACGAGAGCGCACTTCGATACCTCGTCACACATATTCATTCACGGGAACGTCCGCAGACTTTGACAACGAAAAACGAGACTTATCGCGGTCGCCTCAAGCCAAATTCAAGTCGAAGATGTTCCCAATGACCCAGATAGCTCCGTCGTTATCATCGAGTCCAGTGAAAAGCCTTCGCCCCTCTATGAAAGAACCGATGCCTGTCGTACAGGTCAGCACGCCATGGAATCCTGTGGACCTGATTCGCCAGGCCGCAATCTATAGCTGCAACCAGGGAGACGTGGTGATGTGTGCTGCTTTGGCGCTGCTCTTTGGTGGCAAGTATCCAGCAGCCATTTCGTCTACTGAATGCCAAGATTGGATCCTAACGTATCACGACATGTTACAACGGCGATGCCTGTTTGGAATCAGTGCTCATGTATTGAAGGTGGCCTCCAGATCGTACGAGCTTTTCACGAAGATCGGCCAGACACAAACATCGTTGCGGTTCTTCTGCCAGTTCTGCAACACGCCAATAGTCAACGAGCCAAGTAAAAACCGGTGGTTGCAAGATCCAGAGATCGAATTTGGGTTCTGGTATTGCGACAAGTGTGGAAAGTCGCAGGGAGGGTGCATCTATTGCAACGAACCAGTCAAGGGGACTTGCGTTGTTCTAGAAAGATGCGGCCATCGTGGCCATTTCGGGTGTCTAAAAACCTGGTTTCTTGATAATATGGCCGAGAGTTGTCCCGGCTGTGGAGAGGAATGTATTGCATAGTTTATATTTCGATAGGATTAATCTTGCGCATGAATTCGTAGAAATGGTCCCAATAATTTGGTTGCACGATGGTATCGTTGTGATGAGCACCAGCGTATTCAACCCAGCGCTTGGACTTGGACTTACTCAGTTCGTACAGTGTGCGCATGTGGCTGGGTGGCACAATTTCATCGTCCAATGCGCTGAAAAACAACATGGGTATCGAATCGGGTATGCGCACTATTTCCTCTTCGGACGGCCAGATCTCGTGACACAGGTACCTAAATGGCGAAAGAAACGGGAAGATGTGAGGAATCACCTTCCGCAGACACAGGAACGTGTTTTCGAGAATCAGTCCCGAGATCAGATCGGGATAATTGGCAGCAATGTAGATAGAAACGGCTCCTCCTAACGACCGGCCATAGCACACGATGGACGACTCGACAAGCTGCTGATTGCCGCGAATGTACTCTATGACGGTGTCTGCATCGATCTTGAGACCTTTTTCTGTGGCAATTCCGGTAGACTTACCGTATCCTCTGTAAGAATAAATTAGAACATTGTAGCGCAATTGTTCGTAAATGTATTTGACCACAGGCAGAAAATGACCAATGTTTCCAGCGTTCGGAGACAATATCAACACCGTCTTGTTGGTGTATTCAATGCTGTTGGGATCGTGCAACAACAGGTATCCCTTGATCGTTTCGCCGTCTTTAGTCTCCAAGCTCAAATCCTCGTACGGCAAATTGTACTGTGCCGGGGTATCGACAGTTTTTCTGGCGCCATTAAGTCCTGAAGGATAAATGATATTGTTCTGGTATTTGTAGATTCCCAGCAGCGCAGCAGCTGCAAACGTAGTCCCAACAACGAAGCTAATTTTGAGAAAATAAAGGGGCAGATCAAGCATAAAATAATAATTAGATATTCAATAATTTTATTTTAATACGTGAAATATCGTATACTTCGTATATTCATTACCTATATAATTAATTTCCTAATTCCATTCCCAGCCTATCATGTCATCCATCAATCCTCACTATATGCGTACTCTAACCGTACAACACATCCATTATCCAACAAAAATAACCTCCAAACGTCAAAGTCTTGACCAGTTTCTGCAAAATCTTGGGCCGAATCTTGTTATACAAGTTTCCACAGCTATTGTTGCCCTCGGATTCAAAATATCCATTTCCGTACTTAATGTAGCGCCGAATTGTGCACCCGTTCCAGAAGTTCCACCATTTGTGGCGCTGGCAGGGAGAAATCCGTAGAAGATTCTTGCACAACGGTCCGCACGGTCCATCAATGTATTTCCACTCAAATGGCGACCACCGCTGCCGTGGGTCCGTTGGTGGAAGCTTCTGGTCTCCCCAATAGCCTGTGAACATCAGCCAGTTGCCTAAAGTCTGTTCACGGTCGGGATGAGAACCATTGGCATAGATAACAGAGTCTCCATCAAACGTGTACGCCAAGTAGTTGAGAGTAGGATTCCACAATGGTCCCCTGTCTGTGAAATCTGACAGAATAGCATATGGGATATCGTGTGAATGTTGCCCTGTGGATGGGTAATTAGCATGGGTTCCGCGAGCTGCGAATATAACGGGATGCTGCTCCAGTTTCTCCAAATTGGTATAGAAATAAGCCCCTCCACCACCATGAGCAGACATCCACACAATAACAGGCTCTCCCTTGTAAAATCTGACCAGCGAATGTTCCCAATCGCCCACATGGTCGCCAAACGGTCCTGTCCCCATAACGTAAGGTCCCTCGTTGAACGAATAAAAGTAGAACCAATACGCATCAATCCACCCGTTTCCCTTGTCTATTACCACCAATGTGGCAGGTACGTTTTTCAGTTCCCCATTATAGAAATTGGGTCTGTTTTTGACACCAGTTATCCATTCCGGATCCGTATCAAAATCTTCATTTGCGGTCAAGTAAACACGATTGTCTAGGGTATTAAATCTCTGTAAGCCCTCCAAGTCGGTGATATTGAGTGAGGGCCCGAACTGGCTCAAAACTGTTCCGTTTGCCTGTTCTGCATGGAAATGGGTCACAAACTCCCTAATATCGTAAGGCATATAGCGTTCTTCCGAATACAAATAAACCAGCGGGGCATATTCGACAACGTAGTTCGGGATTTCTCCCGGAACCAGGGTACGCTCGTGGGGCTCGGGCCTGCTCTTCAAAGGGGGAAGGCTTTTCAGCTTGCGAGCAGCTGGCGACAGAGGCGCCTTTTCCACCAGTCTTGTTGTGTCCACTTCGTGAATATATAAACACAAAGTTGACGTTATACACGTCAATAATAGAGCTATGGGTATTATCATGGGATGTTCGGAAAGACAAGATAGATAAAAAAGTTTAGAAGGGTCGAGACGATTATATCACAAATCGACGCGACGATGTAAGCTGGCTAAAATTTATGATAGTTCCTTCCATCCTAGTTGTGGTGGCAACTTGGGTTGTGTTTATAGAGAGCATTCTGGAGCTTCCTACGAAGGTTCTTTGTGCAGGCCTCGGGGATCAAAGAATCCCGCTGGAAAATGCCACTCTATATACCCTTTGTCGGAACAGTGATCTGTACGAGATGCTGGAAACAATCCAGAACTACGAAGACCGGTTCAACCACCAATATCACTACGACTGGGTTTTTCTGAATGATAGGCCATTTACAGAAGAGTTCAAGACGCTCGTGTCGAATGCGGTGACCGGAAATACTCGATTTGGGCTGATTGATCCAGAGCATTGGAGTTTTCCAGCAAACCTCGACGTTGCAAGAATGCACCACAATATCCAACATCTGGTTTCCGACGAAGACGGGGTGCTGCCTTATGCGGATTCAATCTCATACCGACACATGTGTCGGTTTGAGAGCGGGTTTTTTTATCTGCACCCCCTGTTATTGGAATACCAGTATTTTTGGCGAGTGGAGCCAGGGGTCAAACTTTACTGCGACATCAATTATGATATCTTCCACCACATGAGAACCAACGGATATCAATACGGGTTCGCCATCAGTACATTGGAATATCCAAAAAGCATTCCCTCATTATTCCAGACCATTAAAAACTACTTACTTGAAAGCGGCAAATCGCATCTTCTGCACGACGAGTCCAACTATTCCGAGTTTATATATGACTATAGCACAGAGTCGTACAATCTGTGCCATTACTGGACTAATTTTGAAATTGGAAACTTAGACTTTTTCCGATCAAGGGAATATAATGAAATGTTCGAGTATCTCGACAAAGCAAACGGCTTCTTCTATGAACGGTGGGGAGATGCACCTGTTCGCTCCATTATTCTTTCCTTGCTTTTGCATAAAGGCCAAATAAAACGTTTTGCGGATATGGGGTACAAACACGCACCATATCTTCAGTGTCCTACCGACGCGGCGTTGCGGCTCGACAGAAAATGTTCCTGCGACCCAAACATGGACTTCACGAACAACTGGTACAGCTGTTCGTGGTTATTTGATCGAATCAGCCTTTGATAGACATTATATGCATAACGTGTTTCATATTAAATAGTAGCGCTGTTCGTATTCCTTCACGATCCAGTCGAGACTGGAATACACGTTTTCTCCTGTGTAAGCACTTCCAAACACTATTTCCCAAGAGTGGTTCTCGAGTTTGTCTAATCCCAGTATTTGCACTATTTCTGCTCTTAGAGATTTTCTATCTCCATCGTACAAATCGACTTTGTTCACCATAATCAACACTCCACATCCGGCTAGACGATCTTCCGCTAGCACTTTGTTAAACTCTTGAAAGCTCTCCTGGAGACGTTGTAAGCTGGAGCTGTCTATGACCCACATCAGGAAATCTGTTTTCTCAAAATAGTTGAACCAAAACGCTCGCAACGACGTCTGGCCACCGATGTCCCATATGTTTATGTTGAATCCAGCATATTGAACGGTAGAGATGTCGAAACCCATTGTTGGACTCGTCTCTTTCACATCTTTTTGAAGCAGATACTTAACAATGGTCGATTTCCCAGAATTGTCGAGTCCTAAAAGTAATAACCTGACCTCTTTCTCTTTGAGTTTCTGTTTTCTAATGATGGATAAAAGTCCCATAATTAATAATAAATAATAAGTTAAATCACGTCAAATTACTTTTTTTGTTAAATTAGATCTGTTTATTTATGGCGAAGCGAAAATCGGTGGATAACCAGATATCCATCCTCAAATTTTGCAGAACGGGGTCAGCCAACATAAAGAGGGAAACAACAGTTATTGACCTGATCAGTGACTCAGAGCAGGGGAATATTCTTTTCGTATCTGATTCAGAGGAGGAAGCAATACCAGAAAAAGTGACTGACTGGGTTGTGGAACAGCATTCATGTCCAATATGTCAGGTGAACATCACTCATTTGTCTCTAGATGACAGAACATATCATGTGGATGCGTGTTTGGTGTCTCCTAACACGAAGCCTGTACTCTATAAACCAATGAAGGTCCTGAAACCGGAAGAGCCCAAAAAAGGTCTCGGAAAACGCCCGAAACCGCCTGTTCCGGACCACAAGATCTTGGAGTTCGAGAATCACAGGATCGCAGTGGACGCCTTCTGCTACTGTGCCCATCCAGGTATTTCGGTGTACCTTTTAACGCATTTTCATTCAGATCATTATGGCGGATTGACCAAAAATTGGAATAATGGATCTGTTATAATAGTGACCCCCATAACATATAACTTGCTGGTTTTCAAGTTCAACATCAACCCGGAGTTATTGTTTCAGGTGCCATATAACCAGAAAGTTTGCATTCCAGACACTGATCTGACGGTGATCTGCTTGGATGCTAACCACTGTCCCGGAAGTGGGATCTTTGTGATCGAATCCGCCAAATATCGATATCTGCATTGTGGTGACTTCCGGGTCAATAAAATGATGCTGGAGTCCTTGATGGAAATGGGACACTTCGATCGCATCTACTTGGATACGACATATCTTGATCCACTCTATAACTTTCCCAAGCAAGAGATAGTTATCGACCAAATGTGTCTTTTGCTCAAGACCAAGCTTGAGACCGTCCGGTTTTCTCAGCAGCGAGTGATCGATTATTTTGCAAGCCACAAACCACAGCAGTTTCTGGTCGTTATTGGGACCTACTTGATTGGAAAAGAACGACTGGCTATCAAGCTGGCTGAAACACTAGACACCAAAATCTTCTGTGACGCTTCGAAAAAAGCAGTGCTGAACCAGTTTGGATGGCCAAACCTGGACAGGCTACTAGACACAGAGAGCCCAGAAAAATGTCGGATACATCTAGTAGCTCTACCGAAACTCAATAAAGAATTTTTGATGGAGTATCTAAAGAAATACTCCAGTCACTTTAAAGCAGCCATTGGAATAAGACCAACAGGCTGGTCATTTAGATACGGAAAGCCGGTTCCATCGCTAGAAGCGATGGTGGAGGCACACACGCCGGAGTCGGTGTATTCTGCCATTGAGAACCATTTTGATCGGTTCGGCAAGGAGAACAATTGTCGGATACTACGCATCCCATACTCCGAACACAGCTCGTATCGTGAGCTTTTCTACTTTTCCAACTTGCTAGATTATCGAGAGATGATTCCAACCGTGAATCTACACAACATAGATTCTTTGATGGAGACGTTGAATCGATTTAAAAAGTACGATGGACTATGTATAGACAATTTCTAGGCCGGGTAAGTACTTAATTTCTATACCCAAAACAAATTATCAAATTTGCAAACAAATAATTTTAACTCAGCAATGGACGTTAGCGGGCTGCTAGAAAACGCTATTTTACATTCAGACGCGGGCGAGCGTGTCCGTGCGGAGGCGGAGCTTGCACGGCTTGCAGATGAGAGCTGGGGCACGTATTTGCTGAGCATGGTGCAAGTTCTGGGAGACGAAACAAAGCGGACCGAGGTGCGGATCCTTGCTGGTTTGAGTTTAAAGAATCAGCTTGTTTCCAAGGATTCCGGCAAGAAACAACAGCTTGCTGAACGGTGGATCCAGCAGGACGTCGGATTGAGACAACAGATCAAAGATACTGCCCTCCAGACCCTTCTAACGCGTGACGAGCGTGTGGCAAATGCCGCAGCCCAGCTGGTGGCCGCTGTGGCGGACATTGAACTGCCTTTGGGCTCTTGGAACGAGCTGATGCATATCATAGTAGACAACACTAAGGCAGACAAGCCGGTGAATGTGAAGCGGGCGTCATTACTCGCGATCGGATATGTTTGTGAGACTGCAGATGCCACGAATCCTGCTGTTGTGGCGCAAGCAAACGGAATTTTGATTGCCATTGTCCAGGGGGCACAGTCTTCAGAGCCTAGTACAGTGGTGCGAAAGACTGCAATTAATGCTCTGGTGAACTCGCTGGAGTTCATTGCGGGCAATTTCGAGCGCGAGGGAGAGCGGAATTACATCATGCAGGTGGTTTGTGAGGCCACCACGGCCTCTGATCCCGAATTGCAGGCCCTGGCATTCGGTGCTTTGGCTAAGATCATGAGTCTTTACTATCAGTACATGGGAGTTTATATGGAAAAGGCATTGTATGGATTGACGGTTTCTGGTATGCAGAGCTCGGATGACCGTGTGGCATGCATGGCTGTGGAATTTTGGAGTACTGTTTGTGAAGAGGAGCTAGAAATTTCGATCCAGCTCGAAGAGTACAAAGATCAACAGCCAGCAGACTTGGTTTCATACAATTTTGCACTTGTGGCTATCACTGACGTGCTTCCAACACTGTTGAGCTTGCTGGTGCGTCAGAACGATGATCCAGAAGACGAGGACTGGTCTGTGGCAATGGCTGCCGGAGCCTGTTTGCAACTATTTGCGCAAAACACAACTAATTACGTGGTTCAGCCGGTTCTGCAGTTTGTGGAATCCAACTTAAACTCCAATAACTGGAGAAACAAGGAGGCTGCAGTGATGGCCTTTGGCTCCATACTGGATGGTCCAGACCGGTCAGAATTGACGGTGCTCATAGGCCAGGCATTGCGTCCGATTCTTGCACTCATGAAGGATCAGTCGCTTCAAGTGAAAGAAACTGTTGCTTGGTGCGTTGGTCGTATTGCAGATATGGTTGTGGAGGCCATTGATATCAATACTATGCTTCCAGAGGTCATTTCAGCTCTTGTGGCTGGATTACAAGACCATGCCAAGGTCAGTACGAATTGTTGCTGGACCTTGATCAACCTTGTTGAACAGCTCAGTGCCGATGCAAGAGACTCTTCCAGCAGTGTCATGTCCCAATACTATCCCGTGGTCGTGCCTGTGTTACTCCAAGACACCAACAAGCCAGATAATGAGCATTCTGCTAGAACATCTGCGTATGAGGCCCTATCAACACTGGTGCTGTACAGTAGTGCAGCAGATATGCAGATAGTCAACCAGATAGCATCGGAATCACTTAACAAGCTTGACCAGACCATCTCTATGCAGCTCCAGGGCAACCAGGTCTCCGGTGAAGAAAAGGCTGTTTTGCAGGAATTGCAAGCCAACATTCTGTCACTGCTCACCAACGTGGTGCGCCGTGTTGGTGGTGAAATTTCTGCTGTTTCAGATCAGCTTATGGAGAAGTTCCTTAGACTACTGCAAATCCAGGAGCCTAACTCCATTATCGAAGAAGACATATTCATCGCCATTTCCTCCATTGCTTCAGCCATCGACACCCAGTTTGAAAAATATATGCCTTCGTTCCTCACGTTCCTCACCAAGGCTTTGGAGAACACCGACTCGCCTGTTTGCGACGCTGCTATTGGATTGGTGGTGGACATTTCGCATTCTCTTGGTAACGCATTTATTCCTTACTGTCAGGGCTTTATGGCCATTTTGGGTAACACCCTGTCCAACCAGAACGTTCGCCGGGAACTCAGACCTCTGATTCTTTCTTGTTTTGGCGATATTGCGTCCTCGATAGGTCCCGAATTTATTCAATATTTGCAGGTGGTAATGAACATCTGCAATTCTGCACAGCAACTGGAGCCGGATGATGCATCGCTCGAAACAGAAGATTACATATTGAGTGTCAAGGAAGCTGTTCTGGACACATACGTTGGAATAGTGGCTGGTTTACACGATTATCCAGATGCTTTGCAACCATACACGTTCCAGATTGCATCTTTCCTGATGCAGGTGTACCACAACGAGGCCATGTGCACTAGCGAGAGTGTGTGTCGATCTGCAGTGGGTGTGATTGGCGATCTTGCACAGATTTTCGGCGATGGTCGCTTGAGAGAACTCTATCAGCAAGATTGGGTTGGTGAATTCATCAAGAAGACTAGAATGAACCAAAGATTTTCACAGAGCACTAGAGACACCGCAAGATGGGCAAGAGAGCAGCAGAAATTACAACTACAATAATTGGCCATGTCAACTTCTCTTGATCATATCATTTTCATAATAGCATACCCCCTGAATATAATAATACGGGATAATACGTAAAAAATGATAAATCTTTAAAAAACCCCACTTGTTTATCTATGGCTACCTTTTCCGACGCGTCATTTGATGCTGCCCAGTATGGCCAGTTCCGTCCACGCTATCCTTCACAATTGTTTGAGGAGATTCTAAAGTACCACGGCGAAGTGCCAAGCAATCAATTTGACGAGTTTGTTGATATCGGGTGCGGCACCGGACAAGTTTTTACTCCGTTGGCTCCCCACTTTAAAAAAGTTATCGCTACAGATGTGTCTCAGGTGATGATAAACAAGGCTAAGGAAGCTGCAGGGCAACTAGGTGTTCCGTGTGAGTGCTATGTGGCACCTGCAGAGAAATTGCCCGTTTCCGATTCATCTGTGGACATGGTGGTGGCTGGGGAGTGCGCACATTGGCTTGACACTGATAAGTGGCTCACTGAGATGAACCGTGTACTGCGTGAGAATGGTACATTGTCGTATTTCGGTTACGTTGATCCGATCTTCGTGGGGGCCCCGGAGGCCAACGAGATTTACGAAGAGCAGGCTTACGAAAACGGCGAGTATCTCGGTCCTTACTGGCAACAGCCGGGTAGAGGGAAACTAAGACTGCTTTTCAAGGAGATCAACGACCAATTGGCTGCTGACGGGAGATTCACAGACGTTCGAATCACATATAACGATCCGTGGAAAAACCCGAATACAAGCTCCAAATTCAGCCTGACGAAAAAATTAACCGTCCAGGACTATCTAAACTACGGGAAGACATGGAGCTCGTACCACAATTGGAAGTCTGGCCAGAAACCATACGACGCTAGCAAGGACCCGCTGTTACTGATGTACAGCAAATTCAACAAGCAGCTCGGATGGAAGCTGGACACAATCGTGGAAATCTCGTGGAAAACTGTGTACGTTCTTGCCCGCAAAGCTGGGCGCAGATGAAAATATCGATTTTTATTAGTATATGACACGCTTACTCGGCCTTGCCACCCTTTCTCTCGATCAAAGCCTTTCTGTCCTTGTCCAAGTGCAATTTGGTGATGACAACCTTAGATGGGTTGATGTTAACAGGCACAGAAGCACCGTTGGATTTCTCTTTGGTCAATTTTTCAAGCTGGATAGAGTATTTCAGTCTGTACACTGAGGAAATGGTTCCCTCCTGGCCCTTCTTTGATCCTCTAACAACAAGGACTTGGTCCTCCTTTCTAACTGGCAGAGTCTTGATTTTGTACTGTTCTCTGAGCTCTTTGGAGAGTGGGGCAGACATGATCGCTCTTCTCACGGAGGAAGGAGCGTTGAAGTAGGCCTTTCTGGCCTTGGATCTGGATGAGGAGACGTCTTGGGAAATCTTAGCCATGGTTGATGGAGTGAAGATTTTTTATTGAAATTTTTCAAACCGAGTGATTAGGTAAGTGTTGGAAAAATTGTAGCTCCCAGGGCATATAAGCCCTAAATTTTTATCACGTGATATTTCGGTTGTTTTGATCTGCCCTCAATATTTTGGATTTGTAATATTTACATCACAAAACTCTTACCCTCCCGACACGCGTAACGCGTCGCATGCGCGTATATAAAGACGCCTCTTCCACCCTAAACAAATTCACCTCACAATGTACGTTTTGAAAAGAGACGGACGCAAAGAGCCTGTCAGGTTCGACAAAATCACCGCTAGAGTGTCTCGGTTGTGCTACGGTCTCGACCCACAGCATGTTGAGCCCGTTGCTATCACGCAGAGAGTCATTTCTGGTGTTTATCACGGTGTCACCACCATCGAGCTAGACAACCTAGCTGCAGAGACTGCGGCCTATATGACCACCATTCACCCTGATTATGCCACCTTGGCTGCCAGAATCGCCATTTCCAACCTGCACAAGCAAACTACGAAGCAATTCTCCCAGGTTGTTGAGGCCTTGTACACTTATGTCAACCCTAAAAACGGCAAACACTCGCCTATGATCTCGGACGAGACCTATCGCATTGTCCAGAAGCATGCTGAGGAGCTGAACAGTGCCATTGTGTACGACAGAGACTTCTCGTACAACTATTTTGGTTTCAAGACGTTAGAGCGGTCATATTTGCTCAAGATCAACGGCAAGGTTGCCGAGAGACCACAGCATATGGTGATGCGTGTGGCTATTGGAATCCACGGTGACGATATTGAGAGCGTTTTGGAGACTTATAATTTGATGTCGCAGAAATACTTCACTCACGCGTCGCCAACCTTGTTCAACGCAGGAACTCCGCATCCTCAGATGTCTTCGTGTTTCCTGGTTGCTATGAAGGACGACTCCATTGACGGTATTTACGACACGCTCAAGACGTGTGCTTTGATCTCCAAGGCTGCCGGTGGTATCGGACTTCACATCCATAATATTAGATCCACCGGTTCTTATATTGCAGGCACCAACGGTACCTCCAACGGAATCATTCCGATGGTGAGAGTGTTCAACAATACTGCAAGATACGTTGACCAGGGTGGAAACAAGCGTCCTGGTGCTTTTGCTCTGTACGTGGAGCCATGGCACGCCGATATCTTCGATTTCATCGATATCCGTAAGAACCACGGAAAGGAGGAGATCAGAGCCAGAGATCTTTTCCCAGCTCTGTGGATTCCAGACTTGTTCATGGAGAGAGTTGAGCAAAATGCCGACTGGACGCTTTTTTCGCCTTCGGAAGCCCCAGGTCTTTCTGACGTGTACAGCGAGGAGTTCAGAGAACTCTACACCAGATACGAGAAGGAAGGCCGTGGAAGACAGACGGTCAAGGCCCAGAAGCTGTGGTATGCCATTTTGGAAGCCCAAACCGAGACTGGTACTCCGTTCATGTTGTACAAGGACGCTTGTAACACCAAGACCAACCAGAAGAACCTTGGTGTGATCAAGAGTTCTAACTTGTGTTGTGAGATTGTTGAGTACTCTTCGCCAGAAGAAGTTGCTGTCTGTAACCTGGCCTCGATTGCACTGCCATCGTTCTGCGAATCGGACGAGGAGACCAGCTGGTACAACTTTGAGAAGCTGCACAGCATCACCAAGGTGTTGACCAAGAACTTGAACCGTATTATTGACAGAAACTACTATCCTGTCAAGGAGGCCGAGAACTCCAACATGCGCAACCGGCCAATCGCCGTTGGTGTGCAGGGTCTCGCCGACACCTTCATGCAGCTGAGAATTCCTTTCGACTCTGACGAGGCGCGCGAACTCAACATTCAGATCTTTGAGACCATTTACCACGGAGCTCTGGAGGCTTCCATGGAGCTGGCTATACAACACGGTCCATACGAGACCTTCCAGGGCTCTCCTGCCTCGCAAGGTATTTTGCAGTTCGATCTTTGGGGCAGAAAGCCTACCGACATGTGGGACTGGGACTCTCTGAAGGCTGAGATCCAGAAGAACGGTATCAGAAACTCGTTGTTGGTGGCCCCTATGCCTACCGCATCGACCTCTCAAATTTTGGGTAACAACGAGTGCTTTGAACCATACACTTCCAACATTTATTCTAGAAGAGTTCTTGCTGGTGAGTTCCAGATCGTCAACCCATTCTTGTTGAGAGATCTTGTCAGCCTTGGTTTGTGGAATGACTCAATGAAGAACTTCATTATCAAGGATAATGGTTCCGTCCAGAACCTGCCAAATGTTCCACAGGAGCTTAAGAACTTGTACCGTACCGTTTGGGAGATTCCGCAGAAGAGCATCATCGACATGGCTGCCGACAGAGGTGCTTACATTGATCAGTCGCAATCAATGAACATCCACCTCAAGAACCCAACCATGGGTAAACTGACCTCGATGCATTTCTATGGCTGGAAGAAGGGACTCAAGACCGGTATGTACTACCTGAGAACCCAGGCTGCCGCTGCTGCTATCCAGTTCACTGTTGATCAGAAGTCTGCATCCGCTGCCTCGTCCACTATTGCCACGCTTGATAAGCTCAAGATCAAAAAATACGTTGCCAGAAAGACCTCATCTGTTGAGGACGTTTCTTTCTCTTCCGCCGACTCGCTGACCGAGACTCCTTCGCCGCAGAGTACCCCGACGAGTATTGAAAGCTCGATGGCTGATCTGAGTATTACTGAAAAGCCAATTCAGCCTATCCAGCCTGTGGAGCCAGTTGAGGAGAAGTCTGTTGAGCCTGTTGAGCCTGCTGAGTCTGCTGAGTCTGCTGAGTCTGCTGAGCCAGCTGAGTCTGCTAAGCCAGCCAAGGATGGCTCTGAGGGTGACGAGTACGATATCTTCAACTCCAAGGTTATCGCTTGTGCCATCAACAACCCAGAAGCTTGCGAGATGTGTTCTGGTTGATAGAATAATTGCTAGGGATTGTATACGAATAAATGGTTGTTAAGTAAGATGGTTTTGTATGTTATTATTGTAAAATCACCACGATCCCTGCCAAGCCTTGCCCATTTTTCTCGATTTCACCGGTCTGTCATTAGACGGTCAACTAAGCCCATCATATTTTTTTAGTAATTGCCTCTTGAAAACAACAAACCAACACCGAAAACAGTGGCAAGACACGTGTTTTTCAAGGCAAAATGGTGAGTATACGCTGTTCCGTGCGTTTGTGCGGACCCAAATTGCTAACATGCAGAGCGAAAAGTTGACATCCGAGCAAATCGACGAGTTTAAGGAGGCTTTCAGCATCTTCGACAAGGATGGTGACGGAAAGATTTCTGCGTCCGAACTGGGCACTGTTATGAGAGCCCTGGGTCAGAACCCTACACAGCAGGAATTGAATGACCTGGTGAACGAAATCGACACGAACGGCAACTCGTTAATTGAGTTTTCTGAGTTTCTAACCATGATGGCAAGACAGATTAAGGAGCAGGACGTCGAGGCTGAGATCCTGGAGGCATTCAAGGTGTTTGACAGCGATGGAGACGGAAAGATTTCCCAGACAGAGCTCATCAGAGTGCTGACTACAATTGGAGAAAGATTAACTGAAGAGGAAGCCAAACAGATGCTCCAAGCCGCCGATACCGACTCGGACGGCCAGATCGACATCGAGGAGTTCGCCAAGATCCTGCGGGGGAAATAAGTATATAACTGATTGATGATATCTTTCTATAGATCGGTTTATCTGTTGGTGCCCAGAACCTGGCCGCGGTGCGACGGAAGCACGTACCGGTTCTCATGGACCTCTGCTTCGCGAATGTAGTGGATCTGGTGCGGCAGTAGATTGATTGCACGGTCCAGAAATGTCTCGATACGCTCCACCACGCGGAAAGGCGGGTTGGTGAAGTGTTTGAGGTATCCGTAGCCAAGCGCAAAGCCAGCAAGTATACCAAACAAATGGCCAATAAAACTCGAGCTAGGAACCATGATTCCAACCATTAGCAACATCATGAATGGGATCACGTTGGTTGGCACGTCAACTTTGAAAATCTTCACTGTTTCTTCAGTTTGAGACCGTAGAAAAGTGTAGTAACTGAACATAGAAAAGCACCATCCAGATGCCCCCAGCACGCTGGTATTTGGATAGAACACCATACCAAAAACACAGTACGGAATGGCCACACAGGTTGCTAGGAAGTTTAAAACCAAAGCGGTGTGAACGGTACCATTTTGCGCTTCGAAAAGGCTCAAGGGGCCATACAATGACAGAACATTGAAAATCAGATGCAAGAAGTTTTCGTGCACGAGTGGGTATGTTGTCAATTTGCTCAATTGTAGGTTGTAGATCGACCATGGGGACAATGACCACGAGTCCACAAGACCTGGATTCACCACAGTGGCGACGTATATTAGCACGAGAAACGCGCTCAGTCCGGTTGTCAATGCAGGCACACGATCGGTGGCCGGCACCAGCCGCGTAATCTGACTCCAAACGAGTTTGCTCAATTCTTGGAAAGAGCTCATGTGTTAACTAGTTTGAAAAAATTGTTTTGCATAGACGAAAAAATAACATTCCAATTTTAGGTTTCTTGCTGGTGCGACCGTGTCACAAACGCTATCACATTGCTCAAGTTGTCTACGCTGTTGCGCATCTCAGGCACCTCGCGGCGCAGATCTGCGAGATCTGCCAGGATCGAGTGGAAATCAGCTTTCAACTCCTCCATCTCAGGAACAGGCTCCTCGCTCGCAACCTGCGCGATTCCCGCACGATTCTGGGCCGATTCAGACACAATTCTGTCCACCAAGTTCTCGTTTTCAAGCACCAATGCCTCGTAGTTGTCGTAAATGTTTTTTGGCTGTGCACGTCGTAGGCTCGTAATGGACCCAACCTTCTCCTCCACCCGCGTGTACAGGTCACGCAACTTGTCGTTCAGAGCAAAATTGTACGGCTCGATCTTCTCATTGAGCAGTTCCGGGTTGTTGAGCAGATCTGAAACCTTCTTGGAGGACAATTGTGCAGGACCCACGTCGTCGATATCCAACGAGTACTGGATCGAGTCAAAAATCTCGTCCACAAACTTACGGACAAGATTGCTCACCGAATTCGCCAGCACGGTGTCGTCTTTAGCGGAACTGATCAGAGACAAATGGGTATCTATTTTGCTTTGAACAGCAGTTTGGAGCGTATTGTACAGAATTCGAAGCTCTTTTATCTGGATGTGAATCTTCGGAGAATACGAAGTCATGGTTCCTGTGGCAAAACTAGGAATGGAGACCGTGATTGTTTGTGTCTCTCTTGTTTATATATTAAGATAATAGTTTTTGCACCGGGTAACTGCTCTATAACAGCACACATCCGTTTTTTAAATTTAACATCAAAATGTAAGTATGACACAATGAGTGCTAACTCCAGGTCGACAATCTCCGAGTCCGAATACTCGCCCGCCTTTGCTCCATTCTTTGGGTTTGCCGGCTGTTGTGCGGCCATGGTTCTAAGCTGTGCCGGCGCAGCAATCGGTACAGCCAAGTCTGGCATTGGTATCTCTGGTATTGGTACTTTTAAGCCTGAACTGATCATGAGATCGCTGATTCCTGTGGTCATGAGCGGTATCTTGTCTGTGTATGGTTTGGTGGTGGCCGTGTTGATTGCTGGGGGTCTCAGTCCTAGTACTGATTACACTCTATTTAATGGGTTTATGCATTTAAGTTGCGGACTCTCGGTGGGATTCGCATGTCTGGCGTCCGGATACGCCATCGGAATAGTGGGAGATGAAGGTGTGAGACAGTTCATGCACCAGCCTCGGTTATTTGTTGGCATTGTGCTGATCTTGATTTTTGCCGAAGTCTTGGGACTATACGGAATGATCATTGGACTAATTCTTAACACCAAGGGAAGCGGTTGAGACTTGTAACGGTAGGGTGAATAAACTAGAAAACGTAACGTTAGATCGAAACTACAATGCTTAGTTAGCTTAAAGTTCTATTTTGTACTCCATCTCTACACCATCAAGCCCCGACGTCCATGACATCGTCACCGCGTGAAAGGTTCACACGGCCCTCATCGTCCATGTACTGGTGGCTGTTCTCCTCCACAAACTGCACAGAACGCGCACTGTCCAAGAACAACATATAACTTCTCTTGACGTCGTCTAAAGCAACGGTGTCTGTGCGTCTCTTTTTAGCGATCTGGTAGCTCACAGAAATAAGGTTGGCGGCGTATCTGAGCGAAGTCTCCAGTCCGATCTTAGTCAGCAAGCTCAGAGCATCGGCTTTGACCTCCACTTCTTCCTCCTGAGCACGGATAGCCAAAATGCTCTTGATCTCCTCCTCTTTATATGTTTCGGTCCTGATAATAATCGATCTGTCCAGCAAGTCCAATGGTAGCCCATGGGGCGACTTGTAGTTGGTTCCTCTGGTCTTTGAAATCCCTCTGTTAGTAGCCATGATCACAATAGGGGAAAAGTCATCCTCTAAAGCACGATTGATATAGGAGAAACACTCGATGTCTAACATGTGCACCTCGTCAATGAACAGCACACCTGGGATTATGTCGGCCTTTCCTTCTTCCTTCCACTCGGCGACCTTCATGTTAATCTGATCGCGAACCTCTGAGCGGATCTCACCAGTATCACCGCTGAACAGAGCGAGGAATCCCTGCTGTCGCGAATTTATCACATCGATCTCGTGCAGCGAGACTGTGTGGACCACCTCCTTTCTAGTCTGCAACTCTCCCTCCGGGCACGAAACAAACTTGGTGTCCGGACCCATGGCGTCGTAATCCCGTGCACGCGTGTACGAGCGGCCAAGTTTGGCGATTTTCCCGTTCGATTTGTCGATGGTGATCACGTCTCCGGCAATCACCTTCTCCTTTGTCAGCTCATCGATCATCTTGTTTCCGAGCTCGTAAATGGTCTCCATATCGGTAGTTCTGATTGTCAACTTTCCTTGCTTGTGACCACCAGTCAGAGATCTGTCGATCTGGATCTCCACGACCTCTCCTTCGATCACCTCCGTTTCCTCCTTGATCTGGATTCCTATACTTTTTCTGAACGCTTGGTTCAATGCCTCCGTCTTACTAAGTTCCTTCGAAAAGATCTCAGATCCTGCAATCGCAGTGAACGGCACATTGCTACCCAGACTCTGCGAAATTCCCATTGCAATGGCCGTTTTTCCTGTAGATGGTGGGCCGGCAATCAAAATTGCACGGCCAGCGATCTTTCCCTGCTGGATCATCTTCAAAATGACACCGGCCGCCTTTCTTGCCTTCAGCTGGCCCACCATTCCCTGGCTGTTCTCACGCGGTTGGAGCTGGTCGTCCAGTCCCAATCCACTAATATGTGAGTGTGCTGCAATCAGCGACAAATTTTTCAGCGTCTCGCCGTCACTTTTCGTGGTAATTGACATTTTCGCTTGGCTTCGTAACTAGTTTACAAAAAGACAAGTTTTTTTCTCCAGCAAATTTTACTATCAAACAAGAATTTTCCTATTATGTAAGCTTTTTAGTAATACTTCAAACTTATGCGTAGCGTACAACTCAGTCCCGTCTTCCCTCACGAGTACGGTATGTATGGTGTGATATAGGATAGATTTAACTTTAGCTGCAATCAGTTCTGCCACCGTTGTTCCCTGCTGGGCCAGATAGAGACTGTTATGACCGATTGCGATAGCGTGTGCCTGCCGCTTCTGGACCAAGGAGATTTTCAGGTACAACCCCAGGTAGGTCTAGAGGAAGGAATCAAGTACACCTTGGACTGGATGAATCAGACCAAAACCTAGCATGCATATATATGTATTCTATTTGTTCTCACGCAAAATACACTCGTGTTTTGAACACCCACATGTTGTGCGAGCAGCGAGTGTGGTATCTACGTCAGCCCTGGAGACCACAATGGACGTGTCAGTCAGCCGGTTGTCCTGGGCTTGAGTTTGCGCTCATGCCAGATGTCAAACACCCGAGGACTGATTCCGGACCCCCAGAAGGTCTTACCGCAAACCTCGCTGTCCATATGCAGTAGAGACCATCCAGCTGTACGTTTGGTCTCCAATTTGGCAAGCTCCCCGAAAATGTCGCTGTTCACCAGTCGTAATATAATCTCGTATAGTATTTCTTGGTGCGAAAAAGACTCAGAATGGTCTCTTTTGACGTTCATCAAACTGGTAAAAGCGTCCTAGGCCAGTCGTTTAAAAACGCCCTGCGTTAATATTAACTCTTACTACCTCGCAACCACACTACATTCCCCCGAGGTGGGATATGGGGAAAAGCACCCCTATTTATATTTTTATCAGTATACTTTCCCTGTGAAACTTGATGTTCCTTCATGTAACACAATGTAATCAAAAGCCACTAACGCCACTAGTTACTACGGATTCCAATTGTGGGGCTCGCTGAACAGAAGGGCTTGTTTTTCACACCTTATACCATTTCCGAACAAGAACCACAGTATTAGCTAAGCAATTTTCCAGCTCCTCGCATTACTACGTTGGCCGTGCAAAGATGTACAGCTGGCAACCTTATTCCATTTAATTGTTTAACACGATGACTGCTTTAGACTGTCTCGGATTATGTTTTCCGTGCATCTTCAACAGCACGCCTGTGTTGCGTATCAATCAGAGCTCATTTAAGATCCTGAACCTGCTGGGAGAAGGAGGCTTTTCATACGTTTATCTGGTCCAATCTCACAACAACCGCAATCTCTATGCACTCAAGAAAATCAGGTGTCCTTTTGGCAATTCCAACTTCAAGATCGCCATGAAGGAGGTTGACAATTACAAAGAGTTTCATTCGCCTTTCATTATAAAATCAATCGATTCTTCGGTCGTCCAAGAGCCCGATGGTTCTAAAACTATCTACATCCTGTTGCCGTACTTCGACAATGGCTCGTTGCAGGACGTGATCAACAGCAACAGTGTTAATAATACTCCGATGGACGAATCTGAGGCTCTGCGACTGTTCATTGGCGTTTGTCGCGGTTTGAATTCGATGCATCGACATCAAATCAGTAAAAATTATAGCATTGTTTCCAGCATGGAGCCGAACGAGATGGACGAGGCAGACGAGAACAATCCATTCTTGAGCAATGCAGAAGAAACCGTGCGAGACGGAACGGAATTGCAGGAAACTATTAGTTTTGCGCACAGAGATATCAAGCCCGCCAACATCATGCTCGCGAAGGACGGAACACCAGTTCTGTGTGATTTGGGCTCGTGCGAAAAGGCTCGTGTGAATATTCACAATCGGGCTCAGGCCATCACTGTGCAAGAGCTCAGCAACGAACATTGCACTCTGCCTTATCGTGCGCCAGAACTTCTCGATATCAAGGTTGGCGACCAGATCGACGAGAAAATAGATATCTGGTCACTAGGGTGCACATTGTATGCTCTGTTATATGGCTATTCGCCCTTTGAAAGGGAGGAACTAGTCAACGGAGCCAACATTACGCTGGCCATCAGTTCTGGCAATTACAGTTTCCCTCCTACGCCCGCTTACTCCGAGTCGCTCAAGGAGCTTATCAAATACTGTCTGGTTCTGAATCCAGCAGAAAGACCGGGGATAGAAGACGTGCTGGCCAAGGCTTTGCAAATCCAAAGAGATCTGTAGATTTATTGATATCGCGGTGCGAGGAGTTCTAAGTAATTTAAAACGGGTGGAATTCGAAATAATTTTAGCACCTCGAGTAATGACCTCGTATCAGGACCCATCGGTAGCGGTGTCGGGCTGGAACGACTGTCCCGATAATGTTTTGAGCCGCAGTGGGTCGAGTGTTTTGAGTCTAGCAAATTCAAGTGACTTGACGGGCTCTGACGAGGTGGATGTGTCAAAAGTTCGAGCCAAACTGGGCGAGGTCCTCAGTTCAACAACGGATCTTTCCGAGCGCGAGCTAGTTTACCATCGGAATAAGCTAGATAAAGCCTTGGAAAGCGAGGAAAATGCAGCATTTGTGGGTTTGATGGTGGATAAGTTTCGTGAAGGAGAGAAAAGCCAGGTGGAGCAGAGCATAATAGATTTCATGATGGCCCGCTCCAACAGCAGTTGGTGTGGCTCGTTGAAAAAGGTTTTAAGACATGCGCAGCATACAGTAAGTAATGAGTGAATTAATTAGTATATTAAAAGATCGAAGTAATGACATGCAATTAAGAGATGAACGCCAAAATCAAAGTTCAATCACAGAAGCAAAGCGGCAGCACCACCAAGGATGGCAAAGCCAGCTGGGGCAATTGCTCCAGCTCCATTTTCGAAAGTGCTGATAGAAGCTGCAGAGCAGTTTCCGGCGCAGGTGGTAGTGGTCAAGACTTGGGTTGAGAGAGAGGTTGCGACAGAAGCGACCGAGGTGACAGCGTAAGAGGCTGGAGCACTAGAAGAGGCTGGAGCACTAGAGGAGGCTAGAGCCAAGTCAGAGGCCTTGTTGACCAAAGTCAGCTCAATGCATCCCTCTGGAGCAGCGGTGTTGTTGTAGTACATCAGCTCGTAGGACGACGCGGACCAGTTGTATGGCTCGTTGGTGTTCTTGCAAGCGTAGAAGCCATCAGAGGAGCCGTCAACAAGAAGGGTTCCGTCAGGAGCGAAGGTAAAAGTATGAGAAGAGCCAACAACGGCCCAGGCAACGTATGGAGCCAGATCGACTGTGAAATCAGCCGGGAAGTCACCCTGGTCGGCTAAGATTTCCTTCGAGCCATCGTAGGAGAAAGTGTAAGTATCGGAGGAACCAAAGTACAGGTAACTGATACCTGCACCTGTGTGTTTTGGCTCGATACCCTGGCCGTCAATTTCTGGGCTGGACGACTTGGCGTACAGAGCGATGTCTTGGGCAAGAGCAGTGGCAGCAGCAGCAGCAAAAGCGAAGGCAGTGGTGGTTCTCATGTTCGAATATTCAGATTGATGGGGAATGAAGGGACGGTTGGGGTGTTATTTATGTTGTTCCAGGAAGCACTGAAATGAAAATAAGGGTCCGGTGGCTTGGATTATTTTTAGAAATGACGTGACAGGTGACTTAAACAAAGACGCAACAATACGAGGAAACAATAGTGATATACCCGGAGTGAATTTCAACGGCTACCAAACGGAGAAATGCTGCGAAACCGGCGAAGAAAATTACTCTTTTAGTGCAAATATTTAACATACTCCGCACGGCTTGACAGCGTTTCCTCGCATTTAGTGCCGTAACCTGAGCAATTTTGTCTTGGAAGCACTATTTTTAGGTACTTCAGACCATCTTGAAAGACAAACAATACTTTTTTAGGTATCCTACATGCTTGAGCGCCAATTATGTATCCTAAAAACCCCGTCTTTCGGATGCAAACGTCACTTGTTGCAAATTTTTTCCAGTCTTGTGGAACTCTTTCACATGACGTAAATATTTCAATAGTCTGTGTTCATCCGGATTGGCCGCCTTGAACTTTTTCAAAGTCACGAATTTCGTACAGTATGGACATTCCACAACCTCCACTGGCTCGGTGTTGTCCGCCGGTTGAATCCAACCACGTTTAACAGGATCCTTCACCAACTCTCCGTTCGAGAAAACCCCGTGGAATTGAATCATATGATGCAGGTAGTTACTATCGTTGCGCTTGAAAAATAGTCTCTGGAATTCGTCCTTGGCATTCTCGCTCGTCATTGGACAAAATGGACACAGCGCAAAGTTGCCCAGGTTGACATGCTTTTTGCGCGATCCCCGATCCGGCGTCTCAGAACCACCCAAACAAAGGTTTAGCTTCCGGTTCACTGCTGGCTCGTACAGATTTGCCCCGTACTTCTTGTTCTCGTGGTAGACATATTTGGAGTCCGAGCTGTTGAGGGGCTGGAAAGCATGGATCGTAATATTGTTGCGGATGCGGTAATAGTCTAGCCCGTGGCATGGTGTTCTTGGCTGGTCGGAGAACGAATCGTCTGAAAGAAGATGCTTGGGTGAGGTCTCAGGAGATTCTAGCTCCTCGAGTAGTTCAACCTCGAAAGTCTGCTTCCAATTGTAGTTCTGCTCGCTGACAGCCATCTGGTGGTCATGGAAGTTCTGCTTGCTTAGATTATTCTCTTCTGGCCTTGGATGTGGCTCCAAAGTATTCTGATCGATGAAGTTATCTAAGTTGGCTTCCAAATCTGTCACTCCACAAGGGACATTCTCGTCTAGACAATACCGGGGAATATGGCATTCGAACCTAGACTCGTCTACATGAGCAAACAGCTGAGTAAGATTGGAGTCTAATGGCGGTGTCGGATAAAGGCTTTCCTCTTGGACGCTCGAAACGTTGGCCGTAGAACGGTTGTAGTCCTCGAAAGCCAGGTCGTCGACAATTTGTTGCATGAAATTGTCACTGTCCTTCATTCAAAACTCTTAGCTTCTATTCCCCAGCTGGACACTTTCATACTATATATTGATTCTATTGTAAGCCAGATAATTTGCCAACAGACCACAGACAGACGATGCTCCCATTACAGCCCTCCATGTTCTGCTATTTTCACTCCTGGAACCTACTCCTGGAACCGCTACAGATCCTTAAATTAATTTTTTTGCCAGACGCGTCCAAATCAATCAATCAATCATGAGCTCTGACAATTTGCCGTGGGTCGAAAAGTATCGGCCCTCCAATCTGGACGAAGTTTACGGTCAGCAGGATGTTGTCCAGACCATTCGACGCTTTGCAAAAGACGGACGGATCCCCCATTTGTTGTTCTACGGACCACCTGGTACGGGAAAGACGTCGACCATCATCGCTTTGGCGCGCGAGCTGTACGGCAAGAACTACCGAAACATGGTTTTGGAGCTTAATGCATCGGACGACCGAGGAATTGATGTTGTTCGGAACCAGATCAAGAATTTTGCAAGCACAAGACAGATTTTCAATAGCGGATTCAAACTAATCATCTTGGACGAAGCGGACGCAATGTCGAACGCCGCTCAGAACGCTCTGCGACGTGTGATTGAAAAGTACACCAAAAACACTCGGTTTTGCATTCTGGCTAACTATTCACATAAATTGAATCCTGCTCTTCTTTCCAGGTGCACCCGATTTAGATTCTCCCCATTGGCGGACATGGCTATCCAGGACCGTGTGGATTTTGTCATTAAAGCAGAAAAGCTTAAGATAGCTACAGATGCTCGTCAGAGTTTACTGGAGTTGAGTGAAGGTGATATGAGGCGTGCTTTGAACGTTTTACAAGCCTGCTCTACAGCCGTTGAAGAGGGTGAGGAGATAACAATGGATATGGTTTACGAGTGTGTGGGGGCTCCGAGACCTCAGTCGGTTGGTCTTGTTCTAGACTCGATCATGAAAAATGATTGGACAGACGCATACTCCACCATGACGAAGATCAAAAAGACCGAGGGATTGGCTCTCGTGGACCTGATGAGCGGATTTGTGAGTATCCTGGACAAGTACGAGCTACGTCCGAAGACGAGAATGGCTATTTTGCAAGGTCTCGGAGACATAGAATACGGAATCAGTAAAGGTGGCAGCGACAAAATTCAAAGCACAGCCGTGATTGGTGTGATAAAAAATGCGCTGGAATTTGAGGCCTGAAATAGCTATTTGCGACACTATGAAAAATCGCGTTGTTGTTGTTGGAGCCGGCGTGGTCGGACTTACATCAGCATTGCAGCTCTCTCGGCGTGGCCACTCGGTCACGATTATAGCGAAAGAGTTGCCTGGAGATCTTGCTGATTACTATACTAGTCCGTACGCTGGAGCGTTCTTTTACCATCTCGACTCTCTGGCAAGCGGCCAGTGGGCTGACCAGCTCAATGACATGGCTTCCTACTACGAATTTTTGAAGATTTCGGCCACCAATCCGGCCTCGGGCGTTGCCCAACGCATTGCTGAGGTTTATGTTCCACGGATGTCGATGGAGGAAGATAACTACGATGGGCCTTGGTTTAAGGATATCGTTCAGAACTACGAGGTGATTCCACCAAGCGAGTATCCTGCTGGCTCTGCTTGCGATGACATTGTCTATGCGTTCAGATACACCTCTTTTGCGATCAACCCTGTGCAATATCTACACTATTTGCTCTTTGAATGCTCGAATAACGGCGTTCAGTATATGCGGCGCACCGTCAGCTCACTCGAGGAGGCCAAGGGCCTGTTCCTCAAAGATGGTGTGTTTCAGGATGCCGATCTGGTGGTCAATTGTGCCGGTATCCAGGCATTCGAGCTCAACAAACAGGATAGAGAGAATCGGATGCCAATTAAAGGTCAGACCTTGTTGGTTGAAAATGTGGCGTCTAAACTCATCATTGTCGAGGCAATGGATCGTGAACACCCAACTGAGTCGCTTTACGTGGTTCCCCGTGCTGGCTACGGGACATTATTGACTGGAACGTATCTTTATCACAACGATTCGCTGGACTATGACCCTCAGCTGACCGAGAGAATTAAGGCGCGTGCGCTGAGATATGCTCCAGAGCTCGTCGACTCGAACTTCATGAAGAATCCGAGCCACCTAGCCGAGGTTCGCCAGTTTGTCGGCATCCGACCAGGCAGAACCGGTGGAGTTCTCGTCTCAAGAGACGGCTGGAAAATCCAGAACTACGGTTCTGCTCACTCTGGCTACCAGAACTCGTTCGGGTTGGCCAATCAAGTTGTTCGTCTGGTCCAGGACTGGACACTAAAGAGTAAGTTATAGTAAAAAAATAATTAATAAAAAAATATTTCAAATTTAGCCAACATGTCTACTCTTTACGAGCAACAAATAGCGATGAAGAATCGGCGACGTGTGCTGGACTTGGAGATTGATGCTTATACTAAATTGAAAAGTAAGTTGATTGGGTTTGCGTCTCTTGCTCGCCAAGGCCAACTGAAAACAATAGAGACTGAAGAGCTGGCCAAACTCCAAGCCGAGCTGGACCTGGTTCGATTCAAAACTAATTTAAACTTGAAGATCGATACTCTCAAGTACAAGAACGCGAGCGCAGACATGGACACGATGGAAACAAGTATAAATTCCAAATTGTTGGCATATATAGACGCAGAGATTGAGGAAAATAAACGACTGACAATCAAGATTGACAACGCCAAAGAGCTACTAAAAAACCGTCGCAAGATCAATACCACTGTCCAGGAGTATCTGCGTCGGTCCCGGACGATAAGCATGTCGAAAGATGAGATCCAGGCTCTCTTTGGTGACGAAATAGATTACAACGTTATCTTGAAAAATGGACGCGAAATTAAAGACGATATATACGAGTTCCAGCTCAACAGCGGATCGTTCCAGAAGAGTTGCCAGCAATTGACTACCCAGATCGACACTAAAATCTCCGAATGCGATAATTTCAGAAAACAGATCGAGGAATCCAAACAAAAATGGGAAACACTCGCCTCAAAACTTTCTGAAATCCTTGTCCAATTAGACCAAATAGAAGGGCTAGTTTAGCAGCTATATACATCTAGTTTAGTTTTCGGGCTCGAGCGACCCCAGCTTCTCCTCAATAAACCCTTGCACCACCTGGATCTCCTTGGAGCCAGGAATGACAATGTCGTTCTGTCTGTATTCATCGATCTTGGAGCACGCCTCGGTCACTCCTTCTGCGCTCGCACTCTCCTCAAACACGGTGTAGAGCTCTGCCACATCTCTGAGGGGAGCTAGGTCTGTGCGGCCGATCTGTTCGGCAAACTTGTCAAATTTAAGCTGACCGAGATATTTAACACCCTCAACGAACTTGTAATCCACACGGAAATCGACATCCAGCAACTCTGGAATGCCAAAAATTGCCTGCTGTAGTCTCTCAAGCTTGTCGTACCACTCATCATTCTCAACGTTTTCATCCTGGAGGTATTTTTCTCTAAACTCTTGCAAGTACTGCTGTCCACTAACTTTGAACTCCTTCTTTGCATTATTCATTGCGCTGTCCCTCTCTGTAAGCACCTGCTTGATACGCCACATTGTTTTGTGAATTTCGTCGCTCAGTCTTGCGAAATCTTCTTTAACAGGATTTTCTCCTTGCTGGTTGTACACATGCTCTTCTCTACCAAGCTTATTTCTTTCCTTCAAACACACATACCAAAGCCCGTGCAGGTCATCAAACGACTTGCGTCTCAACTCCTGCACTGACCAGGCTCTTCCTGTGAAAGTCACTTCGGTCGGGTCTCTAACGAACTTTTTTTCGTGGAAAAACTGCCATAGGGGATGGTTGTCCTTGACGGTAATGTTGTTGATAGTGGGCAGGATTGGCGGTCTCAGCTTAACATGTGGAGAAATCCGGTACCCTTTTCTTGCTGCAGCGAGCGCAGAGGTGTGAAAATGACGGGACATGACACAAAAGAGCCGATGATGGTTTTTATGAATTTTTCACAATTTTTCCATATTCCTGTGGCGAAGTATTGTGGCTCGGTAATTTTCCATCTCATGTTCAGACAGTTAGGATTCGTGCTCCAGGCCACCAGAGGACTCGCCATTAAGATTCCGCGGGCCAACAAGATGCCGCCACGGCCTAAGATAGTTGAGGCGGACATTAAGGAGAAGTTCATCAAAGGCGGTTCTGGTGCTGGCGGCCAGAAGATCAACAAGACGAATTCGAAAGTTCAACTGACTCACCTGCCAACCGGAATGGTGGTGACATCACAAGCCACTCGGTCACGAGAACAAAATCGCAAGATTGCACGCGAGATTCTTGCAGCAAAGATTGATCTGCTGGAAAATGGTGAAAACAGCCGAGCTGCTATTGTTCATGCCCGCAAAAAGATGGTCAACGAACGAGCCAGGCGAAAAGCCAAGGCCAAATACAGGGCTCTCGACAAGGAAAAACAGGAGATGGAGGAGAAGCAGGAGAAGCAGGAAGATTGGGACGTGGTGATAGATTTGGACGAGGAAGAAGAGAAAATAACAGACCCAACTAAATCCTAACGCATAGATTAAAATACAATCACTTATTAATACATATCTCGCACCGCTATCGCTCCTATTGTTTGAGCTTCTTCAAGTTTTCAAGCTGGGCCTTGAGCTCAGTCGGACCGTGGTACATCTCCAGCAACGAAGTTAGATGTTCGTCTTTTTTCTCGAGCCAGTCCAGAGCCTTGTTAGACCACACACCAGGCTTGCAAATTAGCAGCTCCTGGCCATTGGTGTTGATGTAATTCTTCAGGCAGTCCAGAATTAGACTTCTGTTCGAGTTACATCTGTGGAACAAGAACACAACGTAGTATTCCTTGACGCCAACTTTAGTGAGCTGCGAGATCAAAGTCTTGGTCTTCACAGTGATCTGCGGATCAAGAATGTCTTCGAGCTTCTTAATAAGTAGTTGTTTGTCTGCAACCTCGGCAAGATCAACAGGTGCTCCTTCTTTCTTAAATGGTAAGGCGAATCGCGGATCGGTGAAATATGTAGTTGGCTCGTCAATGAACTCCAACGGTTGCTGCATGTCTTCAATAGCAGGGTCAATATTGTCAGAGGCAGTTGGTTCTATCGCCAGCTTCATCTTCTTGGCTGGTGGTCCAGAAGCATCATCATCCTTAAAATTTTTGAAGGCACTCACCAAGTCGTGTTCTGCCTGATGCTGTGCTGCCATCGCGATTGACCGCTCAATTTGCTCCTGAGGGGTAGGACGCAGGAATTGGTTCTCTGGCCGTGGAGCAGGAACAATTTCAGGCTCCACAAATTCTGGAGTCTCCAAAGAATCCAGATTGGCGTCCAGAAACTCGTTTCCTTCAGGTATGTTTGGGAAATAAAGTTTAGGTCCAGCAGCCTTCTTAAGGTGCTTTCTGGCACTCAGCCAATCTTTGTTGGCCATGTTGGCAGGTTGTGGCTCCTTTTCTTGACGAATCTGCATGATGCAGTACTTGAGGTAGTTTGCAATACCAAACAGACTCAAAAAGTTCTTGTACCTCTGTCTCCAGGATTCAGAAGTATGGTTAGGGTGAGAATTGGCATAGCTGTCAAAGAACCCTGTTGGGAAGTTGATGATCTCAAACCCTTTCTCGTCAGCAGTTGGTCTCAACTTGACGTAGATGGTTCTGCACATTTCAAAATCCTCCCAAGCAGTAAAGCTGGTGGTCTTTTTTTTGATCTCATAATCCTTAATATAGTTGCCATTTTCGTCCTTGAGCAATTCGCGATTTGGACCGGCCTTGTACACATATTCGATTTCGTACTTCAAGGTCCGGATTCTTTCCCTCAACGAAGCGGGAGATCTCTGTCTCTGCTTAAAATAATCCATCTGACTGATATCTTTGTAAATCTGATGACCCTTGTAGCCCATCCAAGGTCTCTTTCTGATCTCATCAAATAACATTGCATCTTCTTCTGGGGTAAAATATCTCATGGTGGCCGGTCCACTGATACTCGTCAAGTCGTTGGAGCCTATCACCCCGCTAGAAGGTGAATGTAGCACGTAGTTCATCAGAGGCTGAATGCCCTTGTTGATCGAGTCTTGCACAAATTGGTACGAGTACACATGAAACCGCTTCAAATCATCGCTCATCAAATACTCTGGAGAGGACAATATCACTGTGTCCTTCGTAACCCCTGTCATCACCTGCCCACTATGAGCCTCAATCAGATGAACAAGCTGCTGATTTCTGTCAAGCGGTGGGTAAAGATAGAACTTAATGGGTTTCCCAGTTGCATCCAGAAACAGATCCGTTTGCTGGGCGGTTGAACCCTGAAACTCGTTAACTTGAGGGTGTAGCATGTTATCCATGGTGTATGGTGTTTGTTTATTATTAGGTGTGTGTAAGGAGGGTGTTGGTGTTAAGTGTAAGATTGTAAACAAATTGATATTAAATTTTGCATGGTTATGAGCGAGCATAGGGCCGTGCTTCTGGGCAACAATGCGGCTCGGTCGACCTCGCTCGAGATCAATCAAAACTAATATCCATAACGGCAACACAGTTCGCGGATTTCCTTTCCAGATCTGTTTGCTCTAACACTTGTTTCCTCCCTAAGGATCGGAATCTATTTGGCCCAGAGGTCGCGTTATCTCTGTGCTTACATAATCGTGTTAAAATAGCGGAACTCTACATCGCATGTCAAGAGAGTCGTCACCGCTACACAACTTCCCACTCCAACCACGGCATGTGGAGCCTGTGCCTATATTGGAAGACGATGAGGCAGATGAAGGGGTGCGCCTACCTATTTTGCCCATCTTTAGTGCTGAGGAGCGTGAAAGACTGGCAGAACAATCAAGACAACCGGATTCTAGCAGACGTATCGAGCAAGAGATCGAGGGAGACTTCGACAAAGAGTTCTATCGTGATTCCAAGGACACGACATCCCTTCTGGCCCGGCCAGTGGCTGCCAAACACATGGATTTGGGCGATCCGGATTCTAGTGCTGACGAAAGCACAGATGAGGGTGACACTATAGGAGCTCCAGAACAACTTCATTCTGAACCGGAGCCTGAAGTTGAGCGGCCAGGAAGAGTACGTAGCTGGATCCGCCGGTTGACAATGCATAGCATGAATGCCCCACCGGTGACTGTTGATTCGGGAGACACGCTAGATGTTGAAAGTGTCAAAACAGGTCAACAGACGCTCAAAACTAAGTTTCTCCACTTTGCTTATCCGGCGACTAGTTTTGTTCCACGTCGTAGACCTCTAGATGAAGAAATGGGTGAAATGGATGAAGCAAGAGATATAGTTGGAACATATATTCCGATGGAGGACTACCCTTCCAATACATCGAAAAATCAGCCAACATGGATCGAAGGTGACTCAACTGAATACCTTACGAAGCCTCTATTGAACGAAGACTATGACGAAATGGTAGCCCATGGGGCATCATTGCCGACCAAAGTGCGAACAGGAGTGTTTTCCAACATAATGCGTCTTTACAACAACAGCAACGAATCTTACAATTTCGCCGACTCAGATGTTGATAGTAAAACTGCGGATCGAGGAGAATCTAACCGGTTAAAGAAATGGAAGCGGATTGGACGATTGAATCGGTCCTCTTCGGAATCGATAAACGATATTCTGTCACCTCAATCTTCTCATGACAGCCAAAGACACAAGCACAGTAGAAATGTGTCTGCTTCGTCCATCACGAGCATATTTGGAAGCAAAGAGCGTGGATCCAGTGACAAAGTGGACATGCCTCAATTTACCCAAAAGGACAAGAAACTTAAAGATAAACTCAAACTGAAAAGAAAACGCAAGCACGAAACGGCAGCTAGAATCACTGTGCACATAGCAGATATTTTGCAACGTCAGAAGTTTATTCTCACGCTTTGTAAAGCATTCATGGTGTATGGTGCTCCCAATCACCGCCTTGAAGAGTATTTATCTGCAGCTTCCCGCGTGCTAGAAATCGACAGCTCCTTTATCTATCTTCCTGGAGTGATGATCGTCTCTTTTGGCGATCCATCCACCAGAACTTCGGAAGTCAAGTTGGTGCGAGTCTCGCAAGGACTGAATCTGGGGAAGTTAGATGAGGCGCATCAGTTGTACAAAAACGTGGTCCACGATCGTATGGGCGTTGAAGAGGCTTCCGCATACTTGGAAGAGCTACTTCAACGACCTAACTATATCAATACATGGTGGAGTATTCTGCTGTATGGCATATCGAGTTGCACAGTGATTAGTTGGGCTTTTGGAGGCTCGTGGCTCGATATTGCGCCAACTTTTGTGCTTGGATGTCTACTCGGATTCCTGCAACTTGTTGTTGCTCCCAAATCATCCATCTACTCATCGGTGTTCGAGGTGAGCAGTACTATTTGGCTCAGCTTCATTGGCCGCGCTATTGGCACCATTGGTAATGGCAGATATTTCTGTTTCTCTGCCGTGGTTCAGGGAGGAATGTGCATGATTTTGCCTGGATACATCATCTTGAGTGGAGCTTTGGAAATCCAGAGTCGGTCATTGGTGGCCGGATCTGTCCGAATGTTCTATGCTATCATCTATTCACTCTTTCTTGGTTTTGGTCTCACACTTGGATCAGCATTGTATGGTTGGATGGACCATAATGCAACCACTAAGACTGCATGCACATCGAATATTTCGCCGTGGTGGAACTTCTTTTTTGTTCCTGTGTTCAGTATTGCACTCTCGCTCGCCTCGCAGGCTCAGTGGCATCAACTTCCGGTGATGACGGTGATTGCGTGCGGTGGGTACGTTGTTTCATACTTTTCCTCACTTCACTTCAAAATCACCGAGTTCAATTCTGCCCTGGGGTCTTTTACTATCGGCTTAATGAGTAACATGTACTCAAGAACAGGCAAGTCGTTCCGTCGTATTGGATACTGCAATTCGGCCTTTACATCGATGCTGACCGGAATTTTTGACCAAGTTCCGGGTGGTGTAGCATCTAGGAATGTCCTAGCTGCCGGAATAAATCAACTGAGCACTGCGGCCAGCAATTCCACAACTACATCGATCAATAGCATAAGCACTAGCACTCTTAGTTTTGGAGTTTCGATGGTGGAGATTGCAATTGGCATTACCGTTGGTCTATTCTTTAGCACCATGATTGTCTATCCATTTGGCAAGAAAACGACAGGCATTTTCAGTCTCTAGCTAATAGTTTACTCTTTAACAAAGGATAAAGTTAATAGAATAATTATTTTACTTTCCCCATATTTTCTTCCCTTTTATTACATAAGCTCATGGATCAGGACATATCCGTGGAGTTGGCCGGAGAGGCTCCATATTACAGATTACAGTCGACTATATGTGTAGACAATGATCTTGATCTACTAATGCTCTTTGGTGGGTTTGATCAAGACGACATTATCGACGATCACATATATCTTCTTGATTTGAAGGCAAACAAATGGCTGACTGCTCGCAAAAGTGGCATTTTCAGAGAAGGTCACTCGCTCACGAACCTTTCTCGTGGCACTGTACTGGTTTATGGTGGACTTGCAGTGGACGATCAGTATCATCAGAATTTGACTGGTGAGAACTCGGCCCTCAACGGTTCATCGATGCTTATCTATGACATATTAGAGAATGAATGGAAAACACCCGACAACGCAATGCATGATCCCAAGGGGCCAAAGACTCCAGAATCGATATCCAGACATTCGATTTGTTTATCTAGAGACAGGTCCAGGGTGTATATCAGTGGAGGCTATAATAATGTGATTAAAGATGAACCGGTGAACGATCTGTTCTGTTTTGAGTTTGAGAGCGGGAAATGGGACCGTCGCACTTTTGTGAGTAGGTTTGATCATTTTGTCTACGAGTCAAATAACAAAATCTGGTCATTTGGTGGACTTTCTAAACAGATGAACCACGTCAAAAAAATCTCGGTGTTTGATTTGGACAACAATGCGGTCGGCGAAATGAAGTTGAGCAACATGCCCAAGATGCTCACAGGAAACCATACCTATCTACAGATCTCCGATCACAAAGTACTGGACATTTTTACCTCGCAGTGGTCGTTGGATCAGGAGACTATTAAACCATCAATCGGGCTGTTTGATCTCCAAGGATTCAAATATGTCCCACTTATTACAGGAAATCTCAACCTACTGATGAAATACCGGTGGAGGCATTTTTTCATCTATGATGACAATCTCTGCATGTTGGGGTATCCGCTGACTCCAGAAACTAATGATACTTCTTACGACTACAGAATGACGCATCTGATCAAAATCCCGCTTGCAAGTTTGGGAGCATCAATGCAGACAGACCATGGAAGCAGTGATGGTACCCTCCTACGACGGTTCAATCAGCTTTACAATGATCGTGAATTCACAGATTTTAAAATTACAGCTATAAATTCTTTGACTAGACCTGCCGAAGATGACCAGAATTACGAACATAGCGATCCAATTTACGTACACAAACTTGTTCTCATCACCAGATGGCCATATTTCAGAAAACTTTACGAGTCAGGAATGGCCGAGTCTCAATCTAACGAGATGTTCATTCCTGAACCCGTTGGCTGGGTCCTCAAGCTTATTGAGTATTTCTATACTAATAGCATTGAAAATTGCACCATTGATGAGATCAGTGGATTGTTGTTGTTCTCAGAGCTTTACGAGTTGTCAGATCTCAAATCAATGCTTCTAGCTGAAATATACGCCAATGGTTTTAAGCTGCACACAATTTTTCAAATCTGGAAGATTGCAGTGTATCTTAACGATCAAATACTGCGTTCGAATTGTGAGACATTCATATTCCAGAATTGGGGTAAACTGGTAAAGACTAAAGAGTTTAGAAACCTCGACAAGAAATTCATCTTGAAATTGTTTGAAGGCCTAGACAATGAGAGCAAGATAGTTTCTGACGAAATATTGCAGAAGAAATCCAAACTCGATGATGATGATGCTGCTACTCCAACCGTCTCCAACAGCTACCATCATCTGGACTACCGCTCGCCACAATCAGTGGCATGTGAAGACGAAGACGAGCCTGCGCTATTTAGTCATTCTGGTCAAACAATAGACGACGAAATGGACGACGACGAGGAAGACTGGTAAAGCCTATAGTCCACCGGCTTCTCTGAACCAGCGAATCGCCCTGTCAAACCCAACTATCACTATTCCGTCATTATCTCCCTCGCCAGGAATCAATCCCTTCGGGATAAATGACAATGCACAACACGTAGCATTATCTAGTTGATTTGAGTTGTTCAAAGCCTCATCGTCGACATCTGACTTACTAACAACCAGACTAGCCTCTTTTGTTCGCGTGCTAGTGCTCCATATCCTGATAGTGTCGTCGAGTCCTCCACTTGCGAGCAAAGTTCCGTCTTCATTAAAAGACACAGACATACACCAACTATTATGAGCGAATCCCCCAATTCCAACGTTAGATGAATGTGAAGCATTTGTGAGCGTTCCGATCACCTCACCATACTTCACATCGTATAGGAAGATGGTTCCATAAGCTCCGGAGTCGCGTGCCACCGCTAGAAGCGTTCCTCCTGGCGAAAATCTAACACATCTGACTGTCGAGAGCGAGCTTGCGGAGGTGGCCTTCTTCACCCCGTAAGACTGAAACTCGTACAAGGGTTTTAGATATTCCAAGTCATAGATATAGACATTTCCATTCTGATGCCCCACAGCCATTCGTTTGAACGAAGGGTCTAGATCAACACTGGTTGCAAATGATTTATCTGATGAAGCTGTTGTGCCAGAATAAGAGAGACCTTCGCCCTCCAAATTATATATTTGTGTTTCTCCTGAGGCCATGGTTATTGCAAGGACACTATTTTCATCCTCGGGATCTTTCATGAATTTCAAAGCCCAGAAAGAGCTTTTTTCGTTCTTTAGTTCGGCTGGTATATCGTCAATGGATTCTAATTTATGCTCGTATCTGTATAGGTAAAACTTTCCCGAAAAGGACACTGCTCCAATCAACATTGTAGTTGCAGTTTCGTAAACGGATATATGATGAAGACCGTACTTGTCCACGAGAACTTGTTCCTTTAAAGGCTTTTCAGAGCTTGAATTGGTCCATAGTTTAAGAAATCCATCTGCTGAGCATGTGATAGTAAATAATTTTGTCACACAGACATCCAAAATGTCTGATTTGTGAGCGTCTCCCACGATAGAGGTGGATATATATTGTTTTCCCATCGAGGATCAGAAAAAGGACAAAAATTATTTCCACTTAATTATTGACACATCTGTGCACCATGGAGATAAATAATAATCAAACAAAACTACATTTATTTTAAGGGTCACAGTCATGGTGGAGGTAAATATACCCAGTACTATGTTCCTAAATGGTTACTATCTATACAATATTGAGATTGTTGTTGGTCCTGGCAAGGATGTGCACAAATTGAGCAAGCGCTTTAGTGATTTCGTAGAATTTAAAAAGGAATTGGAGATGTCACTAAACAAGGTCATTCCTTACAGCCTTCCGTCTAAATTCGCTACCTTATACAAAAGTCAGGAGACAACAATAGAGCAGAGACGAATAGGTCTAGCCGAGTTTCTCAATTGTCTGCTAAACGATACGAAACTTAGAAATCATCGACTCGTACTGGAGTTTTTGTATCTTCCAAAAAGTACGTTCCAGGAGTCAAAGGAAATCACGATTCCGTCTCAAGAGAGCTGGCTGGAGACTTCTAAAGAGGTCAAAAGTTTGATGCAGACTGCTCGCTCAAAGCTTTTCGCGAAAGAGGCCAATCTGATCGAGTGTAAGCGCATACTCGATAACTGTGGAGCCATGATTGATAGAATGGAAAAGTTCTTGAGCCAGATAGAACTCGGATCGGGTGAGATCCAACGCCGACAGAATCTGGTTCATCAACAACGCAAGGAGTGCGATGAGCTTTGGGTTTTGATGAGAGGGATGACTAGTATGCCTAGACAGACGCCAAAGAGAACACTGGGGAAGGCCAAAGAGACAGAGGTCACCAAATCTAAGGATAACCAGCAACTCTACCAACAACAGCAACTGATAATGAGCGAGCAGGATGAGAATCTTGACCAGTTACGCAGTATACTGAATAGGCAGAAACAAATTGGAATGGCCATCAATGAGGAATTGAGCGTACAGAATGAGATGTTAAGAGGTCTGGATGAGCAGGTGGATAGCTCCCAGCAGAAAATGAACTCAGCAAAAAAGAAAATTGGTGGTATACTATAAGTTACATTCGAATATCTTAACAAGTTCCTCTAAACGAACTATGTTTATGGTCATGAGTGGTGTCTTTGAGCTTAATGAGCTTTTCATTACCATCGTTGGCAATAGAAAGCAGCATATTGTACACCATGGTGCTACCGGTTTCTTCAGCTTCATCTTGAGATCTAGACTCTTTGAGCTTCTCAACTCTTGCTCTAACCATTTCGGCTGACTTCATGAGAATTTCCATCACCTGGACGATGTCATGCATCAATTTGTCAAGTAATTGAGATGTCAAATTGTATTTGAAAACCACCCTCAAGATTTCGTTGTTGAGAGATTCGTCCACCTTGGACGATTTCGGCAAGCCGTAGTTTGGAATAATCCATTTCCGGTTTCTCAGCATAGTAGAGACCAGAGATTGAGGAATCTCTGGATATTTGTCCAAGAAATCTTTACTGAACTGGAAAGAAACCACTGGCAAAGCAGGATTGAAATGCTGGTGGTCCGACAAATACAGATGGTGTTCGACCGGTGTTGGAGCCTCTGCAGGGGCCCCACGGGCAGTATGGCCTCTAGGAAGGTGCAGGTTGGAGACACACACAAATAGACTAGTCTCTTCTAAGAATCTAGAAAAAATTCTAGCATTGGTGAGACAATTGTCATAAATTTCATAGAAACCTGTGTTACCAAGGTGCAAGAAATTGAAGTATTGATGGATGACTTGGAATCCGGGTCTGGAAAAATTGAGATTGAATGACTCCTCGAGTCCTCCGAGATACTGTAGTTGAAATTTGAGCTCCTGAGGTAGCCAATCCTGGTTTCTAAAGATCACCCAGCCAAGTCCGGCGGTAGCAAGACCAAATTTATGGCCAGAGCAATTGATGGAAACCACCCGTGGGATTCTAAAGTCCCAGACAAGTTCAGGGTACACAACTGAGGCGAGAATTCCACCAGATGCACCATCAACATGAATAGGAATAAAATGTCCAGTCTCATCCTCATACTCCTGTAGAATGTCAGCAACCTTCTCCACGTTCTCAAAACCACCAGTATACGTTGATCCAAGAATAACAAACACACCAATGGTATTTTCATCCAAATTACGGCGAATAAGCTCGTAGTCCAGCAGGAAATCTGTGTCTGCCACCGGAATAATTCTTGCCTCAACGTCAAAGTATCGGGCGAATTTTTCCAACGCAACCTGACAGCACGAGGCCATCAAGATGTTTGGATGATAGTGATCCTTTCCTTCAGCCTTCCTCTTGGCCTGCCAGTTTTTCTTCATGGCCAATCCACCCAGCATGATGGCCTCCGAAGAACCGGTACAGGCCGTTCCTATGGCACCATTTTGGGTCTCCAAAGGGGCGTTCCACAAATTGGCAAGAATCGAAATACACCGCTGTTGAAGGTCTAGCAACATTGGGTATTCGTCGTTGTCTGCGAGATTCTTGGTGAGGTTCTCAATAATCAGCTGTTCTGCCTCTTGCTCCAGATGGGTGTTGACAAACGACGCCAAGTTGAGAGTAGTGTTTCCGTCCAGAGTCAATCCGTCATGCAACATCTCATACACCTGTTTTGCCTGCATTCCGTCGTCTGGAAGCTTGTATTTGTCCTGGATACCACGGAATTTAGCGACGAGTGTGCTATCCGGCTTTTTACTGGCCCGGACATTATGGTATTGGTTTTTGGTAGAAATATACTTGTGGACCACCTTTTTGATTGGGGAATCAGACTCCAGAATCTTCCCCTCGAGAAAGTCTGGGTCAATGTGTGCTGATAGTGTCATAGTAATGAAATTGATTTGAAACTTGAGAGTTTTAGTTTGCTATCAGGCGGTGCAAGAGAAATAAATAAATTTCAGTTGAATAGAAATTTTCATAGCATTCTTTGCGTGATTAACATTGATTCTATTAATAATATTCTGATACCCTCTATATATTCAAGTAGTTCTGAATGGCTTCCTCAGTCTTTGCAACCATAGCCCGGTACTTTTGCTGGGTCTCGATCTGGTCTAGGAAAATCTTGTACTTGGTGTTGAGCAGCTTTCTATCTGGATCATTCTCGCTCGATGGGAAGATGATCTTACCTGTACCGGAAAGTTCTGTCATCACCTTCCAAAGTTTATCACCAGCTCCATTAACCGATTTTCTGGAAATGAAGTTCTTCGTAGCAGTAGCCTGAGCAGTGTTCTTGGAGCCAAAGGAAATAAGCTGCTCCTCTTCCTCATCTGAAGCGTCCACGTTAGCTCCCAATTGCTTGGATTCATCCTCAATTGGAGTCATCAAAGGGAATGGATATGAAGCTTGAGTATTTCCAGCGGCAAGGGCGCTGATGGATGTCATAGAGGCAGTGGCGGATGGGGCCGTGTAAGGAGAAGGAGGCTGGTCCTGGACAGCATTGTCCGTTGAGTTGGACACAGCGGAGTTTCTTCTAGACTTGGAGTTTCCCTTACGGTTCTTGATAGCATCCTCAGCAGCAACTGCTCCGAGCATTGCAGCTCCAAACACCACTGACGCATCAATGTACCTTGGGATCACAATCGGTAGACCTGTGCAATCAGCGAGCAATCTCATCAAAAGACCGTTACGACATTGACCTCCACTCATGAAAATAGCATTGATATTGTAGCCCGCAGCTTCCATCTTTTCAATAATGTGTCTAGTCTGTTGACCAATAAATTCACAAGCAGCAAGGTACTCGACAGCAAGCGAGTCCAATGAAACGTCCATACTCTGACCTATAATGGAAGCTCTCATATTAGGATCGGCGACTGGCGATCTGTTGCCGTGGAAGTCACCGTAGAAAAACAAGTTCTTGGCCAGCGCCACCACAGACCGCTCCTTGTTTGATTTCTTTAGTGCCTCAAGTCTCGAGTTAAGGAAGTCGAATCTAGACGTTCCTGAAGCCTCGGAAGCAACACCCAGCTCAGTGTAAGCTGGATGAGTAGACAAAACATGTGCCAGCAATGCACCAGTACAGGACTGGCCACCTTCCGCAAGCCAGAAACCTTTGGCCATCACGTCCCTGTAAGGACCCCACACACCTTCAACAAAGATTGGCTTGTCGTCTAGACAAATGTGACATGTAGAAGTACCAGCGACAGCAGCAAGTCTTCCTTTGGATTTGGCCATACCCTTCAAGTTCTTGTCTTGCTCCACAAGATCTGGAATTGGAATTTCGGTTTGAGCAGCAACGGTACCGATCCAACCAGCATAGGCGTCAATAACACCCGACCCAACGTAACAGTCCGTGGTCAAGCCTAATTCTTCGGCAGCTTTCTCAGTCAATGAACCCACTGTCTCTCCAGCCGACAAGTATTTGCCGTTGAGACCCGGAGAGCCTCCAAGTCTTCTAAAATTGTCCTCAACAAGCTCTGGCAGGTCAATCTTGTTCAAGAACTCCTTAGACCAACCATTTCTATTAGAGATTCCCTCTGGGATAAATCCTTGTTTGCAGACCGTACTGCAGTATGATCTGGTCTCGGATCCGGTGGCCTTGTGCGTTAAGAAATCGGCGAGATCGTAGAACTTGCATTGCTCAAACAATGAGATTCCGTTCTCGTCCTTAGGTAAATGGTGTTTCAGCCACTTCATCTTCGGCAATTCCATCTCAATAGACATTTTTCCACCCACATACTTTAAAGACTCATCGCCCGTGGCATTAATTTCGTTGACCTCGACGTCTGCTCTATGGTCCATCCACAGAATAATGTCCTCCAAGTTGTCTTTGAAATCCGGGCCGACGGCCATTGGTTGATCTGTCTTCTCGTTTAAAACCACCAAAGAACAAGTGGCATCGAATCCAATACCCAAGACTTTGGACGGGTCAACATGGGACTGTGAAATGGCCGTTTTCACACAGTAGCAAATAGACTCCCAAATCTCGGTCGAAGACTGGGTGATATGGTTAGCCTTGAGCTCATGTCTAGTTATTGGACGCTCAGCAAGTCCCAAAATTGCTCCCATCTGGTCCACCACGGCTGCACGGGCGGATCCCGTGCCAACATCGACTCCCACATAGTAAATTGGATCCTGCTGCTTGTCGGCGTGCTGGAGGTTTTTCAGCGAGAGATGAAACGGGTTCGTAAACGACTTGCTAGATTGAATGTGCGACATTATAAAGAACAGCACATATAATTGTTTAATACACAAACCAGAAGTTGCAAGGTATTTATACTTTTGCTCACTTGATGTGGCTAGTACTCCCCACAATGTGGCACATGCTTAATTTTTTACTCCATGGAACTCCGCAGCGCTCGCGTATTTACCTATATTACACTTGTATACACTTATTCCTGATTAGCGGATGCCGACGACGCGGTCGACGACGTGTTTGAGTTCTTGTTCAGATATTTGTCGCAAACTCCCACCACGAAATCGAATTGCTCATTTTCCTGAATAGTCTTGCTGAGTATCCTTATAGTTATTTTCTTCCTCTGATCACTGGTAGCAGTTTCCACTGATTTCTCCACAAGCGAGCACAAAAACAGCTCCAGTGCACGCCCCACCGCCACCGGCGTTGCTTGTGCCACTTTTCCAATATCCTCATCAGTCTGCATCAGCTTCTTAATCCGGGCAGCCGGAAAATGTGTCTTTATGTTCGTGTAGCTGCTTGGTATCTCAGATTCTGTCATCTTGATTATGTAAACAATTTGAGGGAAAAGGAGGGGAGATTTCAACTCTTTATATAATCCTACAAAATTACACAGCCTCGGAAATGATGAAAAATAATTTATCCAGCGATTTAGTTCACATAAATCTGTCTGGGAACACGATCGGAGCCACAAGAGTCCAGATGTAAAGGACGAAACAGATCCACGAGCTAACGATCTTCATTCCGAAGTTGAAGTAGGTACGGCCGACAGGCACAAACGCGCCAGATTCCGGCTCGTACCCAACATTGATTGTGAGCAACGCGGCAATGTACTGTGTAGCGAGGAAGAAAATCCAGTGGAACAGCACATAGTTGTACTTTGTGTAATTCTTCTCCTCTCCCAATTCATCTTCGGAGTCCTCAAAGTACGAAGGGTCGTTTAGAGCAGACTCTGGTAGCGATCCTTCATTGACAGCCTGTCTGATCGCATCAACACGCATTTCCTTGCGTGTTGGCTGTTGCGAGATCACACTGAGCGCTGAATCATATTCTGAAGTGTAGTTTGTATTAGTATTGTGAGAGAAAGCTGAGTTTGCGGCAGCCCTGGTCGTGGTATAAGCGACAGCGGCGAATGTGAAGAATGCTCCCAGAACCACAGAAAATGTCCTTGTACTGCTATATCTCACCAGCGGGTTGCACAATTTGTCGTCAGGCTCGCTCAAGCATGCACTAAAGACAAGATATGTGCAGTAGATGCAACACATTGAGGACTGTGCGAGGCCCGCATTTGGATTGTATTCCTGAATGATAGGGGCCACGGAAAGAGTGGTGGCCACCAGGGTAAACACCAGATTGAGTGTAATTGCTGCGGTATTGAGCGCACATCCGGAGTGCGAAAAGTAGATATACATGAGGATAGTCATCACGAGCACTCCGATGTACATTCCAAGAGTTCCTCCCACTAGCAGTGACCTCCAGAACGAGGGGCCTTCCATGCATCCAGTTTCGGAGTCTGCTCCATCCAAGTAAATTTCACCTTCCTCGATTCGTTCCATACATGTCTCTGCCCATTCGTGTGCAAAATCCACAAGCAGAATCAGTCCAATGAATATGAACCAGGTGCTGAAGAAAATAGAGATGTAATTTCCCCAGAACAGGAAGAACTTATCTGGAATGAGGTATGTGAAAAGCGTCAATATGCCCAAAAATGTAAGCTTCGACATCCAGTATCCATTCTGGATAGCTGCCCTTGGATTTGACGTCGATTTAACTCCCATAAGCAGCAAGGCCAGCACCAAATGTAGGGTTCCAAGCGAGAAGTTTATTCTCTGCACGTTGGTGAAGCCAACACATCCGTGCTCTTTGCAGTAGGCATTACCATACTTGAACAATCCCCACGTCCATCTCTCTACGAGGGCCGTGAGCGAGTGGCTAAGACTGACCCAGGCCAGAATCGAGTTGACGAGAAAGATGAGGGCGTAGGTAATTCTAGTGGCGACAGACGACTTGAAAGTGTGTGTGAGCGGATTCATTTGCGAGTTCATACAGCATGAGCATAGAGATGCCCCGGCAAATGACGCGAGCCAGTTGCCGGCCATTGTGACGGGGGCTAGGGGAATAGAGACAAGAGCGCCCATAATGCGGGTAATGCAACAAAAAAAATGAAATAAGTAGTTTGGGAGGTAGAAAAGAGGGATGGGGGAATCAACGAAATAGAGCACAGTAACAAAGTCAAAAGTACTTTTAGAGTTTAGTGATTCGTATAGAACACATACAACTGGTCCTATCGGTAGAATTGGCCATATATTTAGTAAAATTCTGTAAGGCCCGCTACCTGTCTCTCTATAATTAATTTCTCACTATATTTGGTGTATTGATTTATTTATTATTCAGTCCTAAATTTCAATTGTATGTATCCTGTGGTGGTGAAAATAGGAGCTCGATATATTGAATTCGGTCTAGCAGGCGACTCTCGACCGCTTTGTGTGTTAGAAACAAGCACATTGAGCCGAAAACAGAACTTTACACTGCTTCCTAACAACTATTCTGCTGAAGAGAACGACGCTCTCTCGCAGTTCTCATATCTGTTTCATCCCAATTTGCTAGATTACGAAACTGGAGACTCGACAAAGTCTTTAGACCACTCACTTCAATTGCATTTGTTTGAGATCTTCCACTATCTTTTCAAGAAGCACCAGATCAACGCAGTCAATGCCAATATAGTTCTCGTCGCAAACAGCATGCTAAATAAGACATATCGCAACGCACTGTCATATCAGCTGCTAGAGAAATTGCATGCTAAAAGTACTTTATTTCTGGATGAATCATTAATGGTGGCTATGGCAGCTGGCCAGAGAGATGTACTGGTTGTTGATCTCGGATGGCATTTCGTCACCATTGATCCCATTTGCGACTTGAGAGTGCTTAGAAACCACTCAAAATGGTCAAAGAAAGCAGCAAAATATCTCCATTACTGTAAAAACTCCACAGACCTTAACGATATCGACACAGATAAGCTCTTCGATAATGATTGGGATTCCAACGATTCCGACGAAAAATCCCCCTCGCAGCTACTCACAGAACTCTACCATGAACTGCCCTTGGATATCCGACGTCCATTGTACAAGAGCATAGTATTTGTAGGAGGACCTGGCAAAAATCCAGACATTACTAACAGGATCACCAGTGACCTGCATTCTCGTGGAATACCAGCTGAAAGTATCGTGTCTCTGGGTAGCTGGCAAGGTGCAAGTCTCTACACAGATACAGTATTGGCGAAAGATGGAAACTGGAATACGCTGGACAGAATGAAAAGGGAAAACTATATTACACCAAGACTACATACTATTCAACCATGACTTATTCATTGGCACTACTGGCCACGAACGAATGAGGTTTTTTGTTTCTCAAAGAGTCAGACTTGGTGATGAATGGGTTAATCTTGGCACTCAGCGGGATCATGTCAAAATTGAATTCCTCTTTCTCCTCAACGTCATCGCCCAATTGGCCTGACAAGTCGTAATACCTTTCCCATGGATACCGATCCAAGTACTCGCTGGCACTCATGTCACCGAAATGGAGCACACGGTGGAAAAGCCGACCCAATTGCTCCATGAACGGCACAGCAGGAGGCTTGGTATCCAAATTGTCCATCTCGTGATTCAGAATGGTGAGCAAAAGCGATTCGTTTGTAGGACAGTTTGGATTATACTCCAAGGTATTGTAGAAAGGACAGGCGTAGGATACAGGCGATGGGGCAATGTTCTGTAACATCAACGGTGTGTTCCTGGGAGCAAGAGGCTCTCCATGTGGCTTGAAGTGCACTTTGGTGTACCTGACGGTCTCCGGAGAACTCACAATTGGTGAATGACCCTCCCGAACAGGCTCAACAAATTCTTCTGGATGTTCCACCTTTGTCTCTGCCCCTTCTGGCTCTGTTGAGCCTAAAATATCCGCATCCCCCGCACATTCTTCTGTCTCAGCCTCTTTCCCCATGATATCGGGGATTCTTGGAGAAATAACGCTAATTTCCCACGAACGAACTGCACTTGTAGCCTCTGTCGATGGCTGCAACTCCTCCCTCATGATGCTAGGGGAATACTCTTCCAAATCCGACTCCAGAACCTCGTCCTCTTCGTCTTCGTCGTCGTCGTCATCATCATCATCCTCTTCTTCATCACTCTCATCATCATCTCCACGACTTTCATCATCGTCACCATATTCATCGTCGTTGCCGCTATAGCCACCATCACCAGTGTCAACTTCTCCTTCAACCACCCTCGGTGAAAAAGCGCCAGAGCTAACATCTAGTGAGCTGGACAACCCACTCAGGATCCCACCGGCATCCTTTTCGCGGTCGTCCTTCAATAAAGCTCCGACTCTAAGCTCTTCGACCTTATTATGATCGTCATCGCTGTCACTGAAATCGCCATTACTATCACCTAAAACATATGACGATGTCTCGACAGAGTCACGCGTTTCAGTCATGCGGTTGGGGTCTCTTTGCGACATGATAAGTTGTGCAGCACTTGGTGTTTTCTGTCCCTGTCTCTGCCGCTTGTGGGACTTCAGCGTCTCAAACGTCTCAAACTTTTGCTGATACACAGAGAGCAGCGAATTGCCAGGCAATGGCTGCCTTCTGGCCAGCAAATCAGTATTCTCGTTCTCCATGGAAGAAATCAGATACGAAATAGTGCTATTAATTAATTCCCAGCTGCTTGATTTAACCGCCCGTCCCCTGCGTCCTTATGTAACAGTTGACAAATCTAGTGCCCATTTTTCGCAATCATCGACCCCACGTAACTTTGAAGATAGTTGTTTTCGTTTTCAAGGTCTTTGCATTGACGCTGTTTCTTACGGATCAATTTAAATAGCTGGTCAATCTCCTCTCTGACCCGTATCACCTCTGGAAGAGACATGAATAATAAAAATTATAGAGCATTTTTTATTATTTATTCTCTTACCTAAGCTATGAGCTCTGCCGATGAAAAGAGACGTTTGAGGGCTTTGGCTAAGGAAAAAAAGCGTCTGGAGCTGCTGGAAAAGAGAATAGACCCAGATAATAATGAATCTGGGCTTTTTATTTGCCGAAAGCTGCTGGAGCTGCCCAGAAATGAACCTGTACAAGACTCATTCAAAATCATGTCCTACAATCTCCTGGCACAGGCTTTGATTCGAAGAAGCTTGTTCCCTGAAAATGGTAATATTCTCAAGTGGAACAAGAGATCTAAGGTTATACTGGCTGAATTGAAGTGCTATGATGCGGATATCATGTGTCTTCAAGAAATGGACTATGCTCAGTATAACAGTTATTGGAAAGACGAGCTTGCAAAACTCGGCTACAGCAACAAGTTCTACCGTTCAGGAACTAAGAACCACGGTGTATCTATCTTCTACAAAACTTCAAAATTTTCACTTATAGATACAACACAGATAGATTATGACAACGAAACTACAGCTACCATTACTCCTCGCACTGCCACGCTGAACGTTGGTCTTCTCGTTGGGCTTCAGATTTTGAAAGATCCGTCTAAAGTGCTTATTGTTGGAACCACACATCTCTTCTGGCATCCTTTCGGAACGTACGAAAGAACGAGACAGACATACATTGTTATCAAGAAAATGATGGAATTCGAGAAAAGAGTCAAAGTTTTGCATCCGGATATCCCTAGCATTTACAAGTTCTTTGCTGGTGACTTTAACTCGCAACCATTCGACTCACCGTATCTATCCATTGTGCAAAAACCAATTAGTTACGATTCGCGGTGTTTCAATGTCATCTCGTGCTCTGCAGCCTACGATTATGCTATTGGAGAGGAGAATCAGATGGAAACTCCCGTTCCAGAATCATTCCAGCCCAATGAAGAACAGAAGGCATTAGTTCATGACATGGAAAACTTGCACAACTCTCTCGCAGCACGGGCCATTTCGTTGTATTCTATTGGCTACCATCTGGTTGATAAAGAGAACTCCGGTCTGGATAACGACCGAAACGAGCCGTTTTTCTCGAACTGGGCACACACATGGCGTGGACTATTGGATTACATCTTTTTCGTGACCGACTGGGACGGAAGCGACTGCCGACAGGTGGACGATCTATATACTTTTGAGCAGACCTACGGAGTTAAGTTGAAAAGCTTGTTGAAGCTGCCACATCCAAGCGAAATGGACAAGGGACAGCCACGTGAGGGTGAGTACCCTAGTGACCATCTTTGCTTGATTGCCGAGATTGCGCTACAATAGAACTTCATGAGCAGTCTAGCAATGCATTTATACTCTCTAGTTATTGAACAAACTGAACTCTGCAATGATCCCTCCATAAGGACTGTTATCGACATCAAGAGCCCCGTAGATTTCCAGAAGCACGTACCGGGCACCATAATTTTTGTTCAGATGGAAGGATGTGCTGTTGAGGTCGACGATTCTCACCTCTGAATCCTCAGGCCGGTACTGACTGCTGATTTTCACTGGGTGGCTGTTAAGAATATTCGTGATCTGTGAGCGATCGATGGTCCAGTTGGTGTTAGATGTGTCTATCTGACCTGCAACGACAGAGACAGAGAAATTAGCAGGAGGCCGACTACCCCAGACCACTGTTCCTGCATTGAAATTCTCGACAGAGTCCAAGTCCAGAAGCACTATGGAGTTGGTACTTTTGTCCATAGCTTGCCAGGTGGTGGAATTATCACCATCTACTATTGATGTAACAATATCTCCATCTCTCCCAGCGGAGAGCTCATAGGGGTAAGCCTGGCATTCGGTCAAAGAACCAGGGAAAATGTAACCTGTTCGGAATACTGGAACCTTGAGGGAACTACCAGGCTCAAGAATGTAATATCCAGATGCTGGGTTCCGCGAGTCAACATACACCGTGATTGCCTCCTTAGTTCCATGGTGGCGGATGATTGCTGCTTTCCTGCCTACCGTAACTTCCAGTGATTGATTCATAAATTTGAATCCATTAATTTTAAGATCTCCACCAAATAATGGTAGCTCAACGGGATCGAAATGTAAAACTCGCTGGATTTTGCTTTCAGCCGTTAGATTGTAACCGAATCTGATACCGGTGAGTCCAAAGAAATAGCTCTGTACTAATCCTCCATGACCTGTGTTAAACGGGAAGGCAGGATGTGTGCCACCATTTACGTCATAATTGTCGTTATTTTGCTCGCTAAGTTGAGCAAAAGGAAATCGGAGAAATGGTTGGATAGACTTGTAAAGATAAGTTTGACTGCCACAGCCAATGTCATTAAGTTTCTGACTAACTGCAGAGAAAACTGGGAACGTCATTGCAGGACCTTGGGAGGATTGGTGCTGTGAGTAGTACACCAGGTCTTTGGTAGCACGCGACTTGTCGTAGCCGAAGTATCTCTCCAGAGTATTGTCCTCATCGTCAATGTACGAGATCAGGACCACATCTGCCTGCTTAATAGATACAGATGAGTTCATAGTATCATACTCCAAAGTGATGTTGGCTTTAGACTGCGGAAGATACATTTTCTCCATCACATCTCTCCACTTAGTATTGACTGTCTTTCCAAGATGGTTTGCAACCAAGAGTGTCCACTTCATTGTCTGGCTGATCATAACTGCAGTGTATGCAGCGTTATTCTTGAAATTTGCATATTCATCAGGGTCAGTCAAGTTGTGCGTGGTGTATTTCTGCAGAGTGTCGTTGTATTTCACGTAATCGGCAAAGAAGTCGGCCGTGTCTCGAAGTATAGGCCAGCCATAAGACTCCAGATGTGAGTCGGCAATGGCTCCACTGAGATACGATTTCCATATAGAATAGCAGATGGCTCCATTCAGATGGTACTCATAGTTCACACAAGGTCCCGTGCCTGTACAGTTTCCAAACCGACCAGAAGTCCACGAGTAGACAGATCCCGCATAATTGTACTGTTGAGCGTTGAGCCTGGCCTGATTGTGCTGATAGTACCGGTACGATATGAGAGCAGCTGAGTTTTTGGGAGCAATCGGAAGCAGGGCAGGAAGCATCCATAAATCTGTGTCCCAGAATACCATACCACCATAGGAGTCAGAGCTAAGACCAGAGACACCCAAGGCACTAGTCAAGTTGCGAGCCGAAGACCGGGTGTTAGCGAACAGATGGTAAATACTTGCCTCTGCTGCCAGTGTCAGGAACGGATCATCCTCAACCTCTACAGCCACATCAGCCCAGATTTCAGTCCAGGAATTGCATTGCAGCGTGAGAAGTGTGCTCCATGAGTAGTGGGATGCACTGATAGCTGTTTTCTTTGCCTGTTCGAATACCTTTTCAGTCGACTTGCTACCGGAAAGATCATCCGACACTATTCCGACGTATTTCGTGATGCTAATGGGACTTTCAAGCTCAAAAGTGACTTCTGACTGAACTCTGGCAGTGCCAGTAGTTACCTGTTTCTTGGAAGATGGTCCGTTCACATTCATTCGCGAATAGAGGGTAGCATGCTTATATCCAACTCCTTGTGGTTGCACAGTCATATAGATCCCCGACTTGTCGCTGCCCACTTTTTCAAGCACACACCGTTGGGAAGATTCAAAATCAATCACATTGGCCACACTTATGTTCAGAGGGGCTGCCCCATCCACCTTTGAAAGCTCGAGATGGACCACCCCCAACGTTTCGTGTTCTCGATGTGCAATCACGGAGACTTTCACATTGAGCAACCCAAGCCAGGTGTATGATGTGGTCACCATGCCGGTCCACATGTCGAGGTTCTGGCGGTAGTTGGAGACATTGAAAGAAGAGACATTTGTAAGTTTCGGGTCAAGAATATGTTGCTGACCAGCAACATTGACCACCACAGAAAAGTCTGTCCACTGTGGAACAGCACTGATGACACTCTCATAGCCATTTTGAAGAAGCTCAGGAAAATTAGTTTTGGTGGTGTTGGGCTGGGCGTCGTAGAAGCCAGCAACGAAGGCTCCAGCAAATCGAGGATTGAAAAGAGGCCACCCGTTACTCAAATCCGAGCTTGTCAGGTTGGGATTTTGGTCATAGGTGAATCCAAAACCCAGGTTGGGGATTCTAGCTCCAATGTACCCGTTGGAAACGTATGGTTGCACAGAGTATCTATTATAACGGCTAAATTTCGAGGTTCCCAAAATCCGCCGGTCTTTGTAATAATAGGACTCCGTCTCCTCGTCAAAATAGTCGGGTGCAGCAAAAACTACACCCACAAGCAATAGGAGTGGGATGAATAGCATAAAAACTCTAGATAGACACTCTTATTTGATGTAGCGCTGCAAGATCCAGGATTTAGGGCTGTGCACTGGAGATGTGGGGACCCATGCTGGTAGCGACAAGGGTCAATAAATAATGTTGACGCGATCGGATCAAGGGATAATCCGGGGAAACAACATAATGGTTGCTGGCGATCTTGAAGCAACAAATTTTGGGGAGTTTGCCCTATTGAGTCGAACAATAGTCCACTTGACGCAGTGACGTCTAAGTCGAATTGCAGATCAGCGACGCGGAAGAGGACGATCGACGCATAGTTTTGCATGTCATATTAAACTTTTGGAATAATTCCGTAAAAGGAAATATAACAACAACAGGGCACGCAACCCGCGAACGCCAAAAACTGTAAACAAAAGTGATGAAGTTTGCAAACAAAACAAACCACCAGTCTATTTGTTGCACGAAAAATCGTTAAACGAGAACACAGCTTGATCTACAGATACAAAGTTGGTCATTGTTTTGATAAGTACGCGAATCGATTGCAATAATGAGAGAAGTTATTAGTGTTAACGGTAAGTATCAACGCCCTTTTATGCATGTCTCTAACCATTATAGTTGGCCAGGCCGGTTGTCAAATTGGTAACGCGTGCTGGGAGCTTTATTCCATGGAGCATGGTATTACTCCAGATGGATATCTGCAAGAGGGCCTCACAAGACCAAAGGGAGGCGAAGAGGGATTCTCCACCTTCTTTGCAGAGACCGGTGCTGGAAAGTACGTGCCAAGAGCACTTTACGTCGATTTGGAGCCAAACGTTGTTGACGAAGTCAGAACCGGTAAATACAAGAACTTATTCCACCCAGAGCAGCTCATCACTGGTAAAGAGGATGCGGCAAACAACTATGCCAGAGGTCACTATACTGTGGGAAGAGAATTATTGGACGATATAAGCGACAGACTGAGAAAGATGACCGACCAGTGCGATGGTCTGCAGGGATTCCTGTTCACACACTCGCTAGGTGGAGGTACCGGTTCTGGTCTGGGTTCGCTGCTGTTGGAGCAATTTTCTAATGACTACGGTAAGAAGTCCAAATTGGAGTTTGCCGTGTACCCTGCCCCACAGGTTTCTACCTCTGTTGTTGAGCCTTACAATACTGTCTTGACTACCCACACTACTTTGGAAAACGCTGACTGTACCTTCATGGTCGACAACGAGGCCATCTACGACATGTGCCGTAAGAACTTGAACATTGCTAGACCAAGCTTCAGCAATCTCAACAACCTGATTGCTCAGGTTGTGTCCTCTGTGACTGCCTCTTTAAGATTTGATGGTTCGCTGAATGTCGATTTAAACGAGTTCCAAACCAACTTGGTGCCATACCCAAGAATCCACTTCCCATTGGTTTCGTACGCTCCAGTGATGTCCAAGCAAAGAATCACTCACGAGGCCAACTCAGTCGCCGAGATCACCGCTGCTTGTTTTGAGCCTGGTAACCAGATGGTCAAGTGTGACCCTAGATTGGGCAAATACATGGCTACCTGTTTGTTGTACAGAGGTGACGTTGTCAACAGAGACGTGCAGAATGCAGTTTCTGTGATCAAGTCCAAAAAGACTGTCCAACTTGTTGACTGGTGTCCGACTGGTTTCAAGATTGGTATTTGCTACCAGAAGCCAACTCAGACTTCCGAATCCGAACTTGCTGACGTCAGCAGAGCTGTCTGCATGCTGTCCAATACCACGGCTATTGCAGATGCTTGGCAAAAAATTGACAGAAAGTTCGACTTAATGTACAAGAAGAGAGCTTTTGTTCACTGGTATGTCAGTGAGGGTATGGAGGAAGGAGAGTTTGCCGAGGCTAGAGAGGACCTTGCCGCTTTGGAGAGAGACTATGTTGAATTGGGAGCCGACACTTTCCCAGACGAGGAGGAAGAGTACTAAACAGGATTATCTGGTGTTTTATCAACTAATTTTGCTGCTCTACGAGATCCTGATATATTTTGTTGTATTTCTTTGAATATCATATACCCTTTATTTTGCGTCGATTAGCGTCGATTTCTGCGCCGATGGCAACTCAAAATTCTGAATATTAATTTATCTAATAAAACTAGCTACTTTGTTCATCTTCTTGCTTGGTACTTCAAAATGTTTGTGAATGGAGACTCAAAGATAAAGAAGAGTAGGAAGCGGGTTCCGATCTCCTGCGAACCTTGCAGAAAGAAGAAGCTGAAGTGTGATCGGATGAAACCATGTTCCAGCTGTGCAAAAAATGGGTCTGAACAGTCCTGTAAATATGCCAACCAGAACCTGGACAACCTAAGCAAAATGCAGTTGTCGACTGAGATAATCAATTTGAAGATGAAAATCAACAAGTTGGAGAAAATTTTAGAGGAGAACAGTATCGATGTCAGCGAGTACAGCGATATTCCATTTCTTTACGGCCCTTCCACAGCCCAGATGGAGGACGACGAAGGAGAAGACCCGGTGATGCTTTTGGCCGAAAAGTTTGATAACTTGATTTTCAAAGAAAACCGAATTCTACACTCAGGTACCACTTCGTATGTGACGTTCGTGTGTGAAGACAAACAGTTGAATATGCTTTTCGAGTCCATGCATAAGCGACATGAACAGGAATATGAAGATTACATCAAGGCTCAAAAGTTGCAAGCAACTGCAGATTCGAAGATGCACGATCCGAGTACCCTCACCAGAAAACATGCTTACCAGGAATATGAGCTCTGTATGGACTCTACCCTGCTTGGAATGACCGCAACAACGCTCACAAATCCTCATTCTACTAGGGCTGTTGACCTTATAGCTTTTGCATCTTCCATTTTACCGCCAATGTTCGCTATCGAAGCTCTGATTGATCGTTTTTTCACCCATGCGTACCATGTCGTGCCTTTTGTCGACGAGGCCACGTTCCGAGAAGAAGTTACATATGTTTTGCTGAAGGATAACGACGGAAAGCCGTATTTCAAGGTCACCCATCACCAAAATATTTCGATTGTTTCGCTCTTGCTGATTATACTAAGATTCGCCTACTTGACCGTTAATGTTCGGGAATTCGACGAGAACCCACGCTCCATTGAAGATGAGAACCTTGCAACCATGCTTAAGATGCACATCAAGATTGAACCACGTTATATCGAACTCTCGAAGAACTTGCTACTGAGTATCCCATCTCAAGAGAGCATTTTTAGAAAAGTTACCTTACGAAACGTCCAGGTGCTGATGCTCCTCAGATGGTATCAAAGTTATTCTCCGGAATTAAGTGAGGACTATTATGAGGCTTCTTTGTCTCTGGTGTTGATTATCCAAATGCTTCGTGTTTTGGGTGCACATAGAGATCCTGATCATTTCCCAAATGTCTTCAAGGACGAAAAGATCAAGAACATCTGGAGAAGAATATTTTACAAGTTGTATTTTCTTGATACAATGACAGCGTTTGACCTGGGAACTCCACTGGCTTTCAGTGAGACTGAGTTTGATGTTACTTTACCCAAGTTAAACAGCAAAGACACCAACACGTTGAACAGCTTCAAGCGCGGGCTGTCAATCAGTATCAGTGGAAAAGCATTGAGGAACATCATTGATGAAAACGCAATCAACAGGGACACTGAATTAGAGTTTGAGACTGCGAAATTGGTTCGTAGTGCGATTCAACTCTGTAACAACTGCAGAAAGGGGGTGAGAAAGTCAGAATTCATGAACCTTATTAGGAAGGTCGAACAGTTTTTGAAAAACCGCGTTGGATCGATTTCAGAAATGATAGAGAGTAACGAGTTGTCTGGAAGCATTAAGATTGATGATCCGATTGAGCGAATTTTTAACATTTCTAAGGTGAAGAAGCTTGAAGTGAGATTGACGTTGTTGTTACTGTTAAACTGCTTGCATTATTTGCTTTTCCTTGATACAGATGGTGAAAATGTTGAGGAAAAGCTAGAGCATGCAGTTAAGGCTACTGAGCCTGCGTTGATTCTTTTTAAGTTTACAAGCGAGTATATGGAGTACATGAACGAGACTGAGACTATTCATGGAAACAAAGCTTCCCACCGGAACTTTAGAACATTCTTCAACGGGTTGGAGAATTTGTTCACGGGTAAGCTTCATGCATGCTCTCACAGATCGACTCTGTGGATCATGTCTATCTTTTTGCAGAATTTTACCACTGAGAACCTGAAGTTTGATATTATGCTCAAGAATTTCAACAACTGTGAGGACTCGCTGGCAGTTTTGAATTGGTTGAATGCAGACATCGACACAAATACTAATGATCAGTTTTTGATCATGCTGTTCCACTACACGAAGCAGTATTACTTGAATTGTATGACTTTGAAGAACGAATTTTTTTCCTGTTGGAGATCTTCGATGTTGATCAAACTGTTTTTCAGTTTTTTCAAGAACACAAAACAAGAGCGGTTCAGTAGGTTTTTCAGGGAGTTCGAGACTGTTAAGGCAAGTGAAATGCAGAATGGAGGATTTTCTGTGCCACAAGTTAAGACGTTGCCTAATGGAACAGAATTTACCAGAACTCTGACCGCATTTCCGAACAACATGCAGGAGAATGGTAGTACTGGGGGCACTGTGAGTACTGTGAATACTGGGAATACTGGGAATACTGGGGAGACTGCAGACACTGTTGAAACTGGGGGAACTCCAAACCTAACTGTTCCAGGACTTAGTGAGGTTCTTGAAATTGGGGATGATTTCATGGAAGACATGATGAGAGAACAGGAAAGCATGAAAATGAGCTCAAATCAATTTTCATTCATCAGTTTCACCGATCAAGTGAATGCTATGATGGGCATCTCACCACTGGGACCTACCGGTAAGAGGACCGACAGTGATTCTGTTACACATTCGAGTGTGAAAGACCAGAGCTCAACCATGTCAAGCCATTCTACGGATAACGCTGTTTTTGACGAGAGTTTTGCTCAGACCATCAGTCCAGTTGGCAAACTGAGCACTCCTAGTCCTTATGATAATTTCAAAGAACCCACGGGAGAGAAGACGGTGAATCTGCAAGACTTCATCACGCAATTTTACAAGGACCCTTTGTTTCAACCTTGATGAAATTCGCTGTATATAGCTAAAGAACTTATATTTCTATGTTAATAAAAATGGGACCTGTCGTTTCCACGAAAAATCCGTTGTCCCCCACAAGTAGATTACTGGAGCTCACGCTACCTTCGATTGACGAGTCCCAATTTGTGACGTCCCACTTGAGACCTCTGGTTGTAAGTTTGACTGGACAGGCGAGTGGAAGCAGACCAACGTTCGGGATTTTGGCCTTGACAAAAGTATCGTCATAAATGTAGTCCTTCTGCTGTAGCAGAGTGACAAAGTTGCGTCCAGCAGGAGCAAAAATTACATATTCGTGATATTCGTTATTTCGCAGAATGAATTGGAAATTAGGATATTTTTTGTTTATCTTGATAATTTTGCTGATTGTGCCCACTGTTTGGTCGAACCTGCCACCAATTGACCCCAGCATGAAAACTAAAACCTTTTCGTCCAGCTTTCGATTCCACGTTTCCTCTTTTTTGCTCACTCCATCGTAGTCGTCAAAATCATCAAGATTCAGGTGAGGATCAATCAGTTTCATATTGGCCAAAGTAATGGCCTTATCCAGGTCTGAATAGTACTGTGAAGCCTGTTGTTTGACTTGGATACCACGAGACTCGTAATAAGTAGCCACATCCGGACGTAACGAGTCCAGATCACCAATGATGTAATCTGGGGCAAACTCAACAGAGTTCTGCTGGCAAAAATCATAGAGTCTGTTTGCACCACCATCAGCACAGACCTTAATATGGGAGCAGTCCCAGGCCTGCTGGAACTTTCCAATGGGCAGATTGATAGCCTGATTTAGCAGGATAAATACTTTTCTGCCAGGCCCCTCGAAGTAATCGGTTGGACAGATCACATTGACATCAGGCGTAGGAACCACATGCACATGGTCCTCATTCTCAAACACTGACGACTGGCTATCTTTAGTTTCAACTGGCTTATTTGTATCCATCATACATAGGAGGCTACAGTGTGGTAAAGAATATTTAAAGTACTTGAATTATTCGCATTATTTCATGGCTGTGTCAAAACTATCGACGGGTCTTCTTGAGGTCCTGTTCATGCTCTTTCTGAGGCTCTGCAAACCCACCACGGGTGTCCTTATCATGGGCAATTCCTTGCTCGTCCAGACGAGCCAGCAATTTCTCCCGTTGAAGCTGTCTCCATCTCGTTAGCTTGGCGTAATCGTGGATTTGGAACCCAAAGATCTTGGGGGTGTATATATCGACACTGTGACTAGGGATGAGTTCAGGATAGGCTTGGAAAAACATTGCTGGGAACGAGGTGCCAAAAAATGCACCATCAAGAGATGAGTGTCTGGAGGATTTTGGGTTATAAATATCTTCGCAGTTCGGACAGTACAGCTTCACTGAGGCAACTTTCGGGCTATCACTCAATCCCACAGGTAACAATGGTGTGAGTTTGCAGAACACACGTGGACAGTATCCAAAATCCGCATTTTTGTACTTCTCCATCATCTTATTGAGTCCACGTTGAGTGATGATGTAGCGGGCATGGATGAGCGCATAAAGGAATTTGGCGTTATCTTCCAGCCGCGCACGTGTCTGTTCTAGCTCGTTTTCACTGATCTGTGTTCGATCCGTAATTATGTCCACCAAAAGCGAGATTCGGTCAACGTATTGGTTGAGTCCGGTTAAATTAAATCTGTCCGTGATGTATTCAACATCCAGGTCGCAGAAGTATTCATTTCCTCTGCTCCCAAGAAACCAATCAATCCAGTATTCTGTGTATTCCGACCCCGAGTCACTCATATATTCTGTAGAGGCCATGTGGGAAGATGGTAGGTGGTTTTTTAATATCTAAAAAAATTGTCACTTTTTTTCTTGTTTTAAAAATGTATTTCCTAAGCGGGTCCTTTTCAAACTCGGCCGCCTACTTTGTGACTGTTAATTCCACCAACGAATACGTGGCGACAGCTGGGAATGACGGTTCCATCATGGTTAGGTCGATGACCAAATTTCTTGGAATGGTGCCCGATGCAGAGGCTCTCGAGACCAAGACTCCAGCACAAGTGCAGTCGACCCCGGCCATCGACAAGGCCAAGTTTGCAGAGGCGCAGCAGGCTGATCACACAGTAGTTTTGAAGACACGAAGCAAAATTTCGGTGCTGCGATACGCCAATTTGCGACAAAATGGCCATCTTCTCGTGGCTCTTTGCAAGAATGGTGAGGTGTTCCTGATTGAAAATCCAGAAAATAAGGACAATTGCACGAGCACAATGATCTTTCGCCAGAAAAAAGGACAGTTACTAGATTTCTCGTGGTCGGCAGACGACCAATTGCTAGCTTTCTCGTCAATGAACAACGAGGTGGTCATTTTCGACATGCTCTACCGCAAACAGCTGACAAGCTTGCATCTTCACAGCAATGACGACACAATTGCTGTGAAAGGTATAAGTTTTGACCATTGTGCCAACAAGTACTTGTTTACCCAGGGTGACGACAAGCTCGCTAATATTGTCGAATACTCGGTCCACGAGGACCAGGAACACGGGAGAGTGTTCAAATACAAAGTCGCTCAACAACTAAACAACCTGTCCAGTAATCTGAAAGTGAAGGCCAACGTCCGGAAGGTTTCGTGGTCGAACGACGACAAGGTGGTTGCCTGTCCGAATATGAGTAAGGGCAAGTCGTCGCTGGTTGCGCTGCTAAATAATTCCGACGGATCGAGCTGGACCAGCTGGTGCAACTTAGTGGCCTCCAATTTCAGATGTATCATGTCTGTTTTCTCGCCGTCCATTTACCCCAATCCATCCAACACAGATACCTCCGACGTATCCCCAACAATGGGAAAATACTACTACATTTTGGCCACTGCGTCAGCTGAAAGCACAATCGCCATTTGGAACACCAGCACAAGTGCTCCATTGATTATCGCGAACGAAGTGAGTACGAGTCCGGTTCAAGATATCTGCTGGAGTGCAGATGGACGTCTTCTTTTTATCACAACGGCCGCAGGCGAGCTGTTGATAGGCGTGTTTGGCGAGAATGAACTTGGGACTGCTTTAAATCCCTTGGACCCTGTATATAAAATGCAACAGTTGGAAGAGACAGTCACAAAGAGATTGCCACAACAGCTTGCAAAAAGAGACGAATGGCTCAAAAAGCCAGAACCATCGGCAGAACCTGACTCGAAGAAAACAACGATAAAGAAAGAGTCAAATGGAACAACAGTCCCAGAGGTTTCAGCTACTCCAGTGGATTTGAAAAAGAGGCCGGCTTCCGTTGCCGACTTCGATGCTCCATCAACGTCGATTCCAAGAGAAGTGTCACAGAAAGCCAATAAGGTGATCAAGAAAGACGAGCCTGTTACCAACGGGAAGAAGAAAAGAGAGCTTGAGCCAGTCGACTTCATTGGGTCGGTAGTTCTCAATCCGCAGCTATCATTTAGCAATGTCAGAATATCTATTGCGAAGGTCAGACTGAACTTCTTCTATGCCCTGCCTGAGGACGAGTCAACGTATTTGGAGGTGAAAAACGGTTCGGGGCATGAATCATTCCCCACGAGAATAGCTTTGATGAAGAAACTATCTGAGGAGAATAGAAAGCAGCTATTCGTGGATTTTATTCCCGCCAAGGTTCATTTGGTGGCTGGTACGGAGAAATATTGGGCTGTTTCGACCACTACTGGCCAGGTTTTGGTTTATGGTGCCTCGGGACGCCGGATCTTCCCTCCTATAATATTGGGTTCGCCTCTATCGTTTTTCGAAATGAAAAACCACTATTTGATGGCGGTCACTAGTGTTGGAGAAATGTATGCTTGGAATTTAGAGACTGCTAAAGCCTTGTTCAAGCCTTCATCATTATACCCGTTGTTACAACCAATTTACAAAGCGAAAGCGTACGAAAATGTCACTGAATCTAATGGGCTCGTTTTTGTGAACGGCGATTTGCTCACCAGATCGGAGAATTTGACCATGTGCTCTATATCAAATACTGGGGTGCCGATTGTAACACTTAGCAACGGCAATGGTTACTTGTATAATAGCGATATGAGCTCGTGGTCGCTGATTAGTGATTCGTGGTGGGCCTTTGGATCCCAATACTGGGACTTTACTCGCTCTCAACAGGAAGAAGCTACACTTGTGGACTCTTTGGAGAGTCGTACGAACGAAGAGCTGTTGCGTAGGGGCAAAGGTCGACTGTTAAACAAGATCTCGAAGGCCATGTTAATGAAGGAGGGCTATGAGAACCTTGAGACTATCATTTCGCTCAATCATCTTGAAAACAAAATTTTGGTTTACCACCATCTGCAGGACTCCAAGAGTTTCAAGAGCTTTTTAACGCTTTATGTGAAACGGCTGTGTGAGCTAAATTTCAAGAGTCGGTTGCTGGAGCTATTCCAAGAACTTTATTTCAGCAAGAGCGACAATATTTGCGGACTGGACCGCAAAGAGCTACTCAAATCGCTTATCTTGAGTTGCTCCAAGTACAGGGAGGTGCAAAGAATTTTGACGGTGTATGGAGAGAATACTGGTCTGGTGGAGGAGGACCTGTTGTAATGATATGATGAATGAATGTAACATTTAATATATACAGTCTAGACGGTCAGTTCATCCATATCCATGCCAATAATCTTGTAGATTTCACGTAAATTTTTACTAGCAATCTCTCTGGCTTCATGAGCCCCTTGAATGCTAAGTCTATACAGATACTCTGGGTCTTTGATGAGCTCGTTGTATATTCTTGCCGGCTCGTCAAGTTCTCTAACCAGGACAGTAGCAACGAGCTCTTTCAGCTCGCGCTTTGTGAGATTTTCCAGCTCCGGCATGACTTGCTGGACTGTTGTGTTTGTGATGGCACTGTATATGGTGACGAGGTTAGCGATTCCTGGCCTGTTTACAGGGTCGAATGTAAGTGGTCCTTCGATGGAGTCTGTGGTAGCTTTCATGACTTTATTAGTGATCGAATCGCCATCCTCAGTGATCATGATCTTGGTCAGATCATCAGGATCAGACTTGGACATCTTTTTGGACGGATCTCTCAAGTTGAGTATCTTGTTGGTCGGAGCCATTAAAGTCTTGGGAAGCCTAAAGTAATTCGATTTTGTCTGCTTGTTGAATGCGGCAGCCAAATCTCTGGTCAGCTCCAAATGCTGAGCCTGGTCCTGTCCTGCAGGAACGTGTGTAGCGTTGTAAAGAAGCACGTCTGCGGCCATGAGAACTGGATATGCAAAAAGCCCGAGTTTGACGGTCCCAAGCTCTTTATCAATATCAGTATCAGCATTGAGACCTGATTTGGACTTCCATTGGGTCATTCTGTTCAAATATCCCATTCCAGTAAAGCAGGTCAGAATCCATTGAAGCTGAGCGTGTTCTGGCACAGCAGACTGGTGGTAGACAGTAGCATTTTCAGGCTTGACTCCACAGGCAATGATGGATGCCAACGCCTCAAATCTTTGCTGTTTGAGTTTTGGATAGTTTTGGGGAACAGTGAGAGAATGTAAGTCAGCAACAAAGAGGATCATCTTGGACGTTGGATCTAGCTTTTCTGAAATGGTATGCCATGTTTTAGTGGCTCCCAGATAATTACCAAGATGGAATGCTCCCGTCGGTTGAATTCCACTCACTGCAATGGAGGAGGGAGGCAATCTAAACGCTGGGGAGTTGATTTGTTCTATCGAGACCGTGGACACAAAACGACGGAACATCGTAAGACTCGAAAATGAATAAATTGTAATATTTTTGGGTGCACAGCCTGTTCTGGAAATGGGGCAGCAGAGAATCCAAATTCAAGTGTTTGAGTGCCAGCTGGAATTGACAACAATACTAAGCTACTACATTATAATACTGTAGTGTATACTGAAATGGTTGTCTTTTGGCGGGTCAAGACTATATTGTACAGTTTAATTGACTCCCTGAAAGGACGTATTTAAAGCTTGTATTTTTCACTGCCAAAATAATATATTTATTATTTCCATGTCGCATCTAGTGGATAGGGCTGAAGACGATTTCTTCGCTTTTGGAGACGAAATATACGAGCAGCCGAAGAAGAAAAGAAAGAAGGAGAAGAAGAAGCACAAGGCAGAAAGTCAAGAGGTGGAGATAATAGACGAGAGAAAACCAAAGGCGGAGATTAAACGTGAATCCAAAACAGGGCCTGAATTGCCAAAGAAAGCACAATATGACGATCTCTATGAGATGCTTGGGGTGGAAATGGTTGAAAAGGAAGTGCGCAAGGCTCCTACAACTGTGAAGGCCAAGAAAATCGTCTCTGAGGAAAACAACAACGACGACCTGTTTCTTAAACAGCTGGACCAAGATATATTGATGACTCAGCATGACAACGAGTTGGAGGAGATTTTGGAGAAGCACAGCACGAAGGATCATACCATAATGTTCAATGGAAGACAGATCGGTATCAGAGAGGCGGTTTTTGCGCTCACTGTTCAGGTGACAGTCCAAGGGGGGGAGAATCTAGGGTTTCGACTACGAGTGCGAAGCAATGCTCAGTTTAAGACGATTCTAAAGGAAATAATGAAGCAACTGAATTCCCATGGGAAGTCTCTTCCCGACGAACAGGTAGCAGATATCGAGTCTCTGGTCTTTTACGTGGAAAACCAGGATATAATAGTCTCTCAGGTTTTACGAGTTGGATCACTGGTTCTTTCTGGAGCAAAGTTGCCTGTGAATGACGTTGGAGATGCCTTTGAAGTGGTGGCTATTTTGACGACAGAATCAAATGCTCGCAAGCGCAGACGAGAAGCCTCACTTGAAAAGGCGTTGCAAGCCGAAGACCAAATAGAGGATGTCGAAGATGGAGAGGAGGTCATTGTGATTTTGGTCGACCCGCAAAGAAATGGCCAGAAGACTTCACTTGCCGTGAAGACCAGTACGAAGGTCAAAGAACTGCTGGATATCTTTTTAGCGCGCATGAACTATCCAGATGGTATGAGGATTGAACTTGAACACAACGGAATTCAGCTAGAGAAAAGCATGGTGATGGAACTTGGCGTGAGGAACAACGACGCCTTGGAGGTGATTTACGATCCGCATGATGTGGAAGGCTACGAGGATCAGAACGTGACAGTCATTAGCGACGAAGAAATGATGGAACAGAAGAAGCCATCGGACTACTTCTCCATTAAGATGAAGGGAAAAGACCAGAAGGAGGTCAGAGTACAAGTCAATCCCGACACAAAGATCGAAACCATTGCGAAATACTATATTCAAAAAGCTGGACTGAGCCCACATGCGCTGCTCAAATTGATTTTTGATGACGAGCAGTTGGATATGCAAGCCACTGTGGGCGAAACCGAGCTGGAAGAGGACTATCTAGTCGATGTTGAACTTGGTTAAGTTTATTCTACATGTACATTATCAATAAGTATTTAAATTATTGCAATAAATAATTCTAGATTAGTCTCTTTATGTTTGTAAGAGTCCAGTTCTTTTCCTTGAGCAGACCACCTATTTCACCAGTGTCCTTCTGTTCCAAGTTGTTAAGGTTAGGCCGTCCACTCACGTACGCAACGTAGTTCTCAGGTCCACAAACAAATGCAAATGATGGATGAATCTGCGGAATCTGTTTTCTGAAGAAATTAAACTGCTGGAAGGCATTAGTTGGCTTTAGTTGCAAATCCATTTTTGGCACTGCATCACGGTCCTCATATACCATAGGCTTTTGTGGCTGATTTCCCTTGATCTGAGCCTTCACCTCCTGCTTCTTCTTGGCCAAAAGACGCTGTCTGTAAACCTCATCACTGATCTTCATATCCATAAGGCCCGAAAAGTTCGGTAACGTGGGTTTTGGAACAAACTCTGGTCCCAGACGATCTCCGTTCTCGCTCACCAAGTATGTGAACTTCGCACGTCCACATTTCTCGGCGAAGTAATTGAGAGTTTTGAACTGGTCGGGCAAGTTGGACTCTTTGTGCAGTGAAACATAGGCATGAAAAAAGCCTTTTGGAGGATTCGGAGAGTAAAGTAGTTGAAGTAGTGGCAAAATACCAGTACCAGCACCATAAAAGACTCGTGTTTCTGGTGCTGGTATGTTTTCTGGGTATTCAGGATCCGGGTCGATCTTGGAGAGAAGTGGTTGCAACTGTGGTCTTTCAGGGAATTTATCTAACGGGTGGAATGGCATCTTATACTCGATGACTGGGCCACGCAGTTCAACTTCGCTAAGAAGTTTTCGGTCTGTTAACCATCGCGAAAACTCACCAGTTGGGTATCGTTTCACTAATAGCACAAATTTACCTTCCTCGTTTGGCTTGGTAACCAGTCTCAGATGTGGCTCTTTAGTGTCCGGGTCTATTCCTGCGACGTATATTGGCAAGGGAGTATAATTTCGCACGATATTGATGTCTGGCTGTTTGATTTCGATACTCCACATTTTCTTCCCATCAAAGAGCGGTTTGTAGGGCACAATTGATGACCCCTTATTTTTTCTCGTCAGCTCTATGAGATAATGATCCTGGTCGATCTGATGCTTGAACGTTACCAGGTAGGGCAGGAACATGTCTTCTCTAAGCAAATCTGTTGCGGACTCCTTTTCATTGGAGCTGAAGAAGTCGTAAGCATAAACTGCCCATAGAAGAGCCCCACCTGCCGCTAATGAGGGGAGCATCTTACGCCAGCTAGATCGATTGTGGGAGGCCCGTATCTTCTCGTTTCGCAACACAGACGGTGATTCTGGAGCATGATACTCGTACGAAACACCTTCCTTGTTATCGAGAGGATTGTACTGAATTTTGGGCTTGTTCATCAATCTGGAGATGCTTGAGTCGATCGGTGGAATTGAACCCGACGACGAAACATTCGAGTGTTTGGGTATCTTTTCCAGCTCCCTAGCATCATCAGGACGTTTCGGGAGATTCGAGTTCCAACGAATTTGCAAAAACGGCCGGGCTCTTCTTAACATATCAACATAGAAGAACTACAAAGAAAGGAAAAATAACAAAAATATATATAGATTATTTTTTCATCCTTATGTCCCTTTCTCTTGTTCATACATTTACGGGTCATTCAGACAAATGCTGGTCGATCGATGTTGACCGCTCGCGTTCGCTGCTGGCATCGGTCTCTTCTGACAAAACATGCCGAATTTACAACCTGAACACGCGGCGATTGGTTGCTGTGCTCGACGATAATACCCATACTAAGACAATGAGAAGTGTCAGTTTCAAGCCGACTGGCGAGGTTCCATCGCTGGCAATTGGATCTTTTGACTCAACAATTTCAATCTGGAGCAAAGAGGAAGCTGATGACTGGGTCCTGATGGCCATAATAGAGGGCCACGAAAACGAGGTGAAAAGCGTCGATTGGTCGCACGACGGAGTTTACTTAGCTTCCTGTTCTCGAGACAAGTCGATCTGGGTTTGGGAGGCCGACCAAAGCAACGAGGAGTTTGAGTGCATCAGTGTTATCCAGGAGCACGAACAGGACGTCAAGAACGTGCGCTGGCATCCATCTCGAAATGTGCTGTGTTCTAGTTCCTACGACGACACCTGCCGGGTATTCAAGCAAGATGACTACGACGAGGACGAGTGGGTGTGTGTGGCAAATTGCCAGGGTGCCCAGGGTACAGTTTGGGGTGCCGATTGGGAGAAAAAGGACAGTCTACGGTTTGCATGTTGCAGCGACGATTCATTGGTGAGAGTATGGAAAAAAACTACACCAGATCACCAGAACGGTTCCACATTGCCTTCAACGCTTAAATCTGAGGAAGAATGGGTGCTGGACGCCACTCTTCCTAAAACTCACACCATGCCGGTATACGGCGTGGCTTGGAACTCGAATGGACTTTTGGCGAGCTGCGGATCGGATGGTCGCTTGGTGGTGTACTCGGAATCTGATGGCTTGTGGAGCGTGGCGGGAGTGCACGAACTGTGTCACGGCGTGGCAGAGGTCAACTGCGTGAGATGGTGGAACGAAAATACTCTTTTGACTGCTGGTGATGACGGTACAGTCAAAATGTGGACATTCACGCCAGTATGATCAACACCAGAAAGAGCACAATCACACAGAAAACTATTAGCATCCAGAAGCATAGTCTGCGCTTGTTGCGCTGGTATCTATTGGCTTTTTGGAGGTGTTTCGAAGCTTGCTGTGTATCGTGTAATGTACTGTACAAATTGGACTCGATGTTATCAATCATCTGGCCCTGGTCGACCACGAGGCTGGACAGATCGTGGAAAATCTCATTAAGTTCGGTGATTCCCTGCGAGACGCTCTCAATTTCTCGTTCTCGCTCCTCGATGACAGCTCTCTGGTAGTCGACCTCTTCGGCATTAAGAGGCTCGTATTCTATCACAACTTGTGTTTGTTCCTGCGATTGCGGCACTGGTTCGGATGTGGGTTCATGGGAAATCAAATTCACACTTTCCTGATTCATCTGCTTCTCTAGCGAGACGTATAATTGCTGTAGATCATTGAACTCCTGCAAAGAGCGCTTCAAGCCGGTATTCAATTTCTCTCTAACAAATGTTTGTGACTTATTGAGCAATGTGGCATCCAACTGATTCAGGCGTCGCGTATCAGCCGACACGTTCTTGAAAAGCATCAGAAGGCGCGATATGAGCTTTGACGAGCTCTGCTGGTACTTGGTAACATTTTGGTTTTTGTTAATTGAGTCCTGGAAGTAATTGAGATTCTTGTTTAGATTGCTCAATCCATTGTTCACATCCAAAAGCGCATTGGAGATCTGGTTGTTGATCTCATCAAACTCTGGGACGTCCTGATAAACAGGCTGCTCTTCCAGTGTGATGGCGTCAAAAGAGTTCATTATCTAGAAATAATTTAATTACACTTAATTAAGTTTAGCTATAAAATATAAGATAAATATGAATACACCTGGAACCACCTCCATTAATTATCGTCGTCCGTATCGCCAACTTCCTCAAGCGACAATCCGTCATAAAGACTCTCTTTCTGCAGCAGTTGAACTACAGAAGCAGGAAGTACACCATCGTTCAGTTGATCTTTGATTTGAAGCACAAGTTGCTCCAAATATTGATTTTTCTTCTGAAGCACAAGGTTTTTCCTTGTTAGCGTATCAATGTCCTGTTGAAGCTTCTCCTGCTGAAATTTCTTCTTCTGTCTGCATTTCGAAGCGGCGATACGATTTCTCTCCAACACTCGTTGCTTCTTCCATGCAGAGGTGCCATGAATGGGACCTGCGTTCGGATTGAAGATCACCTCATTATTGTAGAATAATTGCTGTTCCGGTAGCCCATCCTTATTGAGCTTGATGTCGCTCTCTGTTTCATTGGTATCAGGTTGTTTCGGATCGTTTTTATGCACCATCATGGTAATCTGGCCAATCTGGCCGTTAGAAATCGAAACTCTTCTGCGAATCGGCATATGTTGCGGCGAGAGCTGTTGAGACTCAGGAACGGAATAAGGACCAGGAAACGACATCGGCATATACTCGGGAAGATCCACAGAGCTCGGCTGTACTGGGTATCCCATGTCCTGGGGCTGCATCACGGGGCCAGACCAATGTGGCATCTGCTGCTGCTGTTGATTATGAAGATAGGGATGGGGGTATTCTAAAATCGGGGGGTTTGTGAGCAGTAGATTCTGTATATCCTGAGGCTCTAGGTGAAAGTTCTCTAAGTTTCTGCGCTCCTGTTTGAGAGGACTTTCATGGCCAAAAGCTTGCGGGCCTTGGAAACTTGTCTCCTCTGTAGTAGTGGTACTGGCACTAGGTATTCCAGAATCTGGAGAGTGAGATGTAATATTATTCGTCTTCGAAACCAGCACAGATCGTTGATGTGCAGAATGTAAGAGATCAAGCCCAAAATGGAAATGGTCCCCAACAGACTCTTCTTCACCAGGGATTATAGAAGACCTCCAGGCGTCTTCTGTTTTTATGTCCATGTTCGCCAGCTCGGTCGTCGTTTCTTCAGAACGATCAATAAGCATAGATATGATATCTTGAGTAATTACGAGCAACTAAATGAACCCTCTTATCTAAAATATCCTGCACGCTAGTCAACACACACTTTTTTTCCGGCCAAATTAAATTGCATTATTAAGAATTTCTTGCTTTTTCAGGTGTGGAGAAACTAATTTTCAGAGATAGTAAGAAACAATACTGCTTTAGGCAGGCATCGTCGCTAAGCGTCAATTTTACGCTTCTTCGAATCTGCATGATTACCTTTTATTTCTTCAGGACCTTTGAAGTAAACATCTCTGTAGAATTTAAGCTGATTTATGCTTTCCAAAATATCGCTTCTTGCAGTGTGTGCACCAATCTTCCCCGGAGACATTGCATTAACCTGCGGATTATGACGCTTGGCAAACTCCATAATCGAAGATACATCGATGATTCGATACGTCAGACGATCCACCACCTTGGGCATCTCCTTACATAGGAATTGACGGTCAACATGGACACTGTTTCCAGCTAATATTCCAACACCCTTAGACATGTATTTGCTTAGGTAATCAGCTAGTTGGGTTTCCACGAGCTGCAAGGTATTTTCGGAGTTGATCACCTTCTCAGTGAGTCCAGAATCACCGTGGTGTGCTGTGCACCAATCGTCCATCTCGTCCATACGTTCTTTTGGGTAATGGATCACTGCCTCGTAGCCCGTTTCGTCTATGAGTCGTAGATGCTTGTCTGTGATCAAACAGCAGATCTCAATGATATGATCATTTTCAAGGTTGAGGCCTGTCATCTCACAGTCAATCCACACAATGGGGAGAAGGTGGTCATATTTACCGTTGATTGGCTCGATTTTCTCGAGCTCTTTCACAGGCTTGATTTCTGCTTTTGGCTTGAATATTCCGCTGAGAGAGAACATTTTGTTCTTGATTGGACGATAAGCGTAGTTGCGCGCTAGGAGTGGATTTAGAGGAACGTTTGGGATGCGATTCAGGGTCAGACGACGAGTAGCTAGAAGCCCTGTTTTAAACATATAAATGAAAAAATTCTTGAGAAATCAGCGGGGCAGAAATTCCAAGCTCTACAACAATCTGACAGGATTGATATCCATCATTGGAGTAACAGATGCTCGTTCGGACCTCAATAAATAAAATAAATAAGAATAAATAACCATAAGTGTTATACTCCCTTTCCCCAGTAAACCCATTGATCCGGCAGTGGCTTCTCCTCAAGCTCTTTCCAACACTCCCAGTCGGCCATCTGGTGAAGCAATTCATACTCGTCATTGGCCTGGATAATCAACTCCTCAATGAGTCCACAGCCGATCTGTTGTTCAATCTTCTCCACCACCTCATTGGTCTCCACAATGGCAAGTCGGGTCTTAGTCAGTGACTCGACAGATTGTCTATAAACGGAGTCACTGGGAAATTTATCCTGCAACTTGGTTAGGGTAGCATTGTACAATTTCAAAAGAACAGGCCGTGGGTTCGGATGCTGGAAAATCCCGGTGAGTCCTGTGGGATTGCCCTTATTAGGCCGAATCAACACCTCCTGTGCCTGACGAAGAGCTCTGAAGTATCTCATAACAAGAACAAAAGAAGATTAATAACTTTTTGAGGGGAACTGCAACACAAATACGGTTAGAGCAATATTATACATTATCGATTTTTTCGCCGCGCAATGAGGCCTCTGTAATCCCTGTCGCTGGCATATTATCGAGGTAGATGGCGTTGTTCTGTAACGACAAGTTTAGCAGGTTGCTGAACGCATTGGCAGACGAGTCGGGGATCTGAGAAGACGACTCGGTGTAAGGATGCACTGGCGCATCGGCCGTCTGGGTGACATATTGATGCCCGTTGGAAGGTGAGAAGCTGGGGAGATCTTGAAGCTGGCCTATAGCATTGCGCAAGCTCAAAACACTCGCCAAGAATCGACTTGAGAGAATGGAATGTGTTATAGGGGCCATGTAAACACTCGACCCAATAATATAATAGTCAGATATAGTGACGGTTTCAGATTCTCCCAGTCTATTTTGTTTCCGGATGATCCAAAAGTCTGGTTCCCGAACCATAGCTATCACGAATTCGATTCCCTTCATTTTGTGCAAGTCCTGGAGCAGCAGGTCGTACGGTTTGTTGTAAAAGTTTGTATCTGTGAATTGGTTCTGCATCTTGAGGACTTGATTATTAGAGGTTCGGTCAAAGAAAGGCGACTGCGCAAAGTATTCCAGCACATTGTCTGTTCGAAGGCCAAAAGCGTTCACCCATTCGGGCGATCGCCATTGCAATTCATCCAGGTTCTCTAAAGACATGAATTAGTTATTAGGTGCACTTTTTATTTGGCAGAGAAATTTGGATGGAAAAAAAACTCGAAAAAACTACAGGTTATTTAAGATCAACATGTTCCGGCTAGTATCGTTGATTCCGCGCACATCAGCCGTTGCTTCCCGACTTGGAAGTGTGCGGACGCTTTCATTGAAATCCAACAAAATTGCCGTTCCAGAACCGAACGAGAAGGTTCCGGATGTGGCTACTTTTCTCCAGAAGATTGGCCGTGGAACCTCTGAGTATACCGAGACTTTTGAGAACGACTGGCAGGCGTTCTGGAATGCCGGCTCACACGACTTCAAGGAAAAGGGACTGGAGGTGCGTGCTAGAAAGTACATTTTGGAATGGCAGGAAAGATATAGAAAGGGAGTGGAACCTACGGAGATTCCTCGCGGAAAGAAGAAACAAGGTGGAGAACGTAAGAGACGGATATATCTTGCTGAGAAGAATCTGAAAGAGCTGAGAGAGCTCGCACAGTTGAAGCGCAAGTTCAAGATCAAAAACAATAGAGAGACTAGAAAGCGAGAGAGATTCGAAAAACTCCATGAAACGAAGCAGTAGGCCGGAAACGGGCATAACCTTGCTGTGATTTGTCTATAGTATTGGAGCATGTACATTTAAGTCAAAAGTTATCACGAGTGGGGGACGAGTAGATAATGTAGAGGGATGAGAATTTAAGTTACACATCCATTTGGTTGTCTTTGGGGGAGACTAAATAACTATTTTTTGCATGCATATATGCAATATTTACAGCGGCTCATGCAATTTACGATTGACACACGTATCGCCGCGCGAGTTAATCCGAGCGGGGGGTAGCCATCCCACTCCCCAACGAGGGCACAAGTTTCAGTCAAGCTTTTGTCTCCTTAGTGTACTTCTCCAGTTCCTTCTTCAACCACTCGGTCTCTTTCTCCATTTCCTCCATCGAACGAGGACGTCTCTCATCATCATTCTGGACTTCCATCTTGCGCACCGCCTGTTGGAAGAAACCATTCAAATCGTGTTCGTGCTTCTCCAGAAGCTCGTAGATCCCGTCACCGTAGCCATCTGTCAGATAGCGGGGGATCACGTGGCAGTGAACATGAGGAACTGATTGGCCTGCTGCGACACCATCCTGCATGGCAAGATTAAGCGAATCGGCCTTGTACACCTTCTCGATGAATCCGTGGATCAATTGGACGGTCATTATGAAGTCCACTGACTCCTCAGGGGTTAGGTCCTTCAAGCGGGGAACTACTCTCAGAGGCACCACCAGCACATGGCCAGGCACTATGGGCTTGAGATTGACCAAAGCATAAGTATACTTAGACTTGTAGAATACCTGGCTGGTAACTGGAAACTTGTAAAACACTATTTTAGACATGACAAGACAAAGATTAGAATTGTCTGTCACAGGCAAGGGCAAATAAATAAATAATTTTTATTTAATTAAGTATTCTCATGTTTGTATGACGACTCTCAATCACTATGAGGTTCTCGAATTGAAGCACGGTGCCTCTGATGCGGAGATAAAACGAGCTTTTCGACGACTGGCTTTGAAATATCACCCAGATAAGAACAGAAGTCAGGATGCAGAGGAGAAATTCAAACAAATAAATGATAGCTACGGGGTGCTTTCAGACCCGGTCAAGAAAGCGGAGTTCGACCGAACACATGCTCCGAAAACGTACACCAACTACTTTTTCACACCCAAACACACACAGGCCCCATCCGCGTACGAGGAGTATGAACGGGCACGACGACAGTACGAGGAGTTCAAGAAACGCCAACAGCAAGAACAGAGGGCGCGCGACGAGGCTCGCAGACGTCAGGCGGAGGACTTTGGAAACAAATGGAGCTACACGGATAGTTTCTATCATTACAGTCGGTATTCTGGCGAAAATAGGGGCAACCCCAAGGAATCTACAGAGCCAAAGAGGAAGGCCGATCCTGACCCAGATCCAATGCGCGAGGACCCGAAACCCAACATCAATTCAACCAAGAATGGATGGGCCAAATCGCAATCGTCATACTCTTACACTTCCGGTGAGAAAACGTACACTGGTCCAATACCGGATATCAAACATGAACAATTTAGAAATAGCAAATGGTCAGACAAGGAGCGGACCAAGCCAACCAATTCGGCCGAGTCTACTGAATCCCCTTCTCCACAGCGGTCGCCGGACTTTGCCGACATGATGAGAGACTTCAGCACGTCTGAGTTCACGTTTGAGGGTGTCAAGCCGTTCCCGAACAACGGGACTCCCGAAGACCCTATTATTCTTGATACAGGAACAGTAGATGACCCGATTGTGGTGGACGATGTGCCGTCGCGAGCTTCCAGTCCTCGAAAACAAAAACAGCGGTTTTGGAAGCCTCCATCCACGCAGCCAAAGTTCACTAACCGCACCACTATGGAGGAGGAGGGCGAGGCTCGACATGCGCATGTCGAGGACATTTTTGAGGACGACAAGTTCAACATTCGTGTGGACAACGTTCCCCCTTTTACGCAGACCAACGGAAATTTCAATATGTCCGCAATGGGGGAGAGTTTAGGTCTGGGGAACGATATGAGTGTCGATGAAGAGCGAGAGACACCCGAATCTCCGGTTCAAATGCCTCCGTTAACGTTGTTTGATCTACAGTGCTCTGAGCAGGAAATCTCCCAAATCAGTCCACCATCTGCTCCACAGTTTGGCTATGCCACACGTGACCAGCTTGCAAGTATCATGCGTGATTATATTGCTCGGGCGTTTAATTACCAGCATCTGATGTCCAAGTACAATCAGGCTAGACAGGAGGCCAACGCTCGGAGCATGGACAGAATTTTGGAGAGCGAAACCAATAGACAGACCTACATGCAAAGTCTGCGCTACGATGCAATGCTTGCAAGCACCATGACGCAATTCTTGCAAGGCCATGCTGTTGTGATGGAGCAGTTCTCTGTCGAGATGTCCAAGTACATATAGTTGGTGTAGAGATGTTTATAATTCCTTGGGCAGAGGAAAAATCTAATTCACTTATTTATTTGTCCCAATGAACAACGGCGGTGCGAACGAGGAGATTCCTCGAGATGTGCGGTTGTTGCACCTGATCTTTGCTACGCAGGGTATTCAGAGCTATCAGGATCACGTGCCGCTCCAATTGATGGATTTTGCGTACAGATACACATGTGGAGTGCTACAAGATGCTGTGTTGTATAACGACCATGCGTACGCAAATGTGAACAACGCGGGGAACACAGGGTCCCAGAATACTCCTTTATTGAATGAGGATATCCGTTTGGCCATAGCTGCGCGCACTAACTACCAATTTAAACCAGTTCCACCTAAGAAATTGCTGCTCAAACTGGCAGCCGAGCGCAACGAGAAACCGCTTCCTCCCGTTATGCCTGCTTGGGGAGTGCGGCTTCCACCGGAGAAGTACTGTTTGACTGCTAAGGACTGGGATATTGAGGAGGAAGTTGAGGAAGGTGATAAGAAGAGACCTAAGAACTAGAGAGTTGGATCCGATTTCCAGAAGACGGATTGACAAGACGAGACCAGCGATGTGATTGGCCATCGAAAACCACGGCGAAACTTGGAATTCACTTTATGGTGTCTATAAACTTTTTTAGTATGTATTATATCTGATATTTTTTACAAGTGTTATTTTTATGACTTTTGTCACTCAAGGCTCGATCCCAGAGTAAGTTAAAAAACAAGTCCGCATAACTAACTTCAGGGTGGTCGAAAAGACCATTGGAGAGAGTTTAGATGAACGAACGTCCATTCTCGAGAATATCAGCGATCTGGGCCCACCAGACATGGTCCATCTCGAGAAACACCACGCCTCTTCCACGACAAAGACCCCCGTCATTGGCACTTTTTTCTACTACACAGGTGCTGACGTGTCGAATTCAGCCACAATTGCTGCGCTTCTAAACTCGATAAGCAACATTATTGGAGATGAGCCTCAACTATGGTTTGGCAAGGAGAAAGCATGGAAGGTGGCCGAAGCAACGTATTGCACTTATAATTTGCTCAGTAAAGTGGATGTTCGCGTTACGTGTAAGTTTCCAGGCAAGGTGGAGTCGTATATGATTGACAGTTTGGGAAATAAAGTGATTGAGAACGACCGATTGTGGACGGAGACGTTTGTGAGTGCCATTGTTCGTTCTCTAGTAAGTGCCGACGCAGACTCGGACGATTTCGCGTCGGTGGTGGAGATCCGCAAGATCAATCCGTTTCTCACCAAGGAGTGCGCTTTTCTCTTTCTCAAGGGCTTTGAAGAGCTGTACAATGAGGGCACCAAATTTGGATGCAGTGAAGATCTCCAGGTTCCAACCAAAGCGAACAACTACTTGGTGGACGCGTTTGTGAAATGCATCCAATTGACAGGACTTTACAAGGAAGGTATTGAGATAATGGAGCGAATCGCTTTGGAGGACCACACTTCATCGTATTTGATTGCCAAACTGTACCTGCTTAATGACCAGGAAATCAAGGCGGTCAAGGTGATGCATGAGACGATCTCGATGAATCCTTTGGATGGCGAGATGCTCACGTTGCAGGCACAATACTGTCTCGACAAGAAGAAGCTGAATCTGGCTCTGCCAATAGCGATCAAAGCAGTCAACTCGATGCCGTCCTACTTCAAGCCATGGTCAATCTTGGTGGAGGCATACATCATACAGGGAGACTACGAGAAGGCGCTTTTGACCCTCAATTCGTGCCCAATGGTGACACACAAAGACAAGTATCTGCTCAGAAGAGTCAACAATCCACAACCTCAAGATTTGCATCTTCCGTTACCTATGGATGTGACTTTGAGTAGCGTGACCAACCTCAATTCCATGGATATTGCTGCAGAACATAACAAGGTGGATCAGACTCTTCTAAATTTAGCTGCTGCCAACCTGAAGTCGACTTTTGCCAAGGCGTACAAACTTGTGACCGACATTGTACTGGAAACAGGCTGGGAGCCGCTGCTGAAGTACCGGACCAAGGTTTTCGTCATGGAAGACGAGTTCAAGAAGGAGAACGTCAAGCCGTCTTTGGATGCTACGTCGAGCTCTCCCGAGGACGCTAATGGAACGAATGGCATGTCAAGTGTGCAGTTCAAGAAGAAGAGACTTTGCGAGAGATGGCTGGACAACTTGTTCATGCTCCTGTACGAGGACCTGAGAACATATACCATGTATCGTGCACAGGTGATGCATTTTGAGGCGCAACAAATGCAACTGGAGAAGACCACGTTAGAGTGGGAATTGCTAGGTCTGGTGTCAGAGAGACTGGGCCACCATCGCGAGGCTGCACAATGCTTTGAGAAAGGATTGGATTTGAGATTCTCAGTCAAGAGTACCAAGAAACTGCTCAAATACTACATTGAACAGAAGAAGAAAACCTCCAGTTTTGAGGCACAGAATAAGCTGAACGAGCAGATCTTGGATCACTTGGTCAAACTGACCGTTTGGTACCACAGATGGTACTGCTCGTTCTCGCCAAAGCTCCTGGCCACGTTTGCAGAGCTGATCAATGAAGTTGGCCGCACCAAGATCGAGAGCGAGATCAAGGTTAAGTATAAGGATGACACGGGCGTGTACGACCTGGTGGGCGACAGTCTGCAGTATCTGGAGGAGTATGGACTGATTGAGAACGACTAGAAGAGGGATGGCGCCTGTTGAAAAATGTACACCTTACACCAGAAACCTAAAATGAATATTTGTTGTTAAATAAGTAATAAAGAGATAGAAATGGTAAGTATCCCATTTGGCTAAAATGCTAATATCAGGTGACCATTGGCAACGCACACGATGATCTGATCCACGATGCCGTGCTGGACTACTACGGGAAGCGTCTGGCAACGTGTTCGTCGGACAAGACCATCAAGATCTTCGAGGTCGACGGCGAGAATCACAAGCTTGTTGAGACGCTCAAGGGCCACGATGGGCCTGTTTGGCAGCTTTCGTGGGCACATCCCAAATTTGGTGTTATTTTGGCCTCGTGTTCGTACGATGGTAAGGTTTTAATTTGGAAGGAGGAGAATGGAGTTTGGTCCAACATTGCAGAGCACGGCGTCCATCAGGCCTCAGTTAACAGTATCTCGTGGGCCCCAAGTGAATACGGTGCTGTGCTTTTATGCACATCGAGTGATGGAAAGGCTTCTGTGGTGGAGTTCTTGGAGGATGGGTCGCAAAAAACCATGGTGTTCCAAGCACATGCCATTGGCGTGAACGCTGGATCGTGGGCTCCACCTCAAAAGGACAACATCAAGGAGAGACGACTGGTGACAGGAGGATGCGACAATTTGGTCAAGATCTGGAAATTGGACCCGCAGGTTAATAATTACGTGGAAGAGACCGTGCTGGCAGGTCACACCGACTGGGTCAGAGATGTGGCGTGGTCGCCATCGCTGTTGTCCAAATCGTATATAGCTACAGCATCCCAGGACAGAACGGTGCTGATCTGGACCAACGACTCGCCTGGTGCCAACTCTGCATGGACCAAACAACTCTTGACACAAGATAAGTTCCCTGATGTTTGCTGGAGAGCGAGCTGGTCCTTAAGCGGGAATGTGCTTGCAATTAGTGGAGGAGACAACAAGGTGACGCTTTGGAAAGAAAACCTGGCGGGAAAATGGGAGTCTGCTGGTGAGGTCGACCAGTAAACAAATAGATAAATGTTCTATTTATTATAAAACTATTACAACAATATGATGCGGAATCGCGGGTTCTGTTCCTCTCTGCGTTCATCCTGTTCTTCATTTGGACGTTGCTGTCTCATCAGACGCCATCTGTTGAGAGTTGCGAGAACGAAGATTGACACAAATGCCAGGAAAATGATAATATCTGCGTTGCTGGCATCAAAAGTGCTCTCAAACACAAAATTTGTATCTTGGTAGCCTTGATGTTCATTGTTAGCTTCGTAGGCCTTGTAATCTTCGATCAGTTCCTGCTGGCGTTTGGTTTGTAGACGATTGTACATTTGGATCCAATCTTTCCACGTACGGCTAGAGGATATGCTTTGGGCCGTTTCGTCAGTTATTTTCTCTCCAAACCACCAAGTCTTCAAAAATAGGCGTGCCAGGGATAGATACACCGGAATGAAAGCCCCAGAGTTATGCTCAAGTGCTTGATCATAGTATCTCTTGGCCAAGTGGAAGTCTTTAGTGACTCCAACACCCATTTCGTACATATACCCGAGGTTGAATTTTGCTTGCCGACTGCCCTTGTTGGATGCCCAGAAATAAAATTGAGCCGCCTTTTCGAGATCAGGCTCCAACGCATACTCGTCTTCCGCATCCGAATCTCCGACCTGAAATTTTTTGACTCCATTGTAGTAAATGTCGCCTAGAAAGACCTCTGCATCAACGTTTCCCTGCATCGATGCACGTTTATAGTAGTTCAAAGAACTTTTCAACCGATCGATTGTAAGACGAGGTGGTTCCTCTAAATATCCGACCGGCGAGTAAAGTAGATATGCAGTAGAAGCCTGCGCATTCTCAAACCCTTGTTCGGCAGCCATAGCATATCCCAGGAGGGCCTGCTCATGGTTTTCAAGTAGTAATTGAGAAAATGCCCATCGTAAATCGCAAACAACAGGCTCGATCTGTTCCACAAATCTCTTGTATAAGTGCACAATATGATACTCTGTTTGTGCTTGGTATTTTTCCGCCCAATACTGTGCCATCCAAAACAAGGCTTCGGGATTACCCTTATCACTCGCTTCCTTCATTTGCACGAGCCCTCTAGCATTATCCTTTTCCCACATTAAGCGAGCTTTGTGATATAAGCCTTTTGTAAATTGTTCATGAGCACGATTGTACATATATAGTGCTTTAAGCTCCCAGTCGTCAATTCGCTGCAACTCATAAAGCAATCCCAAATCTACTGCCACTCGGGAAGTAAGGGAGACTTTGGACGCATTTTCAAGCCAAAAACGGGCCTGCTCGAGGCTCTGTTCCGTACCCTCACCCCGCAAGAACATATGACCAACAATAGCAAAACATGAACCTATATTTGTAGTCAGGCTTGTCATTACACGAGGTTGTTCCTTCTTCAGGAAAGATTTCATTTCCTGCAAATCGTAACCTTGTGTGGCACATTGGTATGCATTTTCAAACGCTTTTTCATAGTCTCTTTCGCGGACGAGACTTCCACGATAGTAAGAGGTTGCCTTCTTAGCCATGTTTTTGAAATACAAGGTCTGAGCATCGCTATCGTCAACCGGATCTGGAGAAGCAACTTGGCTGTTTTTCTGCGAAATAGTGGGCATTGAATCACTTGCTCCTTCACCATACAGCCCTCCAATCAAATCATAGACCCGAAAGTTATACTTGTCTATATTTGGACCGCCAATAGGGCCGGAGGTAACGTATTTGTAGCATTCAGTGGCCACGATATTGTAGTAGTAAGTGGCTAACATTGTGTCTTGAGGAACGGAAAAACCTGTTAGGTATCTATATCCCAGAACCATAGCAGCACGCACATCTCCACGGTCTGCAGCTAGTTTGTAATGCAACAAGGCCTTCCCTTGATCCATTTCCACGTTTCCAAAGAGGCCTGTGGAGTAGATCAATCCTAGCAAATAATTAGCCGTTGAGTTGTCTGACAGTTGAGTCATCTTCTCGTGATAATGCAGAGTTTGTGAAGCATTTGTGGGCAACGAAAAGTTGCCAAACAGATTTATTTGTGCGAGCATGTAAATGGCATCTAGATTATTCTCCTGATCTGCCCGATAACGGAGACTCTCAAGAGCCTGTGTTTGGCGTTCCGAGAGCTTTGAATTCCAGAACTTGGATTTTTGGCTCTCGAATTCCTCATAATAATCAACATTTAGAGTCAATTGCAGAGTCCCCTCGGCCTGGTTCACCTCGTCAGCAGACCGCAGAAAGTTCAGACGATCTCTCAATGGAGCCTCTTCCTCCTGCAGAACAGCCACAGCCTCTTCCACCGACCACACAGCTCCCAAAACGGCAGCCGAAAGGTGAGAGATCCACCAAAAGACAGCAAGTCGGAGCCACTTCATTAGCAGGACAAGAACAAGGGCGAGATAATTTATTTATATTCAGATTTGGTGTTGGGTGTATTTTATGGTGCTTGTGTTTTGTCCCTGTTGCGAGCCACTGGATGCTGATGACCAGGTTCCTACCACATTACTTGAACCACAGACCCGTCATCAGGCCGAGGATCTTTTTTTCTGTTTAAAATGTGCGAATATTCGATGTTTTCGTTGCGTCGAGCTAGAGCACGGATCGAAGCATTGTCCAACTTGTCTGCGAATCTACGGACACGAAACAAGACACTGCACAAGGAACTGCTTCCGATGTCCACACTGTCGTGCCAAACTGACGGTAAAGGCTAAAACACAGTTGAGGGAGGCAGATAGTAGAAAGATCGACCATAAGAGTTTCCTATTCAATTGCCTCAATTGCCGCTGGAAGTTTGACACCGGGCCAATTGTAAAGCCGCAACCGCTGCATGACATTATACAGACTATGAACAGGGACGAATTTGACCAAAGATTCGATGACTTAAAGACAGGCTACGAAAAACAGTACGAGAGTCTAAATGCGATTAACACCAAGAACAGATCGCGACTGATTGGCAGGTTCTCATCGCTCGAGATAGCCAAGATGATGGAGCGACGAGAATTGCCGGAAATCAAGGCTATTTCGGGTCTGAACACGCAAAGCAAGGAATATCCTCTATTTCAGGATCTCCAGGCTTCCACCACCATACGCTGCAAAAGTTGTCGCTCTGTGCTAGTAGAACATGGAGATGAGCCATCTGTGGCCTCCTTCAGGACTCTATCTGTTGCAATTGAATTTATTCCCGAGTTGGTGCACAAAGACGGCCTGCTAACTATCATCAATCCTTACACAGAGCCAGTTGAGATCCAACTGGCCATATTGGCCAGCACACAATTCTCGGTGAACCTGTCTGCTACAGTAATTCAACTTGGCGCTCGACCGGAGGCTGTGACGCCCGAAAAGTATGCGAAACTGATTCCAACGTCCCAGCTTGGCCGTAGGACTAAATTCTCGCGCAGTGAGGCGATTTTGCGGAGAGATCAGGACACTGGACCTAACTGGAAGACGATAGAGATGGAGGTGCAGAAGAAGACAGAGACCGCAGATCTGCCTGTTCTCGTTACCGTCAAATCTCCGTCTTGGACGTTATCGTTCTGGAGTTTTGTCGACTTGTGAGACCACGACAAACTACACCAAGTTCCCCCGTTTGAACTCGTGGAGCTACAGAGATGGTTAGAAGGAGCTTCGTGGAAGCCGGTAGTTCTGGTGAAATAGCTAAGATTCTAAAGAGTCGACGGCTTTAGGAGAAATAGTCGCGTCGAGATAAATATAACTGTTATTATTTATTTGACACTATGGACGGTCAAATAGATCCGACCACAATCGCGAGATTGTTCCATACCGTCGCGTTCGAGGACCCCAAGATCAAGATCTCTCAGAAGACACTTCAATTGGTGTCGGAGTACATTAGATTATTCACGAGTGAAGCCATAGTTAGATCCAACGAGGAACGGCTCGAGGAGAGAACACGCGAGAACGACCGTTACAAAATCGATATGGACGACGTCACAGAACCTCAACAGGGCGACGACGTGCTGGACACGCGTCATTTGGAAGCCATAGCCGGCCTGCTTACGCTGGACTTTTAAGTATATAGGTGGAAAATGTATCAACTTTAGAAAACTCTATTAATGACTGCCCACGTCTTTTGGATCAATTCTGAAAATCTTGTCTGGATTCAAAATCCGGTTTGGATCCAGGGCCATCTTGATCTTCCGCATGAGATCCACAGCGTCCTCTCCCGCCTCCTCGATCAAATAGTCTCTCTTACCGTATCCAACACCATGTTCTCCCGTCACGGTACCCTCTTCCTGCAGAGCACGGTCAATCATGCCCTGGACGACGTCCTTGCACTTGTTGTACTCGCTGCGTTTGAACAAAATCACGGCGTGATAATTACCGTCTCCAACGTGACCGACGATCGACGCAGCAAGTCCAGCCTTCACAATCTCCTCCTTGGTCTTCTGCAAAGACTCACAAAGCCTCGAGATCGGAACAGCCACATCGGTGGTCCAAACTTGGATGTCCTTGTCAATGGTCTGCTTTCCAAAATTAATGGTCGACCAAAGAGCCACCTTTCTAGCATTCCATAGCTCGAACTTCTCCTCCTCTGACTCAGCAGATCGGAAAGAACTATAGTTGTTCTGCTTGCAGATCTGCTGCACTGTCTTGGTCAGACTTTTGGTAGCCTCTTTAGAATCTCCACCCAACTTGAGCATCAGGGTCGGAGCCTCATCGTATTTCTGAGACGTCTCGCCAGAGAAGTTCACAAAGTGCATCATCCGGTCATCCAGAAGCTCAATGGCATTGGCAGGGATGGCTCTCTGCACCAATGAGGCCACAGTGTTGGCCGCGTCCGCGAGATTTGAGAACGAAATAACTGCGACATTTTCGAATTTAGGCTTCACGTGCAATTTCAATGTGGCTTCAGTCACAATGCCCAAAGTTCCCTCGCTTCCAATGAAAAGTCCCGTAAGATTATATCCTGCAGCAGACTTTCTGGGGCGTTTCTTGGTCTTGACAACGGTTCCGTCAGCCAGAACAACCGTAACACTCACTACATTCTCTCTCATAGTACCATATCTAGCAGCATTAGTACCGGAACACGAAGTTCCAACCATTCCTCCAATACAGGCTCCAGGCTGAATGTTAGTAATCAAAGGCGTCATATACTTACTCCAGGGTCCGGTCCAAACATCAAACCGTACTCATCAAGATAATCTCTCAGGTCCTCCCATCCCAAGGCTGGTTGAACCACCACATCTAAGTCGCCCTTGTGTAGCTCCAGGACCTGGTTCATCTTGCCCAGGTCCATACAGATACCCTTCCTGGTCGGGATAAACTGTCCCTCCAGAGATGTGCCTCCAGAAAATGGCACAACAGGAATCTTGTAACTGTGGCACACTTTCATAATTTTCGACACTTCATCGGTGGATTCCGGGTAAACTATCGCAATTGGACGTTGGTCCGGCTCTGCATGGTGCGTGGAAAAAAACGTGTCACTATGGTCGTCCAAAACGGACTTGGTCCTGGAGATCTTGGTAGGGCCCAGAATCCCCGTCAGCTGCTCCACAGCTTTCTCGACATCACCATACTCAGGCGAAAGCATGTCCTTCAACTTGGACGTAGAGGACTGGGGGAACAGAAACTCTGGAACGTCGCTCCCGACTTTTATGGAAACATACGCTCCACCAAGAATCGAGCCTAACACGAACAGGCCTCCAGACTTCCAGAACGACCCAGAGGAGCCGCTTTTGGGGGCCGGAGGATCTGCTTTAGGTGGCTGCGACGAGTTAAACCGCTTGAATCCAGAACTCTCCACTCTGGAGACTCTGGAAGCTCTATAAGTCCAAGGACCTAACTTGTTCGCTGCCCGTACAAAATATTTCATTGGGAACAAATTATTTGTGGGGCAGGCCCATAATATATATTTTTCAAAATCTGGGTGCATTTGCAAAATAGGACATTATTGTATATTAATCTGCCTACATGAAGTCGTCGTCACCAAAATCGTCGTCCGGCAACAGATCGTCGTAGTTGTCCTTTTTGAATGAGGCTCCAACATTGACCTGGCCCTTGACCTTCTTCTTACCAGCTCCTCCAGTGGAGGTTCCACCGGTCTTGGCCAGCCGCGCCTGTCTCTCATCCTTGACCTTCTGCGTGATCATAGCATTAAGCGTGCTCACCACCTTTCTTGTGTTTTCCACAGTCATCGGAACACACAGGTCTCTGATCAGATCGATAGCCAGAGACGAGGAATAGTTGAGCTGCGACTTCTTCGCGAGGTCTGTGAGCGCTGGAGAAACAGCCTTTCTCAATCTCTCGTAGTCCTGCTTGGTTTCCACCTCAAAAAGCGGATGCGAGCTGATGGGAGTGTCCTTATCAAGCTTTGGAGCGGCAGCTTTGGCAGCCTGCTCGGCAGCAAGCGCTCTAGCGCGAGGATGGTCGGCAACTCCCAGACCATCGAAGAGATCGACCGCGTTGTTCAGATCCGAGTTGAGCTCTGCTTCCTTCAACATCTCTTGTCTAGTCTTCTCGTCCACAAGGTCAATATCCAGCAGTTTCTTTTCGTTCTTCTTGCCCTTAGCAGCCTTGGCTGGCTTAGCAGGTTTGGCAGCTTTTGGAGCTGGCTTCTTAGCAGCCTCCTTGGCCCGTTCTTCTTCAGAATCCATATCCCACGAGTCGAGAACCGGTTCGTCATCGTCGTCCACCTCATCCTCCCATGAAGCCGTCACCTGTGGCTCTGAAGAGGTAGGAACTGCAAAGTCCTCGTCATCTAGAGATTAGTACGAAAGTTGCCCTTTTTACTTACCCCAAGACATGTCTATTCTCTAGTAAGGGAAAAAAATCTTTTCGCCAAAGAATTTATCGGTCTGCGTCGATCGTCGCTTTAAAGTGGCAAAAAAGTATCGTAAACTCTACAACCAAAACCTTTAGAACAGTCAACGAAATGGTAAGTAATAAGCATCGGTAGTACATCTAACACTCAGTCTACACCATTAAAGCTCATACCCGGCGACTCGCACAATTCCAAAGTCAGTGTGACGAGTTTTGGCGAAGGCGCACCTTCTGCTCCAGCATTGTACGACACGCTGAGATCGGGCGAAGGTCCACTTTCCGTGTCATCCAAGATCAACAACAAACACCCACTTGAGGGCAGAATCAGCAACTGGGATAACACGCAAAGAGAACAGCAATTGGAGTCCTATAGACGTATATTTGGTGCGGCCGACCCCATCAAGAGAGAAATGGAGCTCAAACTGGTGCAGGAGTCCGAATACAGGCCATTAGCACTGGGGGGATCGTCAAATTTACACAGAGATATACTCTTGAACAGAGAGACCACCATTGATTGGGAAGACATCTATGCAGGTAAGTTGCTACATATCACGAATACTAACAGACACAGGATCCGACAAGCCGCCAATGGACTTCCATACAGAGATGGAAAAGAGGTTTGGTATTTAGAGGTGCTGTGTTGGTGATCTCGTCGTGTGCGTCCTGGTTGTGAAAAATTTCCTTAAGAAAATTTTTTCTAACTATATGGAGACGGTACCTTAACGAAAGTCAGATACACCCGCAGCGAGTAACTAGAAAGTCGAAATGTCGCATTCGGTATACGGAAATTGGTAAGTTTCATCATATTTAAGTAGGTTTGATCCAAGCTAACACTATTGTAGGAGTGAATCCCAGAAACAAGAAAATTTACAGAAACAGCCAGAACATGCTTATTCGATAAATCAGATGCTCGGCAACAATATTGGCACCCAACCACAGGCCCAGGACCCGTTATTGACCTCCTCACTTGCATCCCAGCTGAATTATGGCGTGCTGACTGGCGGAGGTGCTTTGAATGGGTCTTTGGATCAACAACCTCAAACTGCTCCAATTGAACAAAAGTTGGCCAATCTGAGAGTGGATGATCCACAATGGACAACACCTAACCTCTTACAGCAGCTAGTCAACCAGCAGAACCTTTCGGGCGGTCTAATTAACCCTCTGAGCCAAGCCTACCAACCTGCCAAGGTCGATCCGTCGCAGATCAGATGGTTCTATCTGGATGCCTCCAATAATGAACAGGGTCCCTTTGAGTCCTCGCTGATGCAGCAATGGTACTCTCTCAGATACTTTAATTATGACCTCAAAGTCCGTCGTGAAGAACAGAAATCGTTCATATCTTTGGGAGAGTTTATCCAGTCCATTGGAGAGTTCAGCTATCCTTTTGCTGTGCCGTTGCCTCCTGTTGAACAGGTTCAGCCAGCACTGCCTTCATTGTTCCCAACCATGGTGTCTGGTGTGAATGAAGAACAGAAGGAATGGAGCCACCAGGCGGAGAGCACAACGAGTCCAATTGACAGGCAAACAGAGACCCAACCGGCCAAGCCCGTCGAGCCAACAGAGTTGCTCCAGCAGACTTTGCTGGATACTCCAGCTCCTACAAGTCTGGCGAGAATAATAGAAGCTGCCACGGCTGCCACGGCTGCCAGTGCCGCTAGTGTGGCCAGTGTTGCCAGTGCAGTTAGTGCAGTCGCTGCCGCCGAGTCTGTTGCGGACTCCGAGAAAGCCAAACCCAAATCACCAACTACATGGGCTCCATGGGCCTCAACAGAGCCTCTCAAGCCTGCTAAGACCCTGGCAGAGATCCAGAAGGAAGAAGCCGAGAAGCGTAAGAGAGAACAGAAATTGCACGAAGCAGCCAAGACAGCTTCACAGAAACTTGCTGCAGAGCAGGAGTCGGCCAAGCCTGCGGCTACTTTGCCTTCGGCTGCTACCTGGGCCACTACTGAATCGACCCCGGTCGCCATTCCTACCACCACGTTGGAAGACATTCAACGTGAGGAGGCGGCCAGACTTGCTGCTGCAAAGGCTTCATCGAAGCCAAAACCTGCTGCAATTTCGTTCGCAGAGGTTACCTCAGGCAGCGGATGGACCACTGTCAGCACCAAGAAGGCCACCAAGACTACTCCTGTTGTTACGAAATCCACCAAACCGTCCACAATGATCTCTCCTAACGTTTTGCGGTCCGTCTCTGCTCCGGTGCCGGTGAAGAAGGCCGTCGTTGGTAACGTTGTCGTGCCAGCCAAGTCACAACCTGCTCCAACCACCAATTCGCCGTCGAGAGAGTTTTTGGTGTGGTGTAGATCGCAACTGGCTAATTTGAATCGTGGAATCAACAAGGAGGATATTCTGTCGATCATCATTCAGTTCCCTACTGGAAGCGAATATCAGGAGATCATTGCCGACACCATCTACTCCAACTCCACCACGTTGGACGGAAGACGGTTTGCAAGCGAGTTCCTCAAACGTAAGGCAGAGGTGGAAAAACTAGTGAAATCGCAAGGTCTCCAGTTCAGCTGGGGTGAGGCCCTGAGCGCCAGCGTGCATGGCGTGGAAGACGACTTTGACATGGCCTTCACCAAGGTGGTGAGCAAGAAGAACAGAAGAAAAAACTGAGGTGACTTAATTGCATGTGAATAGCATAGGTGTAATAACATACTGTTGACCTGAAAACGTACAAAAGATTGTAATTATTTAGTGAGCTGCTGGACCGCCTGGTCCAGATCCTTGAGCCATTGGTGGTCAAGAATCTCCTTGGTAGGTTCCAACGAGTTAACACGTCTTCTAAGAGCCTCGTTGATCGTCACCTCCTGGCAAACAGGGAAGAAAGTTTGCGCCCATCCCTTCTTAAACGACTCTGCCTCCATGCCCAGTTCGTTCAACTCGATCTCCTGTAGTTTGTTTTGCAACTTAAAGCTCTCGTAGATGTCGTCTCCAATTGATCCTCGTTGGTAGAGCACGTTAACATATTGCTGGATCTCCTTCAACTTGATCATGCGGCGGATCGCCTCGGCACCTCGACGGATCAGCGCCGCCTTGAGCACCTTCTCATTCACCTTTGGATCTGTCTGGTTTTTCAATTGGAGATACATCTCTCTCTGGTAGTTGTCTTTAAAAATAGGCTTCATAGACACCAGCTTATTTATCTTCTTGCGCCTGTGAATGATGGAAAACACCACCAGAGTTGTCAGCAGCACAGCCACATATATAATAGGGATGTAGATGGAGATCGAACTCGTCGAGGCGGTACTGGAAGTCTCCTCGGACATGGTATTAATATCGACGCGAGAAAAAACAAAATCAACCGGTTCGACTTTTCGACCTTTCGACCCGACCTTTCGACCTTTCGACCTTTCGACCCGTCGACGGTGTCAATCTACTCTCCATATAGTACCTGCCTTGTTTTTCTGTCACCACGCGAATCCAACCCCTTTTTGGTTAAGGCCGTATGAGGCATTAATGCACGAGTTGCATCTTATCTGTGCATTTATTATCTGCAGATTTGATAGCAGACTTACGCACCGAACTATCATAGCGGCGAGTTTTGTCAATAGATAGCGGCGAGCTTTTATCGATAATAGATAGCGACACCTATAAACAGGCAACTCCCAGTCCAATCCCTGCTATCATCACTATGTCGAAGAAAACAGATGAGATTGACCAGATAGTTATTGACAGCGATTCTCAGGCAGCTGGCTCTGTCGAGGAGAAGCGGTTTGGAGTGCTGTCAAAATTTTCAAGTTTATTTGCCTGGCTCGAGCTTGATGGAACCCAGGATTTCTCCCTGTCCCAGCTCTTCCTATACAATTATGACCTGAAACCACTCGAGGAGAAAAGACGTACATGGAGGTGGTGGAATTTCGTGACGTTCTGGATCGCGGATTCGTTCAATATCAACACTTGGCAGATTGCAGCTACTGGTGTGCAGGCAGGACTCAGTTGGTGGGCCACCTGGATCACTGTCTGGCTCGGGTACAGTTTCTGTGGTATTTTCGTTGTTCTGGCTGCCAGGTACGGTGCATACAACCATGTCCCGTTCCCTGTGGCTACCAGATCGTCGTGGGGAATTTGGGGTTCTCTGTGGCCTGTCATTAATAGGGTTGTGATGTCATGCATTTGGTTTGGTGTCCAGTCTGTTCTGGGAGGTGAATGTGTTGCACTGATGCTCAGATCGATCTTTGGAAACGATCTCGAGACCAGAATTCCCAACAAACTAGGCGGCAACATCAGCTCGTTCCAAATGCTCTCGTTCTTCTTATTTTGGCTGTGCCAGCTGCCTGCTATTTATATGAGACCACATACCGTTCGTCATCTGTTCACTTTGAAAGCTATTATCTGCCCAATTGCCGGTATTGCGTTTCTGATTTGGACGCTTGTCAAGGCCGACGGTGGAGGACCGGTGATCCACCAGGGTGGATCGCTCAGCGGATCAGCTTTTGGCTGGGCATTTATCAACAGTATGATGAACTCGCTTTCCAACTTTGCCACATTGATTGTCAACGCACCTGATTTCTCCAGAATGTCGCGCAAGCCCAACTCGTCCATTTACTCGCAACTCTTTACGATTCCTATTGCATTCTCCGTCACTTCGTTGATCGGAGTGCTCGTTTCCTCGGCCAGTACCGTGCTTTACGGAGAAACTTATTGGAATCCATTGGACGTGCTGGGAAGGTTCCTAGACAACTTCAGTCGTGGGGCAAGAGGAGGAGTCTTCTTGATCTCGTTTGGATTCGCCGTTGCTCAGCTTGGAACTAATATCTCGGCAAACTCTCTGTCTGCCGGAACAGACATGACAGCTCTGCTACCAAAATACATTAGCATCAGAAGAGGAGGTTTCATCTGTGCCATCATTGGCTACGCCATCTGTCCATGGAACCTGCTTTCGTCGAGTAACATGTTCACCACGTACTTGTCCGCATATGCTGTCTTCCTTTCATCCATTGCCGGAGTGTATTTCTGCGATTACTACATTTTGAGAAAAGGACTCATTCTGTTGGAGGATCTCTACACTGCAAACAAGTCCAGTGTCTACTTCTATTCTGCGGGAATCAACTGGAGGGCTCTGACGGCGTACATCTGCGGTATTGCTCCTAATATCGTCGGATTCGTTGGTGCTACGGAAACGCACGTGGTGCCCGAGGGAGCTACCAAAGTCTACTACTTTAGTTTCTTCACCGGCTATGCCAGCTCTTGCGCTGTGCTGCTGCTCCTCACAGCCATCTTCCCAATCCGTGGCCTTCCAGACGGCAAGATATTTGAGAAGAAATGGTTCGAGGAGTGGAAAGACGTTGAATCTTTCGACGACTTCTTCCATCGTCGTCTCCACGAAAAAGACGTCTAATCATCGTCTACATAAAAGTTTCTGAAAAAAAGAATGTATTTCCCATCTGTAAAGTCGCTAATTGACAATGCCCTCGCTGATGTTCAGTCTGTCTGCAGTAATAATACTGGACTGTCTGGAGCCCAAGTTGGTTCTCAGTCTGTCCAGCAGCGAGCCCGAGCTCGTAGGCTTGGTGCCCCGCGTGCCTGGTCTCATGTAGCCTGATGCTGGCGGGTTCTTGGACAGCTTCTCCGTACGGTACTTCTCGTAGTAGACGGTATGAGTCGAGTCCTTGAGGTCTTGCAAACAGGCTCCCAACAGACACGTTCTCAGAACGATGTAGTCGCTGTGTGCAGGATCGTCCACTCTCACCATTCCGTGGGGCAGCTTTCTGACTTTGTACTCGATCTGATCGACAATGGCTCTGTCTGTGCCCGAAACAATGGCAAACGGAACTAAGTCCTGGACGCTCCCAACGGTTTGCTCTCCATCCTCCTCGTCGATGTCCGAAAAGCAGTTGGAGAAATCGTAAACCTCGATCTTGTTTTTGGACAGGTCTCTCAAGACCAAGCTCTTGTTCAGCTCAACCTCCTCCTCAGTCAGCAGATCAGCTTTGGACAAGACCGGAATCACATTGCATCTTTTACTTAGTTCTTTCATGCAATGGATGTCCAGCTCGCGCAAACCTTTACCTGTTGGTCTGATGAAGTAGATAGCTGCGTGGATTCTGGTGTCTGTGGACTTGGGAGTTCTCTGGATCTTGCACTCGTCGTTCAAAACCTTCTCGAACTGACTCTCAATGTAGTCGGTCAGACACCTTGTGGAATCTCTGTTGTCGATGAAATCACCAAACCCTGGCGCCATGACCACATCCAGGTCGATTCTGGTTCCTCCTTCGTAGATCTTGGCGGTATGGCTCTCGATGGACAGATCTGCGGGAGCAGCACGGTTTGTGGTGATGATGTCCTCGTTACAAAGACAATTAATGAAGGTGCTCTTTCCTGTGCCGGTCTGTCCAACAACCATTATGCTGAGCTGCAGTCCCCGTTTTAGGAACTTTTTTTGCCGGATCTCTTCGGCGGTGAGCTTTGCGGTTAGAAACAACAAGGTTTTGCACAACTTACTGTGTTCATCTTTGCTTTGGCGCTCATCTTGATAAAGTATAATATATAATTTTTTATCCCTGCTTTTCCTCTTTTTCGTCTCCCTTGTCTGCCGCCAAATCCTGCGCCGCATCGGCAAACAGCCCCAGAAACTGGTCAAATGTTAATTTCGGCAGATGGGGCAGGATCTGGACTGGAGTCTCCAAACTGCTCAGTGGCCGCGCCAGAACCAGTAAATCTTGGTAGCACGCCCACACCTGCTCCTGGTCGGTGCCTATTTCCGCCACAAACTCTGCTGGAATCTTGGAACCGTCCCTGGCACAGCTCAGAACAACTCCCAGCATGGCAATCACGTTGGTATCGTGCATCAACATCAACGGCACACGCGAGATCAGCTCGTAAACGTTGGTGCACTGCAGAAACAGATCCTTGGACTTTACCAGCCAATCAGTGTTCCGAGGAATGTCCTCCTCCAATTTCAGTGCCTTTAAACAGATCTTGTACGGGTTTGGCGGAGTCACCTCAAAACACAAAGTCTCCAACAGCATCTCCTCCAGATTGATCATCAGGTCTTTCCATCTCCAGAATATCTTTGAGTTCTCATCGATCGGTTCCTGGCTATTGGCCATCGCTGTCTTGGCACATATCTTCACTACATCGGCCAGCCGACGCCGACACTCATCTGCTTTGCAAGCAATAAACAGACTCGTGGCCGCCACCTCGAAATAGTGATGGCTCAGCATATCTCGACGCATATAGAATCGATGGAAGTAATACGACGCCGTCATCGCAACCGAACGCGACAGTCGCAGCTGTCGACAACATTTGAACAGATAGATGATACCCTTGGCCCGTTTCTGGCACTCGTCGTCGAAGCTCACCTTCTTCAGTTCAGACCCGTTCTTCCTCGACGGAGTGGCCTCCTGCAGATCTGCAAGCGAGTATTTCCAGTTACATGACTTCACATTAATGGCACCCTCCCAGAAGTCCCGACTCGGCGACCGCTGTGCGGGTTGTGGTGCTCGCACTGTTTCAGCAGACATTATTTTCTCAAATTATTTTTTAGCAATTATTTACACCACCTCGTCCATCTTTTGAACAACATAATCCAAGATGAAACTTTGTTCCACCAAATCATCCAGCCTCGTGTAATGGCGCTCACTATAAGGCAATATTGCGTCCACATAACCCATTAGTCCTGGAATCTCATACAGCTTGTCCACAGCATAGTTGCCCAGAATGGCCTTGATCAGTTTCTGAGCCACCTCGAAATGCCGCGAATTGGTGTTCCAATCCCGGATCCGCTTGAACAGTAGAAGTATCTGCTCGTGGCCCAGCTCCGAAATGGCCTCCTCAATGCCTAGAGATCCAATCACAGAGCCGTCGTCACCTTCGGCTATGCTGGCCTGCAGAACATTGTACAGCCGCATCGGATGATTCAGAGTCAACGCCAACTTGAAGGCATTCACCCAGTCTTTCTGATTGATGTAATTCTCGAGCGACTGTTCCTGTTCCACCCTCAATTTACGATCCTCTGCCTCCAGCTCCTGGACTTCCTCAGTGTTGTCGATCCAGATGGTAATTGCTCCATCGGCATCTGCAGAAACAAACTCTGCACCGTTGTCCTTGACACACAACGCCCAGATCCTGTTGTCGTGGTTATCAAGTGTCTGGACACAGTCACCAGACGAAATCTCCCAGATCTTTATCAATCCGTCTGCACCAGCTCCAACAATAAATTGGTTTTTGGACAGGAAAGACACTCTCTGGATGGCATTTGCCTGGCCTTGGAACGTCTTGACGCAGCTCAAATCCTCCAAGGACCACACCTTGGCCGTCTGGTCTCCGGAACCAGTCACCACCAATCTGTCGTAGGCACAGAAACTGATATCGTAGATTGGTCTCTTGTGGCCCTTGAGAACTCCTATGGTCTCGCCAGCCTGTAAGTCCCAAATTTTTGCCAATTTGTCGTGACTTGCGGTGGCCAGGAAGTCGTCGTTCGGGCTAACGTCGATCGAGTGGATCATCTTGTCGTGTGCTCTTCTAGTGTAGTCTGAGTTTTTCACCACCACTATTTTGTCTTGCGGTTTAGGAACCGTCCATTTCTTAATAGTCAAGTCCTCTGAAGCTGTAATGAGAAAACGAGGATACTCATTGACCCGCGTTTTCGGAAGAGCGACAGCTGTAACCGACGAAATATGGCCTTCAAAAACAGCATGACACACAAACCCGGCCTCCTCATCGTACCTCCAGAGTCTGGCAGTGTTGTCCTTTGCTGCAGTTGCAACCCAAAGTCCGTCAACTGTCGAGTCCAAAGCATTGAGTAAATCCCCGTGGCCTTCGCAAATTTTCACGTCTAGAGGCTTATTGATCACGTCGACAATTCTGAGCGCAGGGGAGTTCGTAGCCAGAGCGAGCTTGTCAAAGTTAGGTCCCACATACCGCATGTCAGCAATGGTTCCATGGTTTCCTGCCATCACTCTGACGGAAGGGAGAATATTATTTTTCAACTCCAATTCAACCTCCACGATGGTTTGATCGGAGAAAACAAGCAGCAATGCATCCATCTCGCTATGGAGATGCAAAACATCCATCACATTGAGCTCCTCGGTGGTTTCTAGCGGCTGCTTGGTGGTTGCAACGAGCTTTTCCAGCTCAAGATCCCAAACCTTCATGATTCCCGATTCACCCGCACTGTACACCAGCTCGCGATCATCAATATTCAAAAACCCACAAGCCTCGACTGACTGCGACACAGCAATCGTTTTGATCTCTTTCCATGTTTTGGTATTGTACAATATTATCACATTGTCTCTGCCACTGCTAATAAATAGTTCTCCAGCATTGTTGAATGCGACACCTCTCACAGTGGCCGAGTGCTCCTTCATAGTGCGCAAACATTTACGTTTCACAAGATCCCAGACTTTGACAGTACCTAAAATGTCTCCACTGGCCAGCATCCAATCATTCGAGTTCAGCTCTCCGTGGAATCTCAATGCAGAAATCGTGGACGGATGTCCCTTGAAATTATGCGTTATAAATGACCCCTCAATGTCCCAAACGATGACACTTCCGTCAGTCATTCCAAATGCAAAAAGCGAGGAAGTAGGATCCACGCTGGAAATGTAAGATGCAGCGGGCAGTTTGAACGTCTTGATGAATCTGCTTTGCTGTAGATCAAAGATTTTAAGTTGCTGTGATTGCGATACTATTGCGAGATATTTGCCGTCCAGGGTCAGTTGTAAGGTGGTCACAATGTCACCATCTCCTTGGATTCGGTGAACAACCTCATCTGTTTCTCTATTTATAACAACGATATCCTCCAGGACAGCAGTAGCAAGCACAACACCATCACCGGAAACGGAAGCGTTGGCCGATCCAATATAGAACGGCTCTATATCGACCTTTTTGTAACTTCTCTTAGTACTAAAGTCCATTAAAAAAATATTTAAAATATTTCAGAATATTTTATATATTTCACAGATTTCGTTCTGGTGCAGGGATGGAAAAACTACCCTACCTTATAATAAATATCACAAATTTTTTTACCAAATTATTCACCATGTCGTCTCCCGTCTTGCACATCGTGAAGCCCAACGTGGCAACGCCCGTCAGCTCGGCTCCCGTGGCGCCAGTGAAGGTGCTTATCCAGACTCCCGCTTTGATGCAGCTTATTGATGCAGTTTACATGGATAATGAAGAAGATCTCACAAAGAGCAGAACCATCGGTACTCTGCTGGGAACTCGTTCTGACGACGGATCAGAGCTTGAGGTCAAGGAATGTTATATTGTGCCACACAAGGAGGAGGCTGAGGAGCTTACTATAGAGGAGAGTTACCACATTTCGACTTTCCAGCTGATGAAAAGAGTGAATCCAGAGCTGTTGATTATCGGATGGTTTTCGACAAATCCTGTTCTTGACGCATTCACGGGTCTTTTCCAAGAGTTCTACTCTAAGGGCTCATGTTTCCCCCACCAACCAATCCATTTGACCCTTCAAACTAAGGACGACAACGGAGACATCATATCACCTATTTTGAAAACATACATTTCTTCGCCAGTGGGGCTTCCGGCCGGCTCGAGTTTGGCCAATCAACTTGGAATTGACAAGATCGGCTCATTTGCATTCACCCCTGTTCCAAACGAAGTTGCTTACTCGAAGAGCGAATTGACCATGCTCAAGTACCTTAATAAAGGAGTTCAGTCTGAATCCAGAACCGTTGATCTTCACGGCCAGGACGAGCTCAAACAACTGTCAGGATCCATCTCAAATGTCTCAGGACTGCTCCAGGTGCTCCAGGACTACGTTAGCAAGGTTGTTGCAGGAGAGATCGTGGGCGACGAACACGTTGGAAAAAGCCTGCTGGAAACTCTCAATACCCAACCAAGCTCCATCAACACAGCACAATTGCACACTATGCTGCAGAACCATGCCGATGATGCATCTCTCGTTGAGTATCTCGCCTCATGCGTGAAACAGCAACTCGACCTCAGCGCAAAGTTGACAAACTTCATGACTCCTGAGGAGAGCGCAAAATAGTTTGTATTACCTAAAATCTGTTAACTGTATCCATCCTTTATAAATGCTGTACCATATAAATGCAACTCAGCTCCCGAAAAGGAAGCTCAGGTCGTCGTTTGTGCCAATATCCACCAACAGCTCCTCCACGTCGTTCAAGACTTCCTCACTGAATAGTCCACCCTTGGTAGGTCTCAAGCCTTCTGCCTGAGCCTCTGCTATGCTCTGTCGCCGGACCTTGCTCTGCTTGTGAAGTCTCTTGGATGCTTTTCTTAACGACTTGGCTGTGGCCGCAGATATCATGAGCTCACGGCCAAACGAACCGCGTGGCCGGCGTTTCTTCTTCTCAAGAACTGCCACTGCAGCATTAACCTTTTTGCGGCGATGATCTCCAAAACTATATTTCCTCGTAGCATCAGGATGCGGCGAGTAATATGCGGTATTAATAACACCCTTATTTCTGAACGCGGACAACGGAATCCGTCTTTCGTGGAACAAATCCCAATCAACAGAGGTGGTTTGTTCGTGCTCTTCGTCTTCAAACTCGCTGATGTTCAGCAATTCGTCCAGAGCAATCGGTGGAGCAGCAGGTTGCGCCTGCAAACGCTGGCGTTGCTGCTGACCAGTGGGAATTCTCGTGCCCTTAACCACGGAGGTTCGGTTGTCCTGACCTGGATGCAAAAATCTGGTGGATATACCATCAATGATACCAAATGGTTTGCGGGTCTTGGAGACAGCGAACGTGCCAAGAACAGGCGCTCTAAAATTGTTCTTGGAAGACGAGAGAACCTCCTTTGCACTCTTACTTCCGATCTTGCGCGTTGACCGAACTGGTAAAGAAGTATCCTCGTCTGTTTCGTCGCCACCTTTCTCCTTCTCTTCCTCTTCGTCGCTCAATCGGTCGTTTTCACCCTCTCCATCAGAATCGCTGCTGTCAGATGAGAAGAAATATTGCAGTAGTTGATTTTCCTCTTCACTGTCATCCTCATCAGAAACAATGGTATTCGAAGGAACTATGCTAATTCCTCTTTTGGACGAGAACCGATGATAATCGGTAGAAAAAATATCATCGAACCCGGAGATATCTAGATCTCCATCCTCTTCATCGTCATCATCGTCATCTTCGTCACTGTATTCAGGGGCGGGGAGATACTTAACTTTCTCTTGCTTCACATCCTTGATCCGCACATGCTTCTCATCCTTTTCTTCAACAACGTTGGATTCTTCCACAATCGAACTACGTGGAGTCACCATCGGCGAGGTATAGTCGTTGACATCATTTTCATCATCCAAGAGAGCATCAGTTTCCTCTTTGAGCAAATAATTGTCCTCTTTGAAATATGGATCGTCCTCCGGTAGCAGGAAATCATAATCGTCGTCACTGTTACCAAAAGCAAGTAGCTCCAGGTCATCATTATCGTTCTGCAATGTCTGGATAAGATCTTCTTTGTCGAATTCATAGTCTGCATCAGAGTCGATCTCCTGGTCGTTGAACTTGGGCACCTCCAAACTGACAGTCTCGTCAATTATCGTGGCATCGTGGAAGACCCCGATATCCACCTCTTCACCCAGATCTTCGTCGCTCATGATGTTCGAATAATCCATCGGCCCTGATTCGAGTTCGGCCTCTGAACCAACAGAGTCAAAACCTTTGAATTTGCGCTCCTCCTCTTCCAAAACCTTATCGACAATCGCGTCATCCAGTTCGTCCTCGCTTCCTTGGTTTTTAGCAGTCTTTGATCCTTTACGGGGCACCTTCCGACCCTTCGCAGACTTGGCAGCCTTCATCGCTTTAGCACGTTTCTCCTTTGTGAGTTGCACAAAATCGATATTTTCATCGTCCGATGACGAACTGGATTCGTCCTCACTACCTGAGCTGCTGTATATCTTTTCGTCGACTTGCTGATGCATTTTTCCAACTGCATACGGGTTCTCCTCCTCGCTATCACTTGAATCGCTATCATCACTATCATCGCTATCGTTGCTGTCATTGCTGTCATTGCTCGATTCAGACTCTGATCCATCTGAAGTAATGCTGAATCTTCGCGACGAGTTAGTGCGAGTCGTGGGTACCTGCTTGAGGACGATCTTGGGTCCCGGCGATACCCTCTTGGAGGACGATACTTGTTTTCTGCCTTTAGCCATGATAGACTATAGCTTTGATCTAAGACTAAGAGCAATACAATTTTTTCAAAACCACTCGGATGCTATATGTACGTGCTGCTCTATTGTATTGCGTAGTTGTCGGTGTTCAAAGTACGCAATTGAGATGGATTGGCTTCGTATCCCTGTCTCCTCCTTGTTTTAGAATAACCTGAAATAATTTGAAAATTTTCAGATTCCTACATAAGCTTAGTCAGTGCTGAGATAAGATAAGAGATAGCAGCGAGATTGACAGCAGGTTAACGAAGTACCAATATTTGGCCATTAGAGGTCGAAAAGAGAATCATTAAAGCAGCCTACTGTAGTGGGATATAAATTAGGGCTCAGTTTGTAATGATTGCATACGTCTACTTATCACAAATCTTCAGCATGACTGTCGTTGAGATCATCATATTTGGGGTTCTTGCCCGTTTCAGCAGTTTACTTTGCATGCTGTCACAAACTAGAGGTTTCGCATAATGGTTGCAGACTAAAACCGGAACTTGAAAATCAGGAAATGTAAAACGCGGGAGTATTTGCAGTTATATAGCAGTGTTATCGGTCCTTAGATGAGTTATCTTTAGATACTGAGTTGCTTGTTTTCAACAATTATGGGATAATGGACTTCTCTAAAGTAGGAACTATGCTTTGATACCTTTTCCATTTAGATCCTTCCCGGCTAAAATTTGGTAGCAAGATAATAGGTAATCAGGGCCCTGATGTCGGACCCTCCCGCCTAGATACAAGTGTCAAAATATCGTAACAGAGAAACTCTCACAACCCATAGCCGGATATGCCTCAGACTCAGTGAGGATGAATCCCGGCCAAACATATATCCGTTGATATACAATTGAGAGTAAATTATTCGGCCGAATAATTTAACTCCGTAGAGTACACTTTTTAAAGAAGAAATCTGAAAAATAATTAGCCTTAATGTTTTTCAGACGCCTTGGAGCGGCCAAAAATGGTTATGTGAAATCGTACTCGACACAGACTAGTGGGTCCTCCTCGATGAGTCGTACACGTCGGACGCTCCTGGTGCTGGGGGGAGCCGGCCTGGCAGCGTATGGATACGATACGGTGTTGGGATCCGGAACAACGGCAAGAACGATTCGATCGCTTTCAACTTTGCTTTTGATTTCGATTGACTACAAGGTGAACTTCAGAGAGGACTACGATGTCGAAAATCTGCATGAACGAAACTCTCAGCGTTTGTTTGATCTTCTGACCACCAACAAGGGTCTCTATATTAAGATCGGCCAGATGATAGCTATACAGGGAATGATGTTCCCGAAACAGTACCAAGAGAAGTTTATCGAGCTTTTTGACCAGGCTCCACAGGACTCATGGGAAGTGTGTGATCGTATCTTGAAGCATGAGCTGGGCCAGAACTACCGCACAGAGCTGTTTGAGCACATCGAGGAGGTGCCGGTGGCCAGCGCATCTGTGGCCCAAGTCCACAAGGCCCGACTACGTTCTGGCGAGGACGTGGCAGTTAAGATCCAGCACGAGTCTGTGAGCAAACAGATGTGGGTTGATCTTTCTACGTATCGGTTTGTGATGCGTATATATGGCTGGATATTCGACCTGCCATTGGATCCAACAGTTGATTACGTTTGCAAGAAGATGGGCGAGGAGGTTGATTTTAGTATAGAGCTGAAGAATGGAAACTTTGTCTCGTCGCTCATTAACAACGATCCCGAGCTTAAAAACAAAGTTTACATTCCAAAAAACTTCCCAGATGTTTCTACAAAGAGAGTGCTGACCGCTGAGTGGATTGATGCAGATTCTATTGGAGAGTACATGGATCTACAAAAGAAAGGGTACAATATTAAGGAATTAATGAATAACATTATCAAGGTCTATTCTCGTCAGGTGTTCCGTTGGGGATTTGTCCATTGTGATCTGCATCCAGGAAATATGATGGTTCGGTTCCTGCCGGACAAAACACAACAGCTCGTTATTTTGGATCACGGTTTATACGAGGACTTTGGTGACAAGCTGCGTCGAGAATATGCCCAGTTTTGGAAATACACGTTCGAAGGTAATATGAGCAAGGTGAAGGACGTTCTCCTGGAATGGGGAGTGAACACGGATGATATATTGATTGGCCTGTCATCTATGAACCCGGGCGATAATCAAGCTTTCCGGGATCACATTAAACAAATGAAGGACAAATCGTACTTCGAGCGTCAGGTACTAATGAGAGACAAGATGCGGCAGTTCTTGGAAAACTCTGACAAGTTTCCGATGACCCTGATCTTTGTGATGCGAAGCATGCGTATAGTTCAAGGTGTGAACCGAAATTTTGGCTCGCCTTGCAACCGCGTGGATCTGTTGGCGAAGGAGGCTTCCAGAATGGTGAAACTGTTTGATCTTGACGATGACAAGCTCCACTATGCTATTCGTCGGTTTGTGCTCTTCAATCTCTTCCGGGTGGTGTCCTTTATCCAGTTCAACGTCAACCGTCTGCTCAAGTACATATCGAGCTGGTTTAGCACTGGCCCTGTCCAAGATCTTGAAGACAAGTACGAGAAACAGATGATGGAGGTCAGTGCCGGGATCGGATTTGAAAGATTGCCATCGACAAACGAACTATTAAAATAATATCAGAAACAATCGGCACTGTATATAGTTGGATAGAAAATGTTGGCTGTGTTTTTTCAAATAAAATAATGGCAAAGTGCCTCTAGCTGTTTGTTGAAAAACCGTATACTTAAACACATGGGCCTGATCGATTTGCCGCACAATGTCCATGTCGAGGTTATCAAGCATTTGGAGCTCCATGATAAGCTCTGTCTGGCGTACAGCTGCAACTTACTGTTCAAAACTGTGATACCACAGATATATGCTCGAGTGCTTTTCCTGGACTCCAAGCCGACGAATGTCAAGAATCTGGACGTCGAACTGGTTTCTGATTCGGTCACAGTTGTAACTCCAGCCAATGTGCGAGGGTTTTTTGCGATTATGGCTCAGACCAGTCGACTCGGATTCAAATACGCCGACTTGGTCATCGAACTATTTTTGGAAGACCTGACACCCAATGTATTCGATCTCAGTGCCTGGAGACAGACTAGTCCGGTGTTTTCTAATCTTGCGAGATATAGATTCCCCGAAAGCATACAAATATCGCCTCTGAGCTACCAACAGGCGCCCCATCTGGACACTCTCTTGGTGGACAGGAATTTTTGCGCGGAGACCGAACGATGCGGCGGCATGATCAGTTTTGTGTCTTTAAACCAGCTGCGACGGCTTGTTTTTGCAGGGAAGCTTGGTCCCAACGAGGATATGGTGATTTTCAAGCTTTTCACAACGTATCCGCAAGCCATTAAACGACTGAATGAGCTGCGTTTTGAAGCATCAAATGAAACCGGAGACCGTGTTTACCGACGTGTGGTCGGAGTGATGGCCATTTTGCGCAAAATGGGCCTCATACTCAACAACCTCACAAAGCTGTCGATTCCACTAACCAACCATTCTACCGTGGTCATTGTCAATTGTATCAGCAAACACGTCCATCTGGAACATCTGACCAACCTGGAGCTTTTCATTGAAGACGACGCGGGTGTCTTGAATCTGATGAACACGGTTCAGCATTTGGCATCGTTAGTCAAAGCAAAAAGCACAAATCTGCGTGAACTTTCTATTCACTATAAATTATTGAAACCAGATAGTGATAAAAACCATCTGCGGTCTATAATGCTGCTCAAACTCATGGAATCGTTCCAAAACCTTTCCAAGCTTGCTATTGACCTGAAGATGGAGGGTCTCAACCTGTCCAATCTTCTCATGATCATTGGAACTCCCTTGGCAAACAATACCCAGACTCTCAGAGATATCCGTCTCAACGTCGACAGTCCGTCGGAAAATCTTGTCGATAACCTTCTGACGTCTCTTGACGATGTGCACGAACTATTTCCAAACCTAAACTACATATACGAATGTTCCTGTCCACATTGCCAGGAAATCCGTTCCCGTCTTCAATTTCTGCCACCACCAATCCAGCAAGAGGCCATCAGAGTTTCCACTATGATGATCATTGGAACAGAGATGGACCAAACACAGCGTGAATCAGACACAACTAGACGTCATAGACGATTTTTCCGGACTCAATCGAGACCGAACGGGTATCTGTATGACCATTTTGCCCGCAATCAGCTCAACACATCTCTGGCCATTTTTTCACAGCTCAAGATATTTGAGGTCTGCGGACTTATATATCACCGCGTCGGCAACGAGTTTCGACTTCTATTTGGCGACGAGTACAACGGTCTTGACCAGGAAACGACAGAGTCTGTTGTTGACATGGGCCGCGTTTTGTCCGGAACTTTTGGTAACTAGTATTATGTATTATAGGAGCTTGGCTGTGCCAAAATATTTTTTAGACCATGTCTCTTTTCAAGAAAGATCCAGGACTTAAGTCTCTGTCGAATTTGAAGTCTTCAGAGCGTAGGAAGCTGTTTTCCTCGATCTGTGACCAATTTGGACTCGAAGAGTCGAAACTGGCCGAAGACGGTGTGTCGAAACTCATTTTACCCCAGGAAATCAGACACGCTACTTTTAAATCCCCCACTGTCCAGGGCACTCTTTACACAGACCTAGATGGAGCCCCTGTATGGTTCAAAACCCGCGACTCAGAACTAGTGCCCACCCTGTTTACTCTTTGGAAATATCCGTTTTTTCTGCCTATTATCAACACCCATGAGTATGTGGTGGAGCGACTGGTTGGCGGGTCTAATCTAATGATTCCGGGCACTCTTCCCCCATTCGACGAACGAGCTAAAAAGGGAAAACTAGTGGCAGTCGCGGACTACAAGCAGCCTAATGTTGCCATTGCCGTGGGGTACTGCCAGATGGACATGGCTTCGCTCACAAGAGTTGTTGGATTGCACGGAGTAGCAGTTGAAATTCTACATGTTTATGAGGACTGGCTGTTTGGGATGGTGAAGGGTGCAAAGCCTCCTCAGAAAATCGAGTGGGAGGAACCAAAGAAGGAAGCACAAGATGAGATGAAGCGGGAAGAGAAAGTGGAAGAATTGATTTCAGAAACGAAGGAAATAGATCTCAACTCGGCCCTCGAAACCCAGGACATTGACGATCTATTTATCCGCGCTTTGATTTACTCTGTTAGCCAGGATCAAATAGATACGCCCGTGGGAGCTTCTCTGTTCATGTCGGGACATGTTTTGAAGAACTTCCCGCCGATCGATAGCAATTTAATCAACATCAAGAAGACATCTTGGAAAAAGACAGCGAAGTTTCTCAAGGCTATGGAGAAGGAGAACTTTCTCAAATTGAAGGGGAAGGGGGACGACTTGATAGTGGTATCTGTGAACAAGGAGCATGAACGAGTGAAGAAGTTTGAACCATATCGTATCCGGAAGACCAAGCCTGCAGAAACTAGTGACTCTTCTTGCACGTCCTCGCTTGAGCTCACTCAATTGTACAAGCCTCATTCGTCAGCTACTAACTTCCTACGCGCGTTGAACAGCTCTCAGGAGTTTTACACAATGGCAGAACTCAAGTCTTTAACAGGTCAATACATACAAAAACAGCAACTGGTGAGCAAAAATGATCCTAAACTGATACTGGCAGACGAAGTTTGGCAACGAATGCTTAAAACAAACACTATCGAGAGAGCAAAGGTTGTGGACTTGCTGGTCAAAAACAACTTTTCGCCATATTACCAAGTCTCACGGCCACCAGACGTTTTTACCAAACCAAAGAAAGGCTCCATGCCTGTGATCAAAGTGGTGGAAGAAATGAAAATAGGACGAAAAATCGTGACCAAGGTAATTGGCACCGAAGAATTCTTGATAGATCCTAGTGAAATTAGCTCCATCCTCAAGGTGAAGTGTTCGGGTTCGTCCACAGTAACCAACAACGTCCAGAATCCGAAATTGATGGAAGTGACTGTTCAAGGACCACATTTCAAGACTGTTCAGGAGATTCTAACAAAACAATATGGCGTCAAGCCGACGTGGATAGAGCATGAGAACAAACTTAAGAAGAAAAGGTGAGTCTGGCCGTCTACTCTGCCTTTGCTGGCTCTTGCACCAACTTGAGCTGGTTTCCGTATTTCTTAATTCCCGATTTAACGTTGATCCAGTATTGTTTGATCTGTGGCGAAACAGAAGGGTGGGAGAACAGTCCGTCTATTCTAACTTCTAGTTTCTTGAAGCAGGTTCTGGTGAAAATGGATTTGTCGTATCTGAACTTGATGAAAATACCGTAGAATGCCAGACCGAGCCAGAAACCGCGCGACCAGATCAGGGCTCTCAAAACAATATACAAGAACGTGGCAATCTCGAAGTTTGCGGCGTAGTACATGGATAGATCATTATAATTCTTCACAAAGGAGTCCAGTCTCTGTGCAAGAGCAGCCTCGTTTTTCAGGCTGAACTTTGGCAAAATGGCGGCCCTGAAATAGGTGAGTGAATGGAAAAACGAGAAAAACACAAATGGGAACACTGACAGCGAGATTTCGGGCAAAACAAACAACAGGGCTAATGCAATCAACGTGTACTGAACGTTATCGTCCGAAACCAGCAATCTAGGATTGTTGATTCTGAGCGTTCCTGTTTTCATCGATTGTTGGATAATGATTCCGAACGACTCAATCACTGAAACATAGATCAATTTGTAGCTGAATTTGTGCACAGAACCCTTGGATCTGTACGTGAAGAAATAAACAAGACTGAAGAATAAAGTCGAGACATGGCCGATAAACCAGGCGAATTGAGGACTTTGGATCAGCTCAATCAGCTGATCCTTGACCGGCTTTGCCGGTTTGGTAGCATTTGGGGTCGACATTGGATATTTTCAAAAAAGGAGCAAGTTCACTATGAAATGAATAAGACTGATAACAATTTTTTGCTCTCGAAAGTCCTAAAGTTTCAATGCCGTAAATTGGCTGTGCTAAAAAAAATTTGTGCAATAGTTTAAAGCCATGAAGCAGAAAAGAGCCAAGCAATATAGGAAGCAGATTCATCAGTATGTGTCTACGTTTAAGTTCAAGACACCCGTTCAATGTATAGTGGATGACAACGTGATTCTGGAGTGTGAGCGCACTAGATTCGATGTGATTAAGGCGATTTCCAGAACTGTTCAAACCGAGGTCAAATTGATGATCACACAGTGTTGTATCAACCACCTATATGAGACACGCAACCAGCCGGCTATTGAGATTGCCAAGCAAATGGAGAAGCGACGCTGCAACCACAAGGAGACGAAAGATAGCAAAGAATGCATCGAGTCAATCGTGAACATTGATGGCAGGAACAAGCACAGATATTTGGTGGTGACTCAGGAGGAGAAGCTGCGTCGTGCGCTCAGAGCCATTCCCGGAGTCCCTCTGGTCTATATGAAACGATCTGTTATGATCATGGAGCCGATGTCTGCGTCATCTGAGCGGGTTGTTAAGGAGACTGAGGCACGAAAATTGACTGGAGGCCTAAATGATCCAACTGCTGGAGTGCAGAAGGAGGACGAGGAGAAAAAGGAGGACGAAGAACCAGCGAAGAAGAAGCGGAAGGGTCCCAAGGGACCTAATCCGTTAAGTGTTAAGAAGGCTGCAAAGGAGACTAAGGAGGAAGATGGAGAACAGAAAAGAAAACGGAAACGGTCACACAGAGGTAGAGGAAAGGAAAATGGAGAATTAGGAATGGAGGAGCAGAAAGTTGGGACTGACGACGTCGTTGCGGACTTAAAAGATGCGGATGTGAAAGATTTTGAGGTGGAAGAGGCCGACCAGGAGACTAGAGACACTGCAGATGATGAATAGATTGTACAATACAGAAGTTCCAACAGCTAATTGGCTATTTAGTCAGTAATATATTATAAGCATTCATTAAATTATGATACAGTAGTAGCTGCACAAACTATGTACGATGTAGATATCCAAACGATGTGCGATCATCTTCATAATCCAACACCATGTTTGCTGCTCGCTGGCTATTTTTGTGAAATGTACATCACATTGTTGCCTCTAAGAAACACCTCTTCGTAGGTTCTGACTTTGTTGTTCTCCACCATTTCAACGGTATCCTTCAAGACCACGTTCATGTATCCATCGATCGATGACAGAACACCGTGGTATTCCAGTCCCGGTGAAAGTTTCACCACAACCGGCGAATTAGTTATCTCTGACAGAAAGTTGGACGTTGACGACATAAGAAAATAAAATAACTAAATTATATTTAAAATATTTCATGTCGAAATTATTGCGAGCCGTCAGATATTATTCTGGAAAGCCGGGAACCTCCCAGCTGTCTAACCTCAAACCAAGTGCAGAGCTTATCAATGGAAGACTGAAAAAGGAACACAATCTTCGTCGAGAGCGTAACAAGCTTGCTTTGTCGTCCCTAAAAGACATCTTTTCAGTCTTCTCACCAACTGGCGGGGACGATGATGATCTCGATACTTCAAATTTCGATCCAACTCCTGTTTATCAGAATCCAGCGTTGTATATGGAGCTGTCATTACCGAAACAGCAATACATCATTGATGAGCTCGAGGACAAGTTCAGACGCAAGTGGCCTGGAATTAATAAAGACATGAAAAGATTCAGCTATTGGCTGTCTTACGGATCCTATGGGCCTCGTGAAGGTTTCCCAACGGAAAATCGCGAGACCGTTGTTACTACTCCTAAGGAATCAGACTCACGACTTGACGAACTGATCGCCCAGACTGAATCGCAGTCATATAGAGTGCATGTGACCGAATACGTTCCTCCTGATCTCCCATTTCGCACTCCCTCCTTGCTAAAGACTCTAAATCCCAAACCAGAAACTCCTGTCGCCAAACTGCAACCCCGCGATCCTCGCTTGTTTGGCCCAAAACGAGCCGAGCAGCATGAGCAGGATAAGAAAATGAATCCATATAATAAATTTATTCTTGGCCTGCTTCTGGTGCTAACCCTGATAAGTTACCGCAAGGATCGCCAAGTCAATTCCACCGGAACGGTGCCTGACTATGAATACATTCAAAATAACCAGTTGTTGCAAATTGATGAGCTTAGCTCCAAATTAGCAGCAGCCCTGCAACAAAAGCAGACACCGGAGCAAGAAAAGCTTACAACCAAAAAATGGTATTACTTATATCTCAAATAGGCATCAGAAACACTAATTGCTCTAATTAACCGTAATATGCTATGCTCATTGCTGTTCATTGTCCTCGCCAGACAAGTCGTCTTCCTCCTCGTCCTCATCGTCCCCCACATCTAACATGTCTTCAGTCCAACTTTTCTCCACAGTTTGCCTCACTCTCTTGATATATTGACTGCGGTGGTCTTTGTACAGATTAGCAGCTTCAACATTTGCCGGAGAGTTAATATTTGGATCGTTTAGAAGCGACTGGATCGACGTCAATATCGATGCAACATCGTACGTCGGCGACCATCTGTTCTGTAGGATGTCTAAACACAGCTCGCCCGAAGCGTACACATTAGGGTGAAACATTTCAGAGGTGAATCTCACCTGCGGAGGTTTATTCGGATACTGCTCATCGAACGTAAGCCGAAGTCTAAAGGTACCGTCCTCAAAGGGAGTATCTTGAGGTCCAATAATTATGCCATTCCAAATCATCACGTTATCTGCGAGCGGGGAGGCCGAAACGCCTCCAGCGGAATCCTGCTGGATCCGCTTGAAATCTCTCATCAATCTTCTTCTCGCCGGCGTGGACATTATTTGGTTATCTTTTTGCCCATGGAATGAAAAAGAATATACCGTTGACGTTCGTGATTAGGTAAGCACAAATCAAAATTACCCCCACAAGGTTTGTGATGAAATCGAGCAGGTCCTGAGGAGCGAAAAAGTTACCACTCAGAGCCCTGCCTGTGTTGCAGCCAAGTCGGCTTGTCATCCGCTAGCCATCTTACCGATTTGAAAAAAAATAACAGAGAGAGCTCCCATGCCGGGACTCGAACCCGGAATCTTTTGATTAGGAATCAAACGCGTTAACCATTACGCTACACGGGTCCCTGCAAAAAAAAAAAATGGCCTTAGCAGTGACAATCGGATCGACTCAGATATCGGTCTCTGTAATTGTCGTTGTCATAGATAAACGGGATCGACTCTGCATCGCTCAAGTAGATCTGATCCCGATTGAAAGCCTCCAGTTGTTGTATCTCTAGCACCAAGTAACCCAAATAGTCGGATGGAGTGTGGTTTAGTTGTAAGCCGTCGAAGCAACGCCCGATTTGGAAATCGTTCAGGAACCGTATTAAGAAGGAATTTATCTTGATCTCAGTGTTGGTGAGGTCTTGTGTTATTCTTGCCCGCTCTGTCCTCTCAAAGTCGGAGATTGCTTTTTGCGTCACTTTGGCAAGTATCTTGTAATTTGCGTCGCACAAACATAAATATAGCTCACCGTACGGATCTGGTCTGCGGAAGGTCCGCAAGACCTTCAGTATCTTGCTCTGGTGATTGTATTCATGACAAACTTCCTTTTCGCATAGCTCCGGAACTAGCCAGTGTTTCAGGTATACGCTTGCCTCAACGCGTACACGATCTCGTGAGGAAGATGGCATTATTAATCATTTACGTCAGCTGTGGAAATTCTTAAATTTGACAATTTTGGTGCTTGATAAATGATGCAAGTCGGTATGATATGTTAGATTTGATGATGTAAGATTGCTACCGATAATTGAGGAGAAGTCAAAAAAAATTAGATACCGATTGGAAATTTCTAGAAAGATATAAGTCGTGTGTAACGTGAAAAATTCGTCGAAGTAAATTTTCAGATCTGTAGGGCCTTCTAGTGCCATCAATGGTAATATATATATGCAGGACTCCCTTGAGGGCGAAATCTTTTCAAAGAATTGTTTTCTACGATTTCTTAGAATTATAGAATTAATATGTCCAAAGCAGTTGGTATTGATTTAGGTACTACCTACTCGTGTGTTGCACACTTCGCCAACGACAGAGTGGAGATTATTGCCAATGACCAAGGTAACAGAACCACTCCTTCGTTTGTCGCTTTCACCGACACTGAGAGATTGATTGGTGATGCTGCCAAGAATCAGGCTGCTATGAACCCATCTAACACTGTGTTCGATGCCAAGAGATTGATTGGTAGAAAGTTTGACGACCCAGAGGTCCAGGGTGATATGAAGCACTTCCCATTCAAGGTTGTCGACAAGGGCTCTAAGCCACACATCCAGGTCGAATTCAAGGGTGAGACCAAGACTTTCACTCCAGAAGAAATCTCTTCCATGGTTTTGACCAAGATGAAGGAGACTGCTGAGGCTTTCCTCGGTACCGCTGTGAATGATGCCGTTATCACTGTTCCAGCTTACTTCAACGACTCCCAGAGACAGGCCACCAAGGATGCTGGTTTAATTGCTGGTATGAACGTGATGAGAATTATTAACGAACCAACCGCCGCTGCCATTGCTTACGGTCTTGATAAGAAGGACGCTGGTGAGGCTAACGTTTTGATCTTCGATCTTGGTGGAGGAACTTTCGATGTTTCCCTTTTGTCCATTGAGGACGGTATCTTCGAGGTCAAGGCCACCGCTGGTGACACTCACTTGGGAGGTGAGGATTTCGACAACAGATTGGTGAACCACTTCATCAACGAGTTCAAGAGAAAGAACAAGAAGGATCTTTCTTCTAACCAGAGAGCTTTGAGAAGACTCAGAACTGCCTGTGAGAGAGCCAAGAGAACCTTGTCTTCTTCTGCTCAGACCTCTTTGGAGATTGACTCCTTGTACGAGGGTATTGACTTTTACACTTCAATTACCAGAGCCAGATTCGAAGAGCTCTGTCAGGATTTGTTCAGATCGACTCTTGACCCAGTCGAGAAGGTTTTGAAGGACGCTAAGCTTGACAAGTCGCAGGTTGACGAGATTGTGCTTGTTGGTGGTTCTACTAGAATTCCAAAGGTGCAAAAGTTGGTTTCTGACTTCTTCAACGGTAAGGAGCCAAACAGATCTATCAACCCAGATGAGGCCGTTGCTTACGGTGCTGCTGTCCAGGCTGCTATTCTTTCTGGTGACACTTCTTCCAAGACCCAGGACCTGCTGCTTTTGGATGTTGCTCCATTGTCTCTCGGTATTGAGACTGCCGGTGGTGTCATGACCAAATTGATCCCAAGAAACACTACTATCCCAACCAAGAAGTCTGAGATCTTCTCCACATACTCTGATAACCAACCAGGTGTGTTGATCCAGGTTTACGAGGGTGAGAGAGCCAGAACTAAGGACAACAACTTGCTCGGTAAGTTCGAGCTTTCTGGTATTCCTCCAGCTCCAAGAGGTGTTCCACAGATTGAGGTTACTTTCGATATTGACGCTAACGGAATTTTGAACGTTTCCGCTGTTGAGAAGGGTACTGGTAAGACCCAGAAGATCACGATCACCAACGACAAGGGTAGATTGTCTCAAGAGGAGATCGAGAGAATGGTTGCTGAGGCCGAGAAGTTCAAGGATGAGGACGAGAAGGAAGCTAAGAGAGTCGCTGCTAAGAACGGCTTGGAGTCTTACGCTTACTCCTTGAAGCAGACCGCCTCCGAGAAGCAGTTCGAGGAGAAGGTTGAGGCATCTAAGAGAGAGGCTTTGACCAAGGCTTGTGACGAGACCATTGCTTGGTTGGACAGCAACCAAAGTGCTACTGCTGAGGAATTCGATGACAAGAAGAAGGAGTTGGAGCAGGTCGGTAACGATGCTCTTAAGGACCTTTATGCTGACGGTGGCATGCCAGGTGGAGCTCCAGGTGGATTCCCAGGTGCTGGTGGAGCACCATCCACCGAGGAGACCCAGGGTCCAACTGTTGAGGAGGTTGATTAGATTATTAGAGATTAAGTATGGTAATTCTAATATGCTAATATGTGAAAATACAGGAATAGTTTCAGCTTTCTTTGAAGTACTAAAAATACATTAGGAGAAGAATAATTCCTTTAGTTAGGAAATAAAGATTTAAAAAAAAGAATGCACCCAAGCCGGGAGTCGAACCCGGAATCTTTTGATTAGAAGTCAAACGCGTTAACCATTACGCTACCCAGGCGAACAGTGCTCCTACTTCCGTCATAGTATATCATATTGCGAGATATTCGCATGTAGTCATATTGATTGATGTTTGAGAATGGTTGAGAATGGTTGAGGTACGTGTTACCAACTTAGTAAAGGGGCTTTTCCATGAATAGATGCAGGATTTTATCAGTCAACATTTTAGAAGAGAGTCTGGAACTTTCGGGCCCCATGAATGAGTTTGAGATTCATCATTCCTTTAAACATACGATTACTTGGTTCAGCATCCTATGGACCTGAGGGTTGTTGGATCTGTTCTCTACTAATATACCTCATCTACTACGTCAATGTCTTTTGGAGTTGTCGTAATATTCAATCAATTCACAAGAGCGACGAATAGTTAAATAAGTATTTTTTTACGTCTACATTAATTATAGTTTTTTATCCACTATGTCTAAACAAATAAAGCAACTTGGAGACGATGTTTGGAAGACAAAGATCGACAAGGTGAACTCGGAGCTATTCACACTTACATATGGATCGATAGTGGCACAGCTCTGTCGTGATTTTAATAGCAATTACGAGGAGGTTAACAACCAGACTTTCAAAATGGGATATAACATTGGTGTGCGGTTGATCGACGAATTTCTACAAAAGACACAGCTTCCGCGTTGCACGAGCTTCCGCGACACGGCCGAAATTGTGTCCAAAGTTGGATTCAAGATATTCTTAAATATTGTGCCCAACATCACCAATTGGTCGTCGGATCAGACAACTTTCAGCTTGCTTTTAACAGAAAACCCGCTCGCAGACTTTGTGGAGCTTCCAGACGACGGTAAGGCAGTTAAGGAGCTGTGGTACTCGAACATACTTAGTGGAGTGCTTAAAGGTGCACTGGAGATGGTCCAGCTCGAGTGCGAGGTGGGCTTTATCAGCGACGTGCTACGGGGTGATGATATCACGGAAATGCGTGTTCGGCTGGTACAGGTGTTGAAGGACGAGATCCCCGCTGGCGAGGAATAAACAAGCAAGTAGACATCAAAGCCTCAGTCATTAGGTTTCTATCATTAGGATTCAGGTAATGTAGATAAGGTTTAATTGACTCATCATCGGCTGTGTTGACTGTGTTCACCATGTTGGCTCGCAATCCTCCTGGAATGGGACCTAGCAGTAGTTCTACAGAAATATTTCTTATGCAAAAGATTTTTATTTGGGTTGAAACGATTTATTTTCTGTCAGTATTTTCACGGTTACTTTAACGAAGGAGCTATTTATCAATAATGGATAGTTCCAGAGAGGACGATATGTCAATTTCAGCGTCTTCCAAAGGTATGGATGAGCATATGGATGCAGATGCAGAATCTTTACCGGCACCTGTGGAAGCAGCTATGGAACATGAAGAGCAGGAACGTACGAATATCGAGGACGAGAATATCGACGAGGCGGACTTAAACACACCAGTTCCAGAGGAAAATATGAACGAGGAAGCAGACAAAAGTCCCGAAGATCACAAAGAGGAGGGTTTGGATGAGTCCGTTGACGACTTGAAGTCTGAAGAGTTCTTGGAGGAGCAGAATTCCAAGTCTTCAGCTAATATAAATTTACAACAGGCCGAGCCAATCGACGTTCCTGTTTCGCCTGATGAGCTAACACCGCCGTTGGAGATCAAACGAGAGAGCATCGGTTCAGAAACTGCGGGCAGTGTTAGTGGATCGCGTAATTCTGTGGACGACATTGCACGTTCCATCGACCAGCTTGCAATCGAACTAGGCAAGGGCGACGATACAGAAGGAGAGTTCAGAAACCAATTTCTGGGAGAGTTTGAGAAAGAGGAGCAGAATTCAGATACTGAGGGACCCAAACAGGCAAATGAAACGTATAATCTATCGGATGAAGATCGAGATTTAAGTAAAGATGAGTCGGTCGGAAACGAGACATCTTTCGAGAGATACGGTCTTTCTGCAGACACCACAGAGTCGGCAAAATCAGACTCTGGCAGTTCTTTGGGCTTGTCAGACTCGTTTGCCGAGCCTGTTAACTCCTCGAATATCTCAGAGATGGATTCTCCGTACTCACAATCGGATCGTTTTTCGTGGCGACAGAACGATGACCAGTTCTCCTACATGCCAGATGATGCAAACTCTGATAGTTCTACAGGATCGCTTTCTACTCGACGCACAGGAGATCAGTCGATAGACCAGTCGATGGACCAATCTGCTGATTATTCTGACTCCGCTGAAGAGGAAGATCAATTTCGCCAGAATTTCGTGCGACAGAACACGAAAGATACTGTTCGGCCCGTGCATACAGCTACTTTGAGTTCGTCTATGTACGACTATTCCGCTAGCGATCGAAACAGCGGCCGCATGCCCATGGTGAGCCCTTCAACGCAAGGCCAACGCATACGGTCTATGCTATTAGACGGACCGGTGGTGACAAAGACAGACCTAAAACCGAATGCAAAGGACGACACAGCAGACTCAAGGACCGCACCTCTGTTGAAATCGAATGGAAACAAATTACCAGAGATCGATCTGAAGAAGATCGTTCAGCTGCCAACTACAGAACAACGTATGACCGAGCTAAAGAGAGGAAGATCAGAGGTGGAAAGCTTTGATACAGGCTTGTCTTCCTATTTGCAGGAAACAATAAAGGCGGGATCAGTCTCTTTTGCTACTACAGACTCCCAATTGGGCCCCAATGTTCTGAATGCTTACAAAAACTCCGATCAATACCACTCAAGCACTCCGTCTACTACAGAGCTAGCCAATGATCTACTCAGGACGTCTTCGGTCATCAAACAGAAAGGACGCAATCTTTTAAGAAAAATACATTTGAAATAGACGCATGCTATCTACGTTCAGTGAGCTCTTCGCCTGCAACACGCACCTGCTCGTCCATAAGATCCTTGAGTCGATGACATCCCTCTATCCCCAAACTAATGAGTCGCTCAAGCTTGTCCAATGGTAGCTTGTCCTCACATAATATCAGGTTCAACTTATCAGAGTCACCCACAGTGCCGATTGTGATGAAACTTAGGTCGTTTTCTTCTAAAGTGTTCATGTCTAGTAATGGAGTCTGATCATAAAGACCTACGCTCACTGCACTGACGTAATCGTAGAGAGCGATGCCGGCGTCGATTAGGGCCAGCGTGATGGCATTACAGAAGCAGGCAAGCAGGCCGCCATCCATGGCCAGAACTGTGAGGTTGATGTCGATGATTGTTCGCGAGTAATTTTTCAGCACTATAGTTTTCATAAAACAGCGTTTGAGAATGATGCTAATTTCCTGTAGTCGTCTCTCGTTTTTTGGTCTTTTCTTCCGCTCGTTAGATGCAAATGGTGGGAAGTTGATGTTTATTGATAGTACTGGCCCGTTTGGGTCCAATTTTGTTCCTGCGGCCAAGTTGGCCCCATGTTCCATCGGTCCTTTCACCAGACAAATCACCTTGGAATTCCCCTGTTGAACGTACGATGATCCGTCAGCTGCACCCGGGTGGGTGTTAATCTGACAGTCGAACCTCCTCAGCTCGTTAAATCGTCTTCCGTCCACTCGGAGACCCTCTGGAGAATACAATTCTAAACGGCTCATATAAAGTGGATATTATTTTTGTAAATTTTTTAACTGCTACATGCAAGCTTTAACGATTGACTGGGACTTCGCATTATCCTATTGGGAAAAATTAAAGACCACCATAATCTGGGTTAACGTATGTTGCATTGGATGGATGTACTAACAACTAGTATGTGATTGCTTTGGTGATTATCAGTCCGTGGCTGTTGGTGGTGATGTGTGATTTGACAGTCTACATAGTCCGGGTGCTCTTTGATGGTATAGCACAGCTGTTTGGCAGTCTTTTTCGGCGGCGCGCGAAGGCCGCGAAGACAGATTGATTGTGGTAGCAGCGGTTTAAAAGGACAAGTTTATGTGGGGGTATTTATGGTATGTAAATTTCGACGCGACGAAATAATTTATCAAAAATGAGTGACAAGGAGGTTAAAGATACTGTTGTTGAGGGAGAAACAATTGACGATAAAGAGGCGCCAGTCGAACAGGAAACTGCTGAGACTGCTGCGGACACTCCGTCAGCCTCTTCTGAGGGTGCTGAGGATGCTCCAGCTCCTCCGATGCCCAAGAGACCATTATCTGCAGCAGAACAGGCTGTCAACGACCTGAAGGAAGCGTTCCCTGGAGTGGAGGAAAAATACATCAAGATGGCTCTCATTGCGTCGCAGGGTCGACTGGACCCTGCGTTCAATGCGTTGCTGTTTCTTTCCGATCCCTCGTCGGACATCACAATTCCCGTGGCGGAGGCCAAACCAAAATTGCCCTCCAGAGACTCGTTCGAAAAGCGGAAACAGCTCGAAACAGACGAAGCATTGGCACGTCGACTTGCACGGGACTACGAAAGACGTAGCGGTGGGAAGAAACAACCTCCAGCTAAGCCAAAGAGAAAACCTATCTGGGCCGCTATTGAGGACGACGCGACGGACGACGAGGAGGATTTCGTCGAGTCTCTGGTCAAGAACGTGGACGAGGCACGGAACACAGTTGGTGGATGGCTGGGAAATATTGCCAAGAAGATCCAAACCGAGGTCGGCACTGCGCAACAAGGTCAGAGCGAGAATCAGCTGTTTAATGCGTTTGGCAGTAGACAGAGCCGGCAAAAGCAACAAAGCCCTTCTCTTTCTGAGACGAAGAGTTCCTCACCTATGAGACCAGAACGTCCTCAGAAGACAAATTCCCAACTTCCTTCGTTGCCTGTAGATGAAATGGAGGATGAAGTTGCCGGCATCAAATTACACGATGCTACACAGCCAACACCCTCGGAAAAGCCTAAATGGGAGCCTATTTCGTCTGTGCAGCCCGAGCCAGTCGTTGACGATACGTTTGCCGTGGACGACAGTGACGACGAAGACGAAAAGAAGAAAGAATAGTGTCTGGCATCATATATTTACGTTTAAGTGTTTTAACTAATTCTATCCAAAAAACCACTCTCCTTGAAACGACCGCCGTTCAAGATTGTTTTCATCACTCCATTCAGAACCTCCACCTGGAGCGGCTCCATTGGGAAATTTTCACCGTCCACAGAGATGTAGGATTTACGGTTTGGCCCTAACATAGGGATTAAACGAAACGACTCAACTTTAAGATGGTCGACATCTTTCTTCCAGACGTGAGTTCCCTTCTCCAAGCTCAGTAAAGCGTCTGCCGTTTTCAAAATATTTGGTCTACCGTCAAAAACCACCAGGTCAATCGTCCCGTCGTTTGGCAGAGCAGCAGGGAAAAAGAGAACACCTTTGGACAAGAAGGGCATTTTTCCCGAGTAGAAAATAGCCAGATTCTGGGTGACCTTCTCATCGATCCATTCCCAGCCTTCCGGAAGTACAGGAGATTCCAAATCCACACCCTCGGTGAAATGCTTTAGCTCAAAGTCAGACTCGCTCAAGGGCTCGCTAGCACCGCCCGATTGCTGGTACTTCGATCTGTAATGGTCTGCCAAGTCCTGCTTGGAATCTGTGACTCTATTCACTGCTATTTTGCAAGGGAACTGTTTTTTAGTGAAGACCCCTGCGGTGACGCCGATTTCGAACCGCGCTTGGCCGACAAACCGCATCCACTCGGTTCCGATGTCTGCCTCTGCAATGATCCCGTAAGTCTGACTCAAGAATGAAAGCCTTGGAGGGTGGTTTTCAGTGCAAACAGCCATCAGGTCAGCACGCACAATATGGCCCTTAATAACCTCCAATGTAGCCAACCCGGGATGCAGAGTCCCCAAACACGACAATGACATGGCGTTGCCCGATCCTGATGGAGTCTGTGTAACGAAAAGCTTCTCAAATGCCGCAACACGGTCCGGTCGCTGATAGAGCCCGTTGATCACCTCATGAGGGATTCCATCACCAGAAGCACATATAATTCCATCGTACTTAGTAATATCTATCTCGCGCGCAGCATCGATTGCATGGCCACTGTATTGTGTCGTTACCAGTTCGACTTTGTACCTAGCAGCATTTAGTATCGGCTCGACTTGATGAGTCCAATATTTGTGTGCCTTCCCTTGTCCACTGTGTGGGTTTAAAAAAACAAGCACGCTCTTTTGAGGTTCCGAGTCTGAGTAAGCCAAAGTCATCAACTTCGATGCTGTAGCCTTCGGATTGGGTTCCTCTGAAAGCTCTCCCACATCAAAATCTACAACCACACGCTCGACTGAGCAGTCGTCTTTTCCAACCTTGACATATGTTATCTCTACCCCCTGATTCGCTGCAACATCAACCCAGATAATGTTCTTAAATGGAATTAAAGAGCCACCAGGAAGTTCGGTAAAGCCGGAATTTGAGATAGGAGCACAACATAGGGCGTCAAGTTGGGACTTTTCGCCAAATATCTGGTCCAGGATAACCCCTTGGTCGACAAGCTTCCCCCAAACCATAATAACTTTTGTTTTAATTTCCCAGTCTAGAAAATAATTTGTGACATCTGCTGCACAGCCCATATGTTTTCGTTAGTCGTTAGAATAGTCCTATTTATTTACCGTACATCGAGAATCCGCCAAACGTCGACGTTGGCGCTGGATATTGTTGGAACAATTTGGTCTTCTTGCTCTTCTTTGTTCCAGGCGTTCTTGTCAAAAATTGCGATGGGATCTTGTTCTGAATCGAGATCGAGCTTGTCGCGAAATCCAGCTTGATTTCAGGCTCTTTCGAAATCTCTTCGGTCACAAACTGCACCCAGTACTGTTCAAAGTCGTCATCAGTCATTCCCGAGGACTTTGTAGCCTTGAGAAAGTTGTGCAGCTCCTGTAGAGTCATTTCCTTGCCTTTCTTGTGACGCAAGAGATCCAACGTGAACTTCGTCATCAGCTTTATCTTTTCCAGTCGTTTCTCGTCATATACGCACTGCTCCAAGCGTGGGACAAGCCCAAATAGCGATTGCCAAGGTCTCGACACGGTGTATCCACTTTCGCACTCAATCCGGGAGTCGAAGCCACACAAAGCATGGTCAGGACAAGGCACACATTGTGGCTTGATCTGGTCCAAAAAGGCATCTGTATGTCTCACGAGCTCAGAAACTTTCGGATGTTTGAAAGGTAGATAAGTTCCAACACTCCTTATCGTACCCTCACGGCCACAAAACCCAACATCCACAGCCATTGAACGATAGAACAAGACTAGTGACGAAACCAAAGGCAAAAGCAAAAGCGAATACTTGCGAGATCTCGGAGGAGCAGCAGCAACAGGAGCAGCAGCAACAGGAGCCTCGACAGGAACCTCGACAGGAACTTCGGCGGGGGTTTCTATAGAAGTCTCTAAAATTTCCTCCGCCTCGTCGTTCATTGTCGTTGATTGCTCAGGCTCTTCATCAACTGGTTCTGTTTCTTCTGTTTTCTCGTCGCCATCCTGGTCCACTACCTCCTCCACTACTAGTTCTTCTTCCACCTTCAGCTCCTCCTCGTCCACATCAGTATCTGAATCATCCGAAACCTTCACTTCTTCGCCCAAGCTCTTGATTGTGCGCTCATCATCGTGGAAATCGAGATCCAACAGCTTGGTTGGTCCCGTGATAATATCATCCAATTCGAATTGATATTGCTCCGAGGAGACAAAGTCATCGGCATCAGTTTGAACCGCCTCCAACGCGTCTGCAATCAGAGATTGTTTCATAGGACTGCTCAGAGCAGAGAGGATCTCAGACAGATTCTCAGCCTCTGGAATGTCCGCATCGCCTTCGAATTTCTCTAGGGCTAAGGGCGATTTAAAACTATGTTCCAGCTTCTCCTGGATCTTGAAATTAGTTGGTGACTCTGCGTCGTCCGACACAGCACTTTCGTTTGAATACTGAGACCTTCTCATTAACTTCTTGCGCTTTGGCGTAGCCTCATCTGAACCACGTTTCTGTGGCACAGCCTGAGGACTTAAACTTTGGCGAGCCTTGGCCTCTGGAGAAGCACTTTTAGTTGTTTTCCTTGTTTTGCGAGGTGGCATTGATTGCTCGTCAATCTCGACGCTGATGTTCAAGCTCTGCTGGTACTCATCCAGCCATCTGGCCGCGTTAGGGCGAATATGTTGTTCAAACAATAACACTAACTCGCTTTTCTTTGCACTTGAAGGATAATCCACCTGGCGATCAACCAGAATAGAACGCAAACGCGGAACAGTCACCTTCTGAGGATCAAACTGGGGTTCGAGGTAATCTAAGTCGTCCATTGGAAAAGAAACTTGGAGTGTTTACAAATTATGTTTATGTTTTAAACTAGGAACAGAACTAAAATTGACAGAAAGTAGTGGAGTGTAGAAAATTTTTTTCCAAACCGTCCTTGTTGCCATAAACCATGTCGGACTTCAATCAGCAGTACAACCCAGACAATTTGTCTCAGGACATGCAAAACATGAACATGGGCGAGCAGAAGTTTGACCCTAATGCTGTTCCTGCTTTTGTCCCGGGCCAGTTCACTCAACAATACGGCCAATATGGTCAATACCAACAATATAATCAGCAATATGGCGGATATGTTCCACCACAATCATTCCAACAGGGAGGATACCAATCATACGATGCCTACAATGCATACGGAGCCCAGCCACAACAACAATCTAACCAAATGTCGCTGGAAGACTACCAGAAACAGCAGCAAGAATCGCTTAATAAGAGCACCAAGCCTAAGAGAACGCTAAAGTTGGATCTCAAGAGCAGCAATGTGAAAGCTCCAGTGAAGAAGGTTGAGAAGAAAGAGGAGGCTAAGGTCGAGAAAGTCGACAGCACAGAGTTAAAAACTGAGACCAAGTCTGAGACCAAATCTGAGCTTAAATCTGAGCTTAAGCCAGAACCAAAGGCTGCGCCAAAGGCTGAGTCGAAGGCTGATGCTAAGGCCGATTCTAAATCGAAGATCGTTACATCCTCGTCCGTCATCAAGGAACAAGAAGATCAGTTGGATGAGTCGGTGCTGCAAGACATGTTTGGAGGAAAAGATCACATGTCGATTATTTTCATGGGCCACGTTGATGCCGGAAAGTCCACGATGGGTGGTAACATATTGTATTTGACGGGAGCTGTTGACAAGAGAACAGTTGAGAAGTATGAGAGAGAGGCCAAGGATGCAGGAAGACAAGGTTGGTATTTGTCGTGGATTATGGACACGAACAAGGAAGAGAGAAACGACGGAAAGACTATCGAGGTTGGAAAGTCATACTTCGAGACAGAGAAGAGAAGATACACGATTCTGGACGCACCAGGACACAAGTTATACGTTTCTGAGATGATTGGAGGAGCCTCCCAGGCCGATGTTGGTATTTTGGTGATTTCTGCCAGAAAGGGTGAATACGAGGCCGGATTCGAGAGAGGTGGACAATCTAGAGAGCATGCCATTTTGGCCAAGACCCAGGGTGTTAACAGACTTGTGGTTGTGATCAATAAGATGGACGATCCTACTGTGGGATGGTCTGAGGAGAGATACAACGAGTGTATCTCGAAGCTTGCTCTTTACCTCAAGGGTGTTGGATATCAAAAGAGCGATATCACTTTCATGCCAGTTTCTGGATACACAGGTGCTGGTCTGAAGGAGCGGGTCAACCCTAAGGATTGCCCATGGTACACTGGACCTTCGCTCTTGGAGTATCTTGATGCTATGCCTCTTGCTGCTAGAAAAATTAATGATCCGTTTATGCTCCCTATTTCGGGCAAAATGAAGGACTTGGGCACAGTTGTGGAAGGAAAGATTGAGTCTGGACATGTCAAGAAGGGCCAACAGCTGATCGTCATGCCAAACAAGATCCAGATCGAAGTTCTGACCATTTTCAACGAGACTGAGGCCGAGGTCGACACCGCTGTTTGTGGTGAACAAGTTAGACTGAGAATTAAGGGTATTGAAGAAGAAGATGTTTCTGCCGGTTATGTCTTGTCATCGCTGTCCAACCCAGTGAAGACTGTTACCAGATTTGAGGCCCAGATCGCTATCGTGGAACTTAAGTCCATTCTCTCCTCTGGATTCTCGTGTGTGATGCACGTTCATACAGCTATAGAAGAAGTTTCTTTCGTGCAGCTGCTTCACCATCTGCAGAAGGGAACGAACAGAAAATCCAAGAAGCCACCGGCATTTGCCAAACAGGGTATGAAGATCATTGCTGTCCTGGAAGCCACTGAGCCAGTGTGTCTCGAGACATACGAGAACTATCCACAGCTGGGTAGATTTACGCTTAGAGACCAGGGCCAGACCATCGCTATCGGTAAGGTTACCAAGTTGCTATAAGTAAGTAATACATGAGGATGAATTCAGAGAGCAGGAAGTAGAGTTCCCAAGATTAGTCAAGTAGAGTCTTAATGGGATTTCTGAATGCAACCATGTGTGCGTCAATGCCAATCTTATATATAAATCCTCTCTTTAGCTCAGCTGGAAGAGCATGAGACTGTAATTGTTCAAGTCATCTCAGGGTCCCCGGTTCGAACCCGGGAGGGGAGATTTTTTTTGCATTTTTTGTTAACTTGTGCTGGGTTCTCAAACCTTGGAGAGTCCTTCTAAGTACTCAGTTGGTTTGATTTATAACCGTCTCGTCGGTCTGTAGCACCATATTTTTACACATGTGTTCTATATCCCATTCTGCCGGGTATAAAAAATTTAAATAAATAAAATTATTTTTTAATATCAAAGTACATCATGAAGTTGGACACCACCCATATGCGTTATCTTAACGCAGACGACTGGCGAGTACTCCAGGCTGTTGAAAGTGGCTCTCGGAATCACGAGGTTGTCCCCACCAAGCTGATTGGCCAGATCGCAAACCTCAAAACCGGGCTAGGTTCTGCTAATAGAGCAATTTCAGATCTTGCCAAATTAAGTCTGATTTCGAAATTGCGCAACTCAAAGTATGACGGGTATCGTCTGACGTATAACGGGTTTGATTATTTGGCGCTAAAATCGATCTATCAGCATAAAACTTTGGATGAGCTTGGAACTACTATTGGAGTTGGAAAAGAATCGGATATCTATGCTGCTAGAAACGAAGCTGGTGAAAACAGAGTCTTGAAGATCCACCGTCTTGGACGTGTTTCTTTTCGTACAGTCAAGACAAAACGTGATTACTTACGCAACAAAGAAGCCCAGAGTTGGATGCATCTGTCTCGATTGGCAGCAGAAAAGGAGTATGAGTTTATGACTGTCTTGTACGAGAACGGTTTTGTTGTTCCACAACCATTGGACTATTCGCGGCATTGTGTTGTTATGACTCGAGTTATTGGCTTTCCTATGCGCCAGCTGCGCGAACATTTCGACTACAAGAAACTGTATTCGCAGCTAATGCAATTCATTGTCAAGTTAGGTAATCACGGATTGATTCATTGCGATTACAACGAGTACAATATCATGATCAAGGATGACGGTACCTATGATCCAACTACGGATAATGGGTTCGTTGTGATCGACTTCCCTCAATGTATTTCCATAAACCATGTCGAAGCCGAATTCTATTTCAAGAGAGACGTCGAATGTATTAGACGGTTTTTCAAGAGAAAATTTGGGTACACTCCTAAAGACGACTCCATGATGCTGGATACGGATGGCTTTGGAGAGGGATACAGGTACGCATATCCGGTTTTTAGCAGAGATGTGCAGAGAATAGCTGAACTAGACATCAAAGTGAAAGCTTCGGGGTACAGAAGCGAAAAGTCGGACGAACTAGAGGGTGCCTTGGAAAGCATGAATAGAGGAGATGATGAAGAGGAAGAAGAAGATGACGAATCAGGTGACGACCAAGATGAGGAAGATCTCGAAGACCTCCAACTCTCGGAATCTGAAGAGGAGTCCGATACCAACTCGATTAACGAAAAGATTGTTCAGGCTCTGGTGAACGGAGAGGAGCTGGAAACAGACAAGTTTGGGAATTACATATTAAAGAACTAATCTACGCCTTTCGATACTTAATTCACTCCATTATGCGAATAAACTATCTCACACTTAACGAGTAGCCATAGCCTTGGTGACGACTCTCTTCAAAGCCAACTCAGCCTTTCTCAGGTCGTCAGCAGAAGAGTCCTCAATCTCCAGAGCAGCCAAAGCGTCGGAGAGAGCAGTCTCAACCTTGTCCTTAGCACTCTTCTTCATCTTAGCAGAAAGAACTGGGTCAGTGACGGTAGCCTCGATAGAGGAAACGTAAGACTCGAGTCTCTGTTTCTGCTCGTGTCTCTTGGAGAACTCCTCGTCAGCCTTCTTGAACTTGTCGGCATCGTCAATCATCTTCTCGATCTCGGAGGTAGACAATCTACCAATGGAGTTGGAGATGGTGATGTTGGCAGATCTACCAGTGGACTTCTCAACGGCAGTCACCTTCAAGATTCCGTTAGCGTCGATCTCGAAAATGGCCTCCAAAACTGGCTCTCCAGCTGGCATTGGTGGGATGTTCTTAAGGTCGAACTCACCCAACAAGGTGTTTTCGGAACAGTTGACTCTCTCACCCTGGTAAACTGGGAACTGGACGGTGGTCTGGTGGTCCTCAACAGTGGTGAAAGTTCTTCTCTTGATGGTTGGCACAGTGGTGTTTCTTGGCACAACTGGGGCGAAAACGTTACCTTGCATGGCAACACCAAGGGAAAGTGGAATAACATCCAACAGCAACAAGTCCTTAGTCTCCTCGCTGGTAGACTGGCCGGTCAAGATAGCACCCTGGACGGCAGCACCGTAAGCAACAGCCTCATCTGGGTTGATGGACTTCTCGAGCTGCTTACCGTCGAAGAAGTCGGAAAGCAACTTCTGGACCTTTGGAATTCTGGTGGAACCACCAACAAGCACAACCTCGTCAACGTTAGCCTTAGAGATCTTAGAGTCCTTAAGAACTTGCTCGACAGGAGTCAAAGTGGACTTGAACAGAGCAGAGTTGATGTCCTCGAATCTGGCTCTGGTGATGTTGGCAGCAAAGTCCTCACCCTCGAACAGAGAGTCGACTTCAACAGTGGTCTGGGTAACAGAGGAAAGGGTTCTCTTGGCTCTCTCACAGGCAGTTCTCAATCTTCTGAGAGCTCTGGAGTCACCGGAGATGTCCAAACCAGTCTTCTTCTGGAACTCCTTCTTGAAGTGCTCAAGGAGGTTAGTGTCGAAATCCTGACCACCCAAGTGAGTGTCACCAGCAGTAGCCTTAACAGTGAAGACACCACCAGCAATGTGCAAAAGCGAAACATCGAAAGTTCCTCCACCAAGGTCGAAGATCAAAATGTGTCTCTCCTTGTCAGACTTACCGGCACCAAGACCGTAAGCAATGGCAGCAGCAGTTGGCTCGTTGATGATTCTCAACACGTTCAAACCGGCAATGGCACCAGCGTCCTTGGTAGCCTGTCTCTGAGCGTCGTTGAAGTAAGCTGGGACGGTAACCACAGCCTTCTCAACCTTCTGACCAATCTTGGCCTCAGCAATCTCCTTCATCTTGGTCAAAACCATAGAAGAGATCTCCTGTGGGGAGAAAGTCTTCTTCTCCTCCAAGTATTCAACCTCAATCTTTGGGTTGCCGTTGTCGTCAATGACAGTGAATGGCCAGGACTTGATGTCCTTTTGCACAGACTCGTCGGAGAAACCTCTACCGATCAATCTCTTAGCATCGAACACAGTGTTCTTTGGGTTAAGAGCAGCCTGATTCTTAGCAGCGTCACCAATCAATCTCTCCTCAGGAGTGAAAGCAACGAAGGATGGGGTCACTCTGTTACCCTGTTCATTGGCGATGATCTCGACAGCAGAATCGTATGTAGCAACACAAGAATAGGTAGTACCGAGGTCGATACCAATAGCACCTTGGAAAACACCGTCAGCCATTATGTCTATTTGTAAAGGTAATTTATTGAAATATTAAACCCCAAAATTTACCTTGAAATATTCCCAAAGTGAAAAATTTTTCAAAAAAAAATACCGTTTGGCTGCGGCACACGACTATAAGTTGTGAGTAGATCCAAATTTTGATAACTGCACAGCCCTAACTTCTGGTAGCTCTGTAGTACATGATTTTCCGATTGATGAGCTCTTCTGCGGCCTGGACCTCTTCGTTGGAGCCTGTTATTTCAAGTAGTTGTGTTGTGTTGATTTTGATGGACGATGAGTTGTTGTTTTCGTCTGGTTCGGAAGCATCGTGAATCTTGATTTTAGCAGTAGTCTGATCCCTTATCCTCTGGATATCTTTACCCCTTTTTCCTATGAGAGAGCCTATTTCTTTGCGAAGAAACCTGTATTGTTTGGTGGTGAGTTGATTTTGCTTAGATAGGTGTGATCTTGATGGCAGGTTGTTGTTCTTGTCTCTCAAAACTCTGTTCTCTACGAGATAGTTGAGTCTCGTTGGAGGGCGGACAAGAGCGTATGTTCTTCGAGCTGGAATAAGAGGAGGTCTGGTACGTATGTCAATAGTGTATATAGTACCAACTGAATAGTATGTATTGGTTTGTAGCGTGTTTTCGGGAGGCTTTTCAAATTTGGGCAATATTACTGAAGGGTTGGTGGGAAACAAGGAGATAATCTCGTTAGGGGGGAGCAAAATAATTTAACGATACTTACGGACTCGTAATAGTCCAGGATAGACTTTCTGGGGCCTGTGATTGTCATTGACCATTCATCAAGACATTTGTGTATTTTTTGAAGCACTACAACGACATTGGAGCGAATAGGTCGAGGAGATAGTGTTCTGACGATATCATAAAGCAACGATCTCTTGCCCACGAGAAGCGACAAACTGAAAAGTGGTGACTTCTCCTCATTGGGCAAATAGAAGGTAACTGCTGAAGGTGAGTTGGGCTGGTCTAAAGAAGAAAGGATATAATTTTGCATAGGGGGAGAAAGACGCGGGCAGTTTTAGCAAATATAGCAGCGGGCCGGATAAATAAGTGGATTTGGTTGAATCACCAAATCAAGCGAATTTGGCGTTTGGACGATTTGCAGATCTCAGGCCCGCTAATACCCCGTACAAACTTGCGAATAATGTCTCTAGTCCGCCTCTGTTCTTCCCCTCAGCTGATATACCCGCGCTTTATCGCAATTTCCTATTTGGTCATCCCACTGAGGGAAAAAAACTCTTTCTTAAATTATTATCATTATCTTGAAATTACCCAACCATGGGCGTGCCGTTGGGACAGGCGATATACTCGGCTGTTAAGCCGATCATCAGAATGTACCTCATCATTATAACGGGGTTCGTGATGACAAAACTGGGGTTCGTTAGTGTTTCTACCACAAGAGCTCTAAGTGACCTTGTTCTGCTCTTGTTCATGCCAGCATTGGTTTTCGACAAGATCGTGTCCTATATTTCAATATCGGACATCAAGACAATTGGTGTGATCTTTTTATCGGCAACCATGATGTATTGCTGCAACGCTGGAGTCACTGCACTTATAATTTTTCTGACCCCAGTGCCCAAGAAGAAAAACGATTCTTGGGTTGGCGGCGCGATGCTCGCGGGAATCATGCAGAACGTTTCTGACATTCCGATCGCCTTTCTACAGGCAATGACAATATTTACGGAGGCAGAGGTTAATAAGGGAACAGCATATGTGATCATTTATCTCACGATGTATTTGATCGTGCAATTCAATTGTGGAATGTTCCAGCTCGTGGAATATGATTTCAAGCGGGCCAAAGGTGATTTAGAGGAGAAGCAAGATCTTGAGCTAACTCCACAGGAGTCTCCAGGTACAGAAGAGCCCACACAAGACCCGGTCTCGCCAAAATCGTCGTTGTCCAACATGAGCCTGTCGAGCTCTGAGTCTGTGCATCCAGACGAGCACATGCCGCATCCGTTACTGTCAACGCAGGAGTCACAACAGCTGAAACTACCACTAGCTAGGATACCCTCTGCACGAAGCCATGCAGAATACAATCTTTCGAGATCTTTGTCGCGAGCTTCCTCAATCACATCTGCCGCACAGTCACATATTTCAGGTCAATCGAATTGTACGAGTGTGCAAAGTGGTACGCAATCGCTTGCCCAGGAACTGATCCGCGAATACTCGCATGTAGAGCCATACAACAGAAACGTTCCCTCCGCAATGAAAATAATAACTGAGACCAATTTAAGCTCAAAAGACGTTAAAGAGGCGGGTAGCAACCTGCCTTTTGTTCAACGGTACAATCTTAACTTTATTGTGTTCTTCTTCAAGAACTTCAAGAAACCCAGCTCGGTTTCGCTGGTGGTTTCGCTCATTATTGCATTGATTCCTTGGCTCAAGGCTCTCTTCACGTTTACAGACGTGTACATGCCCAATGCTCCAGACCAGCAGCCACCATTGTCGTTTTTTTTACAATATGCTGAGTACTGTGGTACACCGTGTGTGCCGCTGGGTTTGTTCCTGGTCGGATCGTTGCTAGGACGACTTGAGATTAAGACCATCCCCAAAGGTTTCTGGAAGTGTGTTGTTTGCCATACAACCTACCGATTATGCATTCTACCTATCATTGGCATTCTGTGGGTGTTGAGACTCCAGAAGATACATTGGCTGACCGAGCCGATGGCTATGTTTGTGATGTGTATTGAATTCGCACTGCCCTCAGCCACTGTTCAGGTGTATCTAACAGCTAGCCACATGACTCCAGACCACAGTTCAGACACCCAAATTAACTGTTTGTCGTTGTACATCATGTCGCAGTACGCTATCTTGGTGGTGTCTCTACCGATTGTGGTTTGCTACACCATGAAAAATGTCATACATGTATAGATAGACCCCAATACTACGGACGATCGACGCAAAATTTGATATATGAGAGGGATCTTATATTTATTACTTGCCCTCGCCAGACTTCTTTCACAGTGAATTTATACAGGTTAGTGAAACACGGACTAGGCCTAGCCCGCCGCCCCCACCATCCACGTCGTCTTTGCAGTCCCAATTTAGCTAGATATATCAATAATAAGTTCCTCAAGTCCAGTAAGGACAAGGTTTTTTTTTTCCTACTGCGCAAAGACTCAGATCCTTCTTTTTTCCGCAAACTTATGGACAATCAGCAGCAGCAACAGCCACTAGACGTCTCCTCACAGGATGACGAGCGGCTCGGTGCTGTACTCACAATGGGAAAACGAAGATTTCTCAATGCGGTCAAGAGCACCAAGGAATCACCATATTTCAAGAGCATCACGTCTGCAATTCAGCAAAGCTTCACCTACGACGAGGAACAGGCTGCCTCGGCGTTTGCACAAGTTCCGGATGATGCTCAAATTCTACTCTACAGAACCTACACGAGGTTTAACAACAGTGAATACGTGACTGATGTGTCTGGGTGTATATTTTGTCCAGGACTCATGAACAGGAAAAACAAGCTCATGATGTCTCTTATACAGCGATTGTCTAAAACAAATGTCTCAGCCTCAACGGTCAGTCAAATAGAGACGGAAATAGAAGACTCACTCACAAATCCGGACACCAAGACCTACGAGTCTGACTCAGCCTCCACGGTATCGTCAGGCTCGCAATCCACAGAATCGTCGACTGCAAACGACACCATCCGTGGCAGAATGCAGGGAATTATGGCTCGCCAGATTGCTAAGACCCCATTGAATATTACCCTGTATTCCAATGAAAAAACTGACTCGTTACTTGGTGCCAATATTTACACCGACAACGTGGGGGCCTTCAATTTATCCGTGGCTTCGTCGTATAGACCATCGTTCATAAACGTTTCATCTGTGGACAACCCAACTATCAGCCAGTCACAAAAGGCGAACGTGATTGAACCGTCTGGAGTCAGTGTTATTACCGATATCGATGATACGGTGCGAGTCACGGGAGTCCTGGGTGACAAACGGGAGTTGTTCAGAAATGTATTCGCCAGAGAGTTTAGTGAGTGTGAGATTCCTCAACTTGCCATCTGGCTCCAAAGATTAAAATCGGATTACCATTGTCCGATCCACTACGTCTCCAACTCTCCGTGGCAGATTTACAACATTGTTTGTGGCTTTATGGACTATGTTGGCCTACCAGTTGACAGTATCAGTCTAAGACAATATTCAGGTAACCTGATAGCCTCGTTTGCAATGCCTTCTGCCGAGAGAAAGAAAGACTCTTTGATCAAAATATTCAAAGACTTCCCAAATAGAAAGTTCATTCTTATTGGTGATGCGGGAGAGCAGGATTTCGAGGCTTATGCTCAATTAGTGAAACTTTTCCCCTCACAAGTTGTGGCAGTATACATCCGTGCATTGACAGGTGCATTTTCGTCTATAGGCGAAGATCTTAAGGTCTATAAAGAGTTGCAATGCATTCTGGCTATGAGAAGCCCTAAGTCAGACTCCAAACCTAAAAAGTTCAGTCCTATACCACCCCCAAAACCAAAGATACTACAAGGAGAGCCTTTGAAACGACAGGAGTCTGGCAAAGAACACAAATCATACAGAGACTCGCTGCGCTCGCCGTTGCTCCACAGAGAATTTATCAAGTCGCATCTATCCAATACCCTTACACATTCTTCAGATTATTTATCATTGGATGCCCCACCACTTCCCAAGCGCGGCTACATGAGAAGTGATGGCGATCTACCCCTCACATCCTCGCCGCCACCGCCACCTATCCCACGTCGTCCAACAGAATCTGCACGCTATGCTCAAAATTCTCCAACTAAGAGCTACACCTTCTCGCAGCATGGTGATTCCCAGGCAGACGAATATGTTTTTGACAAGAAAAGAGAGATCTGGAAAGAACGAACTTACACTGTCGTAAACGAATATCCAGCCCATGTGGATTTCCGCTTCTGGTGGGACGCGACAGATGTGATGCCGTTGTCGTTCGAAGCCATCAAACAGGCATCCAAATCCTAAGTTGCATTATCTTCCTCAAAAAAAGCGTTTTCACCATCTCCGTAGTCCTTAATGTTCTCTTCCACCTCGTCCAGAGCTGTGCGGAACTCAGACATGTCGATCTCGGTACCCTTATCGGTACCGATATCCTCCTCCTGATAGAACTTGTCTGCGAACTTCTTGATGATTAACTCTTTTCCTGTCAGATCCTTCTTGGCATTCTCCTTGCTCTTTTCCCTTTCCTGTGTGTGTTTTCGTTTCCAGGCCGCAAACGAGGCTGGCGTGATTGGCGTCAACTTGTCCCGTGGCAGCTTGTCTCTCTCTGTTTCTATGAAATCCTCCAACGTGATCTTTGGCTGGCTGTCCAATGCCATTCTCTCCAATCTTCTCTGTTCCTTTGTTTTCAGCACAAATCCTGGCGGAAGAGAGTGTCTATACTTACACTCCTTGTTCTGTTTAGGATCTGTGTCTGGACACGACCAGAACCATCCATACTTTCCGTCTTCCACGGCCTGGATGAAATGCTTACACACAATATCAGTGGTAGTTTTAGGGTTTCCATGCTTGGACATAATGACTTTCCTCAACTTCTCCTCGTCCCAATTGTCCATAGTGTCCAACCGTTTCTCCTCATCTTTGTCATCAGAATAAAGGTCCCTCTTGGCAGCCTTCCTGCCAACTGCCAGGTCATGACTGAACTTACAGTTCTTTCCTCTAGTACAGGCACCAGCTTTGAAGAACTCACAAAGTATCGACTTTGGATCCACTCCAAATGGCACTTTTTGAGTCGGAATCGACGATTGCAGCAGCTTAGCAGCCTCTTTCTTCGCCTCCTCGGCAGCTTTCTTCTCTGCAGCCCGCTGTTTGGCCATGGCCTCGGCCCTCTTGTCCGGTGTCTGTGCAGTCACTTGTTCAACATACTGCTGAACTCTTCTGGACTTGTTTTTGTTCTTCAGACCAAATGTCTTGTCTTCCAGCTGCTTCTGGACCTTCTGAGCCTTCTTCTTCTTCTCGGCGTCCTTTTGTCCCTTCTGAGCCTTCTTCGGTGGCATTCTTCCCTTTTTCAAACTTCAAGACTTTTTTCCACCAATTTTTTCCACAAGGTCTTTGCACAGCCTTCAACACACGCTCTGGTCTGATTTCGCAATCGTGATTTTATCTTGTTCTTCTAATGTTGGCTTCAAGAGTTAGATCCTGCTCCAAGAATCTTCATCTTGCAAGAGGATATCACAAACTCCACTCGTCGACCCTCAGGAGATCCAAAATGAGGACAGAATTCCGTTTGGCACTAGTTTCTGGCATCCTTCTGGCGACCTCGTTTGTTTCCCTCACCAACAATAATTTGCACTCAGACTCTGTTCCAGCACCAGGAACCAATAAGATGGAACAGAAACAACTATTTTCAACGTCCACAAACTCGCTCGCTGGTATCTCTTCGCAGCAGCAGAAACAGGGCATCTATTTGTTGAGTGACGAGGAGGTGAGCAGAAGATTGAGACAGTTTGAGGAATCATACCTCGTGAACCGTGGAAAAGGTGTTGTTAGATACGACATTTGCCAATTGCCTAGTAACAATCCCATAGAAGATGATAGAAGTGAGAAGATCGTCCAGGTGCCAGTTCAAGACAGAGAGAACAATAATGCTCGTGTGGAGACGGATTGGCACTTCTGGTCTATTTTTGATGGCCATGCAGGCTGGAACACCTCTGCCAAGCTGCGCGACCATTTGCTTGATTACGTGGTCAATGAGCTGGATCAGGCATACAAGGTCAGTGACAAGAACTTGAGATTGATCCCTTCCAACGAGACCATTGACAAAGCCATTAAGCAAGGGTTTCTCAAACTTGATGATGAGCTGGTGAACAAGAATGTACAGAAGTTGCTGGAAAATCCAACCAACAAGGCGGGTGCTGCTGAACTGTTGATGCCAGCTCTGTCAGGCTCATGTGCTCTCATGTCTTTTTACGACACGCATTCGCGTAACCTCAAAGTTGCCGTGACGGGAGACTCGCGTGCACTGCTTGGCTCGCTCGACCAAGAGAATAACTGGACTGTCACGGCGTTATCTACTGATCAGACCGGTTCGAACCCTACTGAGGTTGCCAAGCTGCTGAGTGAGCACCCCAACGAGCCGAACGTGGTTAGAAACGGTCGTGTTCTGGGTTCGCTCGAGCCCACAAGAGCTTTTGGAGACGCCCGGTACAAATGGGCTAAGGACATCCAAACTAGAGTTGCCAATCAGTTCTTTGGCAGACAGTTGCCTGCAAATCTCAAGACTCCACCCTACGTGACTGCAGAACCAATCATCACTACCCACGAAGTGTCACCTTCAAAACACGATTTCTTGGTTATGGCCTCTGACGGATTGTACGAGATGCTAACCAACGAAGAGGTTGTGGGACTGGTGGTGAGATGGATGGAGAATAAGAAGATGATCAAGCCAAACAAGTCTCTATTAGATGCCGTTTGGCCCACATCCAAGGACAAGAAACTTCCTCTCGTTCAGGATGTGACAGATACTGGATCCAAGAGCAAGCAGCGACTACAGACGAGACGTAAATCAAACGAGCTCGGATTTTTACTGGAAGACGAAAATGTGGCCACGCATTTGATTAGGAACGCATTAAGTAACGGTGGTTCCAAGGAGGAGGTCAACATGCTGGTTAGCATTCCCTCGCCCTTGAGCAGACGGTACAGAGACGATCTGACGGTCAGCGTGATATTCTTTGGAGATGGAGAGCAGCATGTTTCGGGTGGTGCGCTCGAAATCAATCAAGAGGCCACCAAAGGCGGGCTGACGATGAAGGCGAAGTTGTGAACACGGGCGTTGAGCTCAGCTGAGTCCGGCCCATTTAGCACGCACAGTTGCCTGGACCTGCAGACTCGTCGACTGGGGCATTGAGGTCTATTCTGCTTGCACCCGCGTGGTCATCAGCGGGTTTAATTGCTTCCTCTGGAATCTCTTTACCAATTGCTGTGAAAACTTCGTTCACGTTGAAAGCGGACTTGGCACTGGTTTCGAAAAACAGCAAACCTTCCTCGTCTGCGAGAGCTTGGCCCTCTTCCACAGACACGCTTCTGCGACCTTCAACCTCGTCGCCCGTTTCGGGATCGACAATCAAATCGTATTTGTTACCCACTAAAGCAATCACAATGTTTTTGGATGCCTGTTCGTGTAGCTCTTTAACCCAGTGTCTGGCCTTAATAAAGCTGGCCGGTTTAGTAATATCGTACACGACTAGCGCAGCCTGGGCATTTCTGTAGTATAGCGGTGCCAGATTGGCGAACCGTTCCTGTCCTGCCGTATCCCAAATTTCGAATTTGATGGTCTTAGTCCCAATGGTGCATCTTTGCGTTAGGAACGCCGCGCCGATGGTTGGCTCTTTATTTTCCTGGAAATCGTTGGAGACGAAACGCAGAACGAGCGACGATTTTCCCACCGCAGCCTCGCCCAAAAGGACAAGTTTAACAGACGTTTGTTTAGACATGAGGAAATAATTTGTGGCAAGAAAAGTTTAAGTGGCGATGGTGGCGAAGGTGGCGAAGATGAGGTGTTATACGAAGAAGCTTGTAATTGGCGGAATAGTCTACTTTGACGAACCGGATCAGCTACGAGGTAGTCTTTTGGATATCCTGTGACGATAGCGAAGTGCACTTTATCTTAATCAGTGTCTGCTTCCTGCTATCTAACAGGGCTGTGCATTGAATTTTCTAAAGGGGAAGTAGGAGGAAATAAAATCTCAAACAGAAAAGGGGGCAGAGAAATATATAAGATCACCGTTTCCAAGATGATGAGATAATCATACAAATGACAAGTCCATATGTTCCAGTTGGGCTTGAGAACTGTGGACACCGTCTTTTTAAACTTGAGAATGGGATCAGTGTCCTGCTTGTTTCCGATCCCACGGAAGAGGTGGCAGGTTGTGCGTTGACGGTGGGTGTGGGCCATCATTCCAACCCGGAATCGGCAATTGGACTTGCTCATTTCTGTGAACACATGGTCTGTGTGAGTTCCAAAGAGTATCCGGAGACAGATTACTACCGAAAGCTGATTTATCGTAGTGGTGGCAGATGGAATGCTGTCACTGTTGGCGAGAAGACAAGTTTCTATTTTGAGGTTCCAACTTTAAACGATGTTGATGCTTTAAATGAGCCTGTTTTTGAGCATCTGCTGAAGGTGTTTTCTGCTTTCTTTAGAAACCCGTCATTTGATCACAGCTATGCTCGTCGAGAGATTATGGCCATAGACAACGAGCACACGAAAAATTGCAGTATCCCCAGCAAAATGGCTCACCACGGTTTGCGACTGCTGGCCAGCTCAGATCACCCATTTCATCGCTTTGGTACGGGAAACTTCGACACATTGATGGCTGGAAGAAAGAATAACATCAGAGACGAGCTCGTGAGCTTCTTCCGCGAGAACTATCAAGCCTGGAAAACAACGCTTGTCTTGAAGGGTCCGCAATCACTCAACGTTTTGCAGAAACTTGCCGTGGCCAACTTCTCTGAATGCTTGCCTGCAAAGAGAAAAGATACATTTAATGTGCTAAGTAGCTGCTGGAATCAACTTTATCGGACTGAGGTGTTTAAGGAGCTCAATAGGATGGTTCTGATTGAAAATGAATACACAAACCCTGTGTTGAAAGTCAGCTTTCCGGTGGGTGTGTTCGACAAAGATTCATTGATCTTTGCTCAGGCGTGGAGCTATATTATGGGCAGTGAAAACGAGGTTTCGTTCAATGCGGATCTATTCAATTCTGGCCTGGTAGCTTCTTCAATTGCATCCTGTGCCACCGTCACTTTCAAGGACCGTCTTCTTCAACTCGGATTCAATTTGACTCCTTTGGGAGCCAGGGAAGAGGAAAAGATTGTTGGCTATCTATTTGAATACACAAGCTACATTTTCGCAGACGAACCAAAGAGAATCAAAAGAATAGCTAGACTTCTGTCGCAGTTCAACTCCATCGAGCTGTACAATTTTCTGCATGAAGATAATGGAAACTCTGTGTCCAATCAGTGTCGAATTTTAAGCCAAACGCTGTTGGAAGATCAGCATATCTACGCTTCCTGGGTCCTCAAGTCTACTCCATGCTGGGGATTGGATGACGCTGGCTACGTGGGCTCATATGAAGAATCTGTTCAAGCACAGGCTTGGTGGATTCAGAAAGCTGAGAAGTTCTGCTCGTATGTTCGTGAAGCGGTGTGTCAAACCAATAGTCTTGCTACGCTGGTTGCCAACAAGGATGTGCTTTTAAACTTTGCAACAGGACAGTTCGACATTGACCAGTATTATGGCTTCAATTATAAGATCGTGCCTCTTCGTGCCTCCAACTCACCATTCACCATCAAACTTCAAAGGCCCAATCAATTTGTGGTCGGTTTAATTGACAACCAAACTGAAATGTATCGTGCTCTACAAAACTCCACAGCCAAAAGTCAATCTTTTGTGTATGCCACAAAGCACCAGATGTCTCCGCCAGCTCTCATCCACAATTCTGATGAGGTCCAGCTTTGGATCAAGCAGGAAGACGGTGCATGCCGAGAGAAGGTCTTTTTGAGTCTGGAGCTTATCAGTTCAACTGTGCAACCAAGCGTTGAAGCCACACTGGCTACCGAACTAATATGTGATTTGGTGAAGGAAGAGCTGCGTGAAGTGCTTTACCCAGCACTAGAACTACGCTATTCTTTCGACTTGCTGCACTCCATGAAAGGTGATTGTGGTATCGTCATTCATGTATCGGGGTCTTCCGTTGGAGCTTTCGGAATTCTGGAGTTAATTGTCGAGAAACTGAAGGATTTCATCTCCAACTTCAAGTCAATTGTGACTCCATCCATGTTCAGACAGGCTAGAATCCGGCTGAAGATGAAATATGAGAACCTCAACGATTTAAGATCGCACGAGCTTGCCAGTCTCGGTTTGATGGCAGTGCTTGAACAACACACATGGTCACTCGAAGATCGTCTGGAGACTCTAGAAGAGCTAGAATTCGAAACAGTGGGTGATCTGGCTGCACGAGCTTTCAAAAAATGCTCTCTCGCTGGCTTGTTGCATGGGGATGTGGTAAAATCAGACTACCAACGTGTGTTCAGTGCAATCCAGAGCTTGGTTGGTACGTTTTCGCCACTTAACTACTCACAGCCTAACTCATTTGTTCTTCCTGTTGGTTGCAATTACCGGGTGCGTGGACATTCGCCAGACGAAACAAATGCCTTGGTAACATATTTTCAGCTGGGACGACGTGAAAATGGAAACGAGCGAGCAATGGCCCATTTTCTCGCTTACGTGCTATCAATTTCTCTCACCACAAAGCTTAGAACCCAGTACCAACTTGGATATGTCACATCTGTTGGTTTGCGAACTCTTAGAGATACTGTCGGTGTCCATGTTACTATTATGAGTGGAGATTACACACCGCTAGAACTAGATGCAAAAATCGATGATATTATGGTGGAATGGTACAAACAGTTCTTAAAGAGTGGTAATCAGTTTGAAACTTTGTACAAGAAGCAGTTTCTCAAGTCGTATGACCAACCATCCCAAGATCACTCTAGTCTCAGTTTTGGAGCTATCGGCAGCGGTTTGGGAGACAGTAAGATGATCAAGGAGCACCAGAGTTATTGGGACCAAATTGTAAATCGGTCATTCAAGTTTTCCAGCTCTGGAAATGATGAAATTGACCCTGGAATTATTGAGAAACTTGAGTTTGATACATTTTCAAAGTATGTCAAAACCAAACTGGTCTTGGAGTGCCGTTCCAAACTATCAATTATGTTGAATACCAAGTATTCACGTGAGGAGGCAGAAAGACGATTACGTCCAATTCGCCTGCAAATGTTTCTGACTGCCGCTGGGCTACCAATGAAGAGTGAGAAAATTAGTCAGATCGTTGACCAAGCAGGAGACTCCCAGACACAACTGATGAAACTTCTGTTCAAACATTTCCAGGAAGAGGGTGGCTCTTTGAGACTTATTTCTACAGGCTTAGCCAAACTCACGAAAGATCTCTTTGGCCGGCCAAAGAAGACGGAGCATACGAAAGTGACATCAGTGGAAATTGAAAACCTGGAACTCTGGCAACAGCAGCTTATTAGAGGAACTTTATCGACTTAGAGCTTCTTCTTCTTCTTGGCCACCCAGAACTCGCATTTGTACTTGAATCCTCCCAGAGCGCGTGGATCGCCGCCGTATGTTGTTTCGATGTCCGATTCGCGTTTGACAAATTCAAAACCCATATCCTCGACTAATGCTAAAAGATCGTCCCGGGACAGCTCCAATCCCCTAGCTGGAGTGGGCACCTGCTCCCACTCTCCCTTTTCGTTGCGTAAAGATGCCATTGTAACGCTTTCATCGTCCTCGAAATGCCACAAGAGCGGTCCGAAATTGATCCAGTATCCGTCATCAGCCAAACAATGGTACACTGCTCGTAAATACTCCACAATATTCGCTGCCGTGTCAAGAAAGAAACATGTGGCCACAACGCGGAATTTTCCCGCATTCTCCAAGCGGAACTCCTGCGCTTTAGCATCATTAGTGTAAACCTCGCTCATGCGCTCCATATTTGGTGGCCCGTACAGATCGACAAAAGAGCCCGCGACAATGGACATTAAATCTGCAACCGGGATCTCAGGATATTCTTTGTTGATAAACGAGATGTCTCCAGGGTTGAAATCCGGCACGTACACCTGCCGTATTTGATCAGTACGTTTGGCAACGTTGGAGCTTTTGTGTAGATATGGACATATCACATAATTGTTCTCGCAAAAAGAATGGTTCACTATAAAACTGGAATTGGTAAGCATATGGTAAGAGAACTCGTTTCCCTGTGTACGGAAGCCTCTTCGCACAAACTCAATCACCAGACGAGCCAGACCAGCTCCTGGGACAAGGACCTCAACATCTTGACGTGCCACAATGTCGGGAAACAGCTCCTCACATTCACGAAGAATACGGCCGAACGAGGTTTCCCGTTCCTGCTTCCCTTCCTCAGACCATTCTCTAGCATATTGTATCAACACGCTGCGCACTTTGTCTAGATCCTGATACGAACAATCGGCCCAGACGCCTGGATTAGGCTCAGCACCCCACATTGGGGCCACAGTCGTTGCTATTTGTTCTAGAAACTGCGAATTGAGTTCGATTGAGTGGTCCAGATATTCGATGTGCTGATCTATCCAGGGAAATAGTTTTCTCTCCTCAGGAGTCAGACTCTTGACTTTCAAGGTTCGTGGAGCTACCACCTGCTTCTTAGCCCATGATTTATAGCGATTGTGGGCAGTGAACACTGATGTCAATGCCTGATATTCGGGATCCATAGCGATTTAATATTAAATTATTATAAAAAATAAATCCACGAAACTTAAATGTCTTATTTAGCTTCTAACTTTTTTTCCAGCTTTTTGACTAGATCAGTTAACTCTTCTAATTTTCTGTATATTTCGTACGACTCCCACGAAACACGGGCATCCTTGCTGGAGTCTATTGGTGGAGCTAGGGCATCCAAATTGCGCTCCCAAACATCGAATTTGCTTGCGAATGTTGGGTCTTCGCTCTCGGCCCGTTTCTGAGCTCTTAAAGATGAACGAATCCCGTCTCCGTTCTCGTCGTTGACGTCGAAACCATCCGTCAGATCCCATGCAGTATCTATCTCGTTGTTATCGTCCGCAATGTTCCTCGATCTGTTGTATTGAACGCGCTTGGCTAGTTGAACTTCGTAGCTTGCAATTGCAAGCAAAGCAGGAGTGTACAGAACCATCATCACCTTGTCGCACACGGCAAGATATAGCTCTCTGCTAAACCACCAGCCAAACGGCAGTTGCAGAAAAATGAGTTCAATGAGGTTCAATGGTGGACAGAAGATTTTGTCGTCTGGAGCACGAATGTATCTCAGTATCTTGGCCGAATATTGAGCGAGGTACTCGTCTGTAGCATTATCAACAACCTCTGCATACGCCTGGGAGTAGAGAGCAATCAGGATGTTGAGCAAGACGAGAACCACAATGAACGTGTATGCGTAGTAGAGAATGGCTCCGTACGGATATGCAAATCTCTCAATGGCGTCGAAGTCAGGGCCCCCGAGTACCGTCTGCACCATGGTAGTGGTCAGAAAAGACGTCAGCTCTCTTTTTCCATCAGCCTGGTCTAGACCAACAAAAGCCTGCAGAAAGCCAATGGTGATGATCGCAAGCAGGAAGAAGAAAATAAACGACTCTTTGATCATCTTTTTGGTGACCACAATCATGGTTCCACAGAACTGGAACACATCAAGATACAACAGCAGTCGCGACCACATAAATGGAGCAGCTAGCGACATCAATCTATACGACATAATGTTGAGTTGTTCCTGTTTATCCAATGAATGGGCATTGAGAGCGGCAAATCGCACGCCCATCGACGCAATAACAATCATGTACAACGCATCGTTAAAAGCGTTCGAGAATTGGAGATAATAATAGCCCACATGATAGAGTTTGACCAGCTCGTCAACTGCAAAGCCAATGGTGAAGAAATAGTACACTAGCTCCACGACCCCTAGATGTGTAGTGACGGTGTCTGTGGTGATGATGTATGTAAATAGTGCAAGATATATCACCGAGAAAGAAACCTCCAGGATATTCTGGTAAAGTGGGGTCTTGATTCGATCAGGATCAAAGTGTCCCAAGAAGTCTGTTTTGCCGGTTCCCCTGAAAAGCACATAATTCGAAGAGTCCGTGGACGACTGAACAATCCAGCCTCTCCAGAGCCACTTGATGCATCTCTGGTATCCACCGGAGGAGATGATAATGGTTGCGTGGTTGTCAACTGCGAGTTCCAAGGCATTTTCTGGTGCCGTGTCCACGTCGTGGAGATTAATCGAATATCGGTTGCAAAGCATGGAGATAAACAAGTATTTCTCGTCCTTTTCGCGTTCAATCAGCATAGCAGCAATCTTCTGTGCGGCAAGTGATCTGGATGCATACAAAGTATCGTCCGACAGCTGGCTGAAGCGAAGAGTATAATACCATCCACTGACTTTGAGCAGACAGAACACCAGACACGTCTGATACCTCCTTCTAGACAAGCCCTCTCCACCAGCAGCGCTCAAAACGGCCTCCATGACCTTTTCATTGAGCAATATCGACTCCTGTCCAACTATTTGCTCCTCAGTAAAAGGGACAGGAATCACTCTGTCAATCAGGTTTTTGAGGTTGATGGCGACTCGCAACACCTGTCGTGGAGATGGAGACAGAAATTCGCTGAAATCCTCGTCATCGTAAAGAGGAAGGGCCACAGACATGAACAATAAATAAAAAGCAGCTACAGGAATTCTAGTACAGGACCCTTTATTTTTTGACTGTTATTATTTCGACTCGACGCGACGCGGCGTGGAAAAGAGACTTTATTAGACATATATTTATTACCATGTCGTCTTTGGACTTTTTGCCTGCTGATTTGAAAATCCAGGTCCAGGACGTGATCAACGCGTACCCACCGGCGGAAGAGGTGTTCCGTGCGGTAATCGACCACCTGGGCGGTGGAAAACGACGCAAATTGGACACAGACACGGATAATCTACCTAATAGTCTAGCAGGCTCGCACATCGTTCTGCAGATACCAGAACTTTCAGTGCAGTCACCGGTCCGTAAGAAGCTGGATCTTGTGTTCGGATGTTTTGCGGGCGAGCGGAAGGTGTTTCTTGCACTCACCAAGTCGATCGAGAGCAAGCCCGAATTGCTTATCACTGATCTCTCTCAGGACAACGTCCAATTCGCAACGGTTCTAGACGTGCCCGAAAAGAAAAGTTTCAAGACGCTTCTTTTTACTTATCGGTCAAATATGGGCCAGATGTACAAGAACGATCCGATCCTGATCCAGTTCAATAACGAAGATCTAACTGAGCAGTTTGGACCCGTCTTGGACAACATAGATTTGACCGGGTTCCTACAACAACAATTTGCATTGTTTGGATTCAAGCTCGTGAGAGGGTTTGGTCCGGAGTGTTTCTTCGTTGAGGCATACAAGGGCTCTAAGGAGGGCTATCTTTATTTCCTGCCTACTCACATAATCTTTGGTTTCAAGAAACCAATCCTGATTTTCGACTCCACAGATATCGATTCCATAACATACACGTCCATAACGAGACTCACTTTCAACGTCACTCTGAACGTGATGCCAGGATCCGAACGTCACGAGTTTTCCATGATCGACCAGAAGGAATTCGAGAAGATCGACAAATATGTCAAGAGCAAGGAGTTCCGCGATAGATCCATGACTGACGAGCTCAAGGCACAGAAACAGCTGAAGAACAACACTGAGGGAACTGGTGCACTCGCCGAGGCTGCAAAACTCGTTCCTGGAGGCAGTCAGATCGTTGGCAAGGACGAAGAGGACGAAGAGGACGAGAACTATGAAAGCGACGAGAGTGAATCGGGCAGCTCAAGTGACGAGAGTGGCGAGGAGGAAGTGGAGGTGGACGATCTCCAGACGGAACTGAACAATTTGCAGGAAGACTATGAGGAGTTCGGATATATTGATCTGGGAGGTGAAGAACAGGGAGATGAAGAGGAATAGGCTTGTTGAATAAATAATATTTGTGGGGCAAATAAATATGTAATAAATAGTGTTTTTGTGAGTTCTCAGACCGTCTTCTTTTCCCTCTGTTCTTTCAATTTCTTGAGTCGTCCCTCTATCAACAGATCGTTCCCCTGTACCCAACTTTCAAATAAATAACCAACACCCACCCAGAATCCTGCCGAGTACAGATACGCCATTGGAGCGTATCCAAGACTCATGTTACGCAATCCCTGCTGATATGCACGGACAGAGGCGCCAAACAGTGCCCATCCAGCCAAATGAGCGAACATAATAAAACGAAATTAAACTATCTCTTCCCCTCATCTGCTACACGCACATCAAATGACAGAAAAAAAGGGTAGAGAGAAGGAATAATTAAGGATATTTATTCTAGCGGGAGATTATTTATTAACCAAAACAGCAAAACACTTAAAAATACCCTTACTGGCAGCACTTCAAGGGTCAGATCCTTCTTGATAAGTGCATAGCATGTTTTTTTCACAAGGCGCCGAGTTCGAATTTGAGGAAACTTTTATGGTTGTTAACGGCCATGACGTCTCATTGCCTACTTTACTTTCCTACTTAATGGACTGGACAGTCTACATTACCATTTTAATCGCAGCCATTTTTTACGGGATTTTTGGAACACCCAGAACGGGGGATTTCGACGTCAGAGACTCATCAATGATGCATATGTATGTCCAAGAGGCAAGGACGCTTGTCCCAGTTTGGATGTTGATCCTTATTTCAGTGGTCATTCCTATCCTGATCGTGGTATTGGCAGGATCTCTAGTCACAAGATTACCTCCCTGCCGGAAATTATGGGATATACATGCTGCATTGCTAGCCATGATGGGGGCCTCATCATTGCAACTCTTTGCCGTCGTGATCATGAAGAACGTTTCTGCACTTCCCCGTCCCGACTTCCTAACCAGATGTGTGCCATTTACCTTCGACAACCAGCCATTAGGAAGTTTAAGCACCATTGGAGTATGTGCAAACCCATCTCAACGTCTGATTTTTGAAGGCCTGCGAAGCTTCCCCAGTGGACACACGTCCACCATTTTTGCTACTTCCACCGTCCAGATGCTTTTCGTCAGTGGAAAGTTGAATCTCTTCGATGGAAGAGGACTCTCATCCAAAGTTGTCATTGCAATATTTTATCCAGTTATCGTCTCGGCCAGTGTGGGCTTCTCCCGAATCTCAGATAACAGACACTTCACTCGCGACGTGGTCTGCGGTGCAATCATTGGAATCCTGGCTGGCTGGATCTTCTACTCGCTCTACTTTCCATTCCCATTTGTTCCTGAAAATCTTGGAAGAGCCTACTTGCCAAGACGATTCGGAGTCAACGATCTGTTCAATGGCGTTGGTGGATTCTGGAAGGTACCCGATCTGCCTGGAGCATCGCTAGAAAGGACTGAAGTTCCAGGGTATTACCAAGAATCCAGCCAGAAAGAAGCCGTTGCCACATCTACAGCAACGGAGGAGCAGAAACCACCTCCAACCAGACTTAGCATTGCAACCAGCAAAATGGCTACCAAGCTATCCCAGTCGTTGCAAAAATAGGAAATGCAAAGTCTAATAAAAAGTCTATTATTATTTGCCGATGCAGAAATTCGCAAACACCGATCCCAGGATCTCTTCCACCCCTATGGCTTCACCTGTGATCTTACCTATACCATCCATGCTAATTTTTAATGCCTCTGCTGCGAGAACCACATCACTTGCTCGAGCTTGAGAATAGAAATCTTCGAAACCAAACAACAAATCATGCTCAATTATGTTCTGGACCCGCTTCGAGACATAGACGGGGTCTTCTTGTGTCCAGTCTCCCAGCTTTAATGACATACAACTCACCAGTTCCTGAACTCCATAACGACTCTTACAACTCACCGCTCTGATTTCTTTGACGTCGAACTCCTTAACAAATTTAATCTTCAGCTGATCGATCTCCTCTTGTGATACCAGATCACTTTTGTTGAGGATAATTATGAGATTGTCCTTATCACATTGTCTAATATGCTGCTCCATTTCCGGTTCTAATTTCGTAGCGGTACAGGGCAAAAGAACCAAGTTCAAGTCTGCCTCTGCCGCTTTGATTTTGGCTCTTCTAATACCCTCCTTCTCTATTGCATTTTCGGTCTCTCTGATTCCAGCCGTGTCACCAATGATCACTTTGTATCCATCAATATCTAACGGAACTTCAATAGAATCTCGAGTAGTTCCCTCGATCTCGCTCACAATTGCTTTATCCTCGTTGGCGATCAAATTCAAAAGAGACGACTTGCCAGCGTTAGGAGGCCCCGAGAGAGCTATTTTAAATCCATGAAGCAAGGTTTCGGAACGTCTCACTTTCTCCAAATACTGTCCGATCTGGCCCTCGAGCTCTTTGATCTCCGATTCGGCGCGATCAAAAAGATTGTCGATTTCATCAATATCATGATCTTCACCAAAATCAATCAGCGTTGTGATCAAAGCATATGTATTCAATATCTGGTCTCTCCAACTGTGAAACAGCTCTTTGGTATCCCCCTTCATTGAAGCCAGTGAAGAAAGTCGTTGTCGTTCGGTTTCTGCATGAATTAAATCGTTTATCCCTTCTGCCTGGGTAAGGTCCATCTTGCCATTCTGGAAAGCTTTTTTGGAGAATTCGCCAGGCTCCGCATATCGAATAGGCTGATCACGAGTATGAAGCGATTCAAGACTCTCGAGAATACATTTGACAACTGCTGTTCCTCCATGAAGGTGCAACTCGAGCATGTCCTCACCTGTATAAGATTTGGGCCCGGGAAAATAAAGTGCAAGAGCCTGATCCAACAAGACTCGAGATTCCGGGTGGAACAGCTTGGCAAGAGTTGCAACTCGAGGTGGTGGTGTTGGCTTCGAAGTTAATGACTGATAGATATGTGTCGAAGCCGGACCAGTGACTCTGACCACAGCGATTGCAGACCGGGCCGGATATGTGGAAAGCGCAATGACAGTGGGCAGTGAGGCAGTCGACGAGAGTCGTCGGAAACAGATAGTATTTATCATTGACAGATTGAATTAGGGTGAAATATTTAAAATAAGAACTATCTACACCTGGGACCAGATGAAGGGGTGGACAATGAATTTATTAATGAGCGGACGGATTATATCGAATAAATGAGCGGAGTGGCCTATGTGGCGATGACATTGTCGTGAATAAGCGAATAAATGAGCGTGAGGCTTTATGCCGGGTTGAATTAAGTAATGGTGCAGCATCCGGACTCGGAGTTGTCTTTCATCAACAGACTTGCACGGGTAGCAATTTCAAACACGTCGTCAACAGCTTCTCCGGTTAATGAAGAGCATTCGACGTACTTTCTGGCGCCAATGAGTCGTGCAATCTGTTCTGCTCGCTCTCTGCGAACATACTTTTGGTCGTAGAATTTGTCAGACCCATCGTCCTCGGGCCGGAGATCCTTTTTCAGACCAACTAATATGAGCGGAGCATTGGGACAGTATGATTTGACCTCCTGGGCCCACTTCATACCAGCATTTTCAAGAGAGTCTGGAGCATTGAGAGCAAAGCCAATGAGAATGATATTTGCTTTGGAGTACGACAATGGCCTGAGCCTTTCGTATTCTTCCTGGCCGGCAGTATCCCATAACGCCAGCCGCACGGGCTTACCGTCTACGCGGCAGTCTGTTGCGTAGTTTTCAAAAACAGTGGGATGGTACTCAGTGGGGAATTCGCCCAAGGTGAACACGTATAGAAGTGAGGTTTTGCCGCAGGCACCGTCTCCGACGATGACTATTTTGCGCTTAATGACGTTTTGTGACATGGAAGTTGTGTGAATGGGGAATTAGATTACAGAGTTAGTACTCGACTAAGGTCCATAAATAGACATGTTGATCAACTTCGGAAAAAATTTATTTTTCAGTATATGGAGGCCTCACGGAGTGCGAGACAGGAGTGGCTGAAAATCATCCATTTTTAACATTGATTACATAAGCAGAGATGGGTCAGAAACCAACACTCCAGGTGTTTGCGTTCAGGCCGGTTGGCTGCGTCGAGAGTTTGACAAGAGCCGGGTTGGCCAGCTCGTCGTAGATAATCTCAAACGAGAAGCCCAGTTTCTGGGCCAGTTTGGCGGCCAAACAGTCGGTAAACTGATCCATCGTCAGATCTAGGCCGTATGATGTCAGCATGCTTTCTCGAGTGTAGAAATGGAGTAGTTGTGCAGGATAGCACGAGTTATCAGCCACAAGCTTGGTAGATGCCCTGATTGCTTCGATTTGGACCGTTTCTATCTGGCTCGGGGAGAGTTTAGGAGTTGGAGGTTTGGACCAGATCGAGCTGGTGCCCCAGATCGAGCCCTGGTTGTTGGCCGGAGAGTCCCAGATGGAGTTTGTTATCGACGGGAAGGGTTGTGCCAGCTGACTGATTGGGTCTGAAAACAGGTCCAACGATGGCAGAGACGGGATGTCTAGTGGTGGCAGCGGCGGCGGCGGCGGAGCGGCATATTCTGGGATCGTGCTTGGGGCAGGTACAGTCGTCTGGGGTTTTTCGACCGGAATGTTGAGCTTCAGCAGCAGCTGACTCAACTGTTCCGCTGAGTAGGACAGGGATGGAACAGGATTGGCCGGCACAGGATTGATCAGCTCAGGAACATCTATGTTCACAACCCCGTTGGTTTCCCGAGGCTGGTCCTCGTGGTCCTTCTGTCCGACCTGTTCCACAACTTCATTCAACTCAGACCGCTGTCCCTGCTCACTTTCCTTCTGCTTCCTTCGCTCCTCCTCCTTGCGCAGCTTCTCCTCGCGCTTTTTCCTCTGCTCCTCCTCCTTCCTTCTCTGCTCCTCTTCGCGCTTCTTCCGCTCCTCCTCCTTGCGCCGCCGTCCTTCCTCGGTCTTGCGTCTCATCTCCTCCTGGTGTATGCGCTCCTGCTCCAACTTATCCTCCTCTCGTTTTCGCCGCTCCTCCTCCTTGGCCAGCTGCTGTAGTCGCTTCTTCTCCTTGAGCTTCTCCTTCTTGCGCCTCTCCTTCTCCTCCTTCTCCTTTTTGCGCCGTTCCTCGGCCTCCAACTCTTCAATTAACTGTCGGGTGCTGTCGTCGGCCAACTTCTCCTTGTACGCAGCCAACAGCTTGGTGCTGATGATCTTGGACATCACCGCCTGCAAAAACCGGTACGCGTTGTGCAGCTGCTTGCGCTCGTGCTCGCCGTCACTGTACCCGTCGTCCAAATCCTGTGCTTCTTCATCGGCTTCCTCTTCCTCTTCCTCTTCCTCGTCCTCGGGTCGCAAACTTCTTTCCTCGTCCAGCTGCTCCACCAGATCGATAAATGTGTTGCCGTTGTTGTTCAATATGTCATCCGCCACCTTGTCGAGGTCCTGAACACTCACCACCTCGGGATTGGGATCTTCCAGCCCCAGAAACTCGCGCACAAGAGCACCGTTGATCTCCAGATCCTGGTTCGTCGTCATATGCATCGCATGGTACAGCTTCTCCACGTCGCGCTCAAACGCCTTCTTCGGCTCGCTGCAACCCTCACAGTTGCAGCCAGACTTCTGGTCGTCATGAAGCAATCTGTAAACCTCCTCATAATCGACTCGGAGTAGCGACCGTCGCTTGGCTTCGTCCAGTTCAAACCAGAATTTTTGAACCTGCGCACGATCCTCTAAAGGAGGCGGGCTGTTCGGCCAGCTGACCTGATCGTGGGACCGCACAGACTGGTGGTGCGGACATTCATCGTAATCTTCGTCGTAATCTTCGAAATGCTCATTGCAGTCTTCGTGGTCACAGGAATGACAATACTCTTCATCACTGTGTTCTGTAGAGCTCTTCGCATAAGGGTGTTCGGTGGATGAGTCTGTTTCTCCCAGTTCACTCACCACAACGTCGCCATTCTCAGCTATCTTGATCACTCGTGACTCCGGATAGTCGTCGGATTCGTTGTTCAATTGCACCTGGACCTTCATTTTGGGTCCTGCTTGGTTCTTGTGCTTGGGCTTCATCCGTACAGATCGGCCTTCGTAGTCAAAGTGTACGTTCTCGCCCGCAATATAACTCATACTTGCGAGAGGAATGCTAAGACACAATTTTTTACGGCCGGGTAAACGTGGTAAATTATATGTTTCGACGGAGCCCCCAAATCAGCTGTCGGTGCCAAGCTGAGCCATCTGGTGCGTAACCGTTGGAGAGCTCGAAACAGCTGCCGCGAGACATAAAGATGAGCTCGCTAGTAGCTACTTATTTTGATGGAATTTACGTAGTAGTATTTGCGACAGGGCATGGTGGAGGACAGCACCAGGCTATTTTCTGTGTGGATTCCGACGCTACGCTAGGTTTGCAGACGTTGGAATCCCACTACTCACAAAGTAATCTGCCAGCAGTGGCATCGTCCCAGTTCTCAATAAAAATGCAATAATTGGTGTTTCTCCCACTGGCATCAGATTCACGCTAAAACAATCACTATGGCGACCAGACTGCGAGATGGGCATTAGTCCCCGACAGCGGCGAGTTTAAAAAACTGGCTACCAATTGAGTCTTCCGGGCTACTGTTTTCAGCGCAGACAGACGCATGCACGAACGGAAGCTCGCCGCGACGCAGTACAAAAGCCGAACTGGAGTGGGGGGGGAGGGAGGGACAGCGCGATGGGATAATGACAATGTGGAGATTGAATAATGTTCCAGGTTCCTTGGCCCAGTTGGTTAAGGCATCGTGCTAATAACGCGGGGATCAGCAGTTCGATCCTGCTAGGAACCATTTTTTATTACTTTTTATGACCGTGGAATTTGTGCGAGAGGTATTTGTACGCTTCCTTCGTGCTGAGCACCCGACCCTCATCATCGGTGTACACAAGATTGATGTTCGAACTCTTTTTATCAGCAGAAACTTCAGACCTTTCTCTCAGCAGCTTGAGCGTGCTGGCAAGCCCCATATTGTCGTCCACCTTGTCGTGAAGAATCTCCAGTCTTTCTGATATTCGCGGTCCAAACGACGAACTGGTCTTCACTACCGCATCCTCAGTAGGCTGAGGCTCCTCTCTTTTATCAAAAACCTTGATATTATCCAGAAACTCCGAGTCCTCGTCCAAAACTATCTGGTCTTTAGCTTCATCCAGCCGAGGTTCCTCCATCTCCGTGAATGTGGCTCGCTCTTGCTGCTTCCGACGCGACACGGCCAGAAAACTATTAAGTTCAACCTCATCATCTTTCTCCAGATCCTCGTTAATCAGCTTCACACGCTTGAAGTTGGCCTCTGCCAACTCACTGTCTTTATCGCTTCGTCTGTTCTTGACTCTCATTTTGCGCTTTTTAATGCTGACAGGCGCAACGTAGTCGGAAACCTCCATCTCGGGCTCATCCAATCCATCGAAGGCAACAACTTTCTTCTCAATCTTCTTCGTCGGCTCGACTTTCTCGCCAAGTTTAAAAGTACTACCGTTGTTCTGCTCGTCCTCCTCCACCTTCTTTCTCTTCACCTTCGCGTCCAAGGTTTCTTTTACCTTCCGGCGTCGATTGAGCTCCTCGTTCTCCAGAACATCGTCCTCTTCGTCAAAAACACTTTTGTCTTTTAGAGTGAAAATAACCTCTTCCTGTTCTCCCAGTATCTCACCATACTCTTTTTTGTCGTGTGCCACGGTTATTCCGTCAAGATCTTGTGAGCTCGGGTCGTTTTGGGACCGTCGTCTTCTACGGGTCTTCTCCCTTGGCTGTTTGGGTTCAACGACACCCAAGTTGGCCAACCAGTCGTCGTCGTTCGTCTCCTCCTTGTCTATTCGACTAATAAGAGTCTCTCCATTCTCGAGTTTCTTCCGCTTCAAATCGTTACGAGTCTTGAATATTCGGTCATTAAGCTCCTCCAACTTTGCCCGTTTGTCCTTCGCATCGCGAATCTGCTGATAGTTCTCGTACTCGGCATCTCTCTGGGGCTCATCGCCAGACATCAACGGCAACCCAAGTTGAGCTCTGACTTTATTGGTCTCTTCCAGCTCATCACGCTTCCCATTAGAATTCTCAGTCACTGGGATAAGCGGTAGTCCCAATTGTGCGCGCAACCGATTGGTCTCGTCTACGGAAAGAGTAACCTCCATAGCCTTACAATAGTAAAATAAAAAAATTACGCCGATCGACGCGACGCCACAATTTCACTAGCTGCTTCTAGAGCAACATAAATTGCAGCTAGCGAAACTTACTTTCGCCAAAATCGGCATCAATCAGATTCTCAAACCTCCAGTGCAAACAAAAAGAATGGTTCATTACATTATTGACGAGAGCGACCCAAAGGAGTCTGGACTTGAGGCTCCTTACATCAAACTGTACTCAGTTGCAACTCCGAACGGGCAGAAAGTGTCAATTCTTCTTGAGTTGCTGGGACTTGACTACCACGTCCGCAAGATCAATTTTTCCACAAACGAGCAAAAGGAGGACTGGTACCTGCAATTCAACCCAAACGGAAGAATCCCTTCTCTCACAGACGTCTCTGCTGATGGTAAGGTTACCCATATCAACGAGAGTGCAGCTATAATGATGTACCTTTGCGACAAGTACGATAAAGATAGAAAGTACAGCTTTGATTATGGTACTGATCTGTACTATGAACAATTGGAGTGGGTGTTCTTCCAGATGGCAGGCTTAGGCCCTATGAAGGGCCAATACCACCATTTTGCTTTCTTCGCCCCGGAGAAGGTTCCATACGGTATCGAGAGATATCTGAAAGAGACGGTGAGATTGTTTGGTGTTTTGGAGGAGAGACTGGCACGTAACAAGACCGGTTACCTTGTTGGTGACCACTTGTCCATTGCTGATCTTTGCTGCTGGCCTTGGGTTGCCAGACCAAGACTGGAGGAGGTCGACAAGTTCCCGAGATTGGCTCAATGGCTTAAGACCATTGGAGAGATTGACGCTGTGAAGCGGGGCTCGGTGATTCCGGAGTGATTCTATTGATCGCGTATAATCATATTTATGAAATGGGGCCAATCCAGACCCTTGAGCAGAGCCTGAGCCATTGGGTTGAAATAAAAAGCATTCGCTTTACCCACTTCGTAGTTGTCCAGAACGTAGGGATCCAGACTGGGGCTTTTCAGCGTCGTCTTGGAGAATTTGACAAAGATCATCGGTAGCGTACTGCGGTTGAAGTCTGCCAATCCTGTGCGCGTGTATCCCGTTGGGGCCACAAACATGAGGAAGCCCTGATTATTCCTGGTGTTGTCCAGTCCACGCATCGATTCGGAGTCAGAAAAGGTCCCGTTGAGCTCACGGACTGTCTTGGCGTCCATCTTGGCCCGCTCCCAGCATTTGCACTGGACAAACAGCTTTACCTGGAGCGAATCTGAGTCCTGTCTATAAGCCAAAGGTTTAACCTGTCTTACAGTGTTTACCACCTCGAACTCGCTGCTGTTCGGGTCTTGAATCGAGTTAAGTGTTCGCAGGTCCCAGTTGGCTCGAATATCGATGCCTTTATCGTCTCTGCCGCCCTGATGCAAAACTCTGCTGAGCTTGAAACGTTGTTTAAGAAATTGCAGAAAAGAGATCTCGTACATCGTCCCTCGGAACGTTGTCGACGTGGGCGACACCTCGTTGTCTCTGGCATATTCCAGATACGTCCGCAGCGTCTGGAAGCGCGGATCAACTATAGTCGACGACGCTCTTCTGCCTATGCTGCGTATGGACAGTAAAATAGACATGAAGAAAAAGTCGGGGCTGGAAATCTTTAATACATTAAACCTAATACACATTACTTACGGAGCTCGTCGATCTTGTGTTCGATCCGGTCGAACGTTCGCGTGAGATCTCTGTCGCACTTTGTCAGCTGGGCGAGCGCGTCGTTCAGCTCTGAAGTCAGCTTTGAAGTGACTTCTGCCACCGACATCTGCGCCGGCACGCTCTGTTCGATGTCCATGCGCAGTCTTGGCTCGCTGGACACGGGGTCTTTGACGATTGGGGCGCTCCCGTTCTCGCTGGATTCAGACATAGTTAAATGCACAGCCGAAAAATATTTTATTTAATGGCTCGCAAAACAAAGAACCAGCTCCGGCGAGAACGAGCCAAGGAGCGCAAGAGCCACGACGGGGACCACCAAAATGCAGAGAAGCTACCGAAACAACCAGACAACGAGGTCGACTCCGTGGTGGAAGTAATAGTTGAGGATGCACAGCTGGGAGAGTTCAAGGAGTACGAGGCGATCTTTGATAAGTTCAAGGAGAAAGCTGTTGACCCAGAAGCGAGTGTCGTTGCTGAGGAACAAGTGGTGGCTGTTCCGGACGAGAAGACCGACTACGAGGGCTTTGAGCAGGACGATATCCCTGAACATCTATCGAAGCGACAGTTTAAAAAGAAGTACAGAATACCGTTGGCATATTTGAAAGCCGAGTCCGACAAGCCAGAACTGTTGGAGCTTGCAGACGCCGACTCTCCGGATCCGCGTCTCCTGATGTACCTGAAAAGTTTGCACAATGCAATTCCTGTTCCACAGCACTGGGCTGCGGCAAAGGGCTTTTTGATGGGCAGACGAAACTACGACCGGCCTCCTTACCAATTACCTAAATTCATAGCTGACACAGGGATTATCCAGATGCGGAGCGCGATGAACGACAAGGACACCACGCTCAAACAGAGAATGCGAGAACGAGTGCAACCACGGATGGGACAATTGGATATAGACTTCAACAAGCTGTATGATGCATTTTTCAAGAACCAGACGAAGCCCGATATGTTGCGATTTGGCGAGGTCTATTTTGAGGGCTTGGAGAGTATTGAGTTGCTGGGCCCGTTCAAGGTTGGCAAGTACCGGCCTGGAGCGATGACTGCACGTCTTCGAGAAGCTCTAGGCATGACAGGTCCGAAATCGCGACTGCCTCCGTGGTACGAGAAGTTCCAGAAGCTTGGACCGCCCCCAGCGTATCCATATATGCGGATCCATGGCGATGGGTCGGTGACTTTCAACAACGACCAGCGGACGGTCGTGAATCGTGGAGATCCTGTGGACAGAACGAGATGGGGAGGGTTAGAGGAAGAGAGCGAAGAGAGCAGCGAGGATGAGGAAGAGGACCAGGCAGATGAGGAAGAGTTGAAACAGGAGTATGTCCCTGCTGCCAACGATGTGATGATTGATTCCATCGGCGAGAGTACTGAGATGGCCTCCAACGTGAACACAGACAAGGTCTTTGAGAGACAGGAGTTGGAGCAATCCGAGGATGATGGGCCTGAAAGACTATACACTGTTTTAGAGGAGAAGAGTGGTGGACAGCCGGACAGCATTTACGGGTCTGAGACTCTAGCATACGATATGAAGCGGAAGAATGAGGGAACTAATGAACGGCAAGCGAAACGGCGTAAGGAAGAGCGGCAGGACGACAGACGTGGCGAGAAATTCAGGTTCTAGCGATTTTATTACATAGACCAAGGAGGAGTGTATATAGGAACTGATAATCCTACGTTTTTGCTGAGCGGACGATATAAGCATTGTGCTGAGAACAAGACAAGGCAGTGCTTTAGAAATTAAAATTTTTGGACTATTTAGACATGGGATCCAAACGAAATAGAGAGGGGGACGGCCACAAGAGGAAGAAGGCGCAACGGACCGACGAGCCATTGGTTGTGGATGCGTCCTTGAGCGCAGCTAATGCAATGGCAATAGAGTATGCTGTCACTCAGCTGCAGCAGTCGATTCAGAAGATTTTGGCAGATTCTCCAAACGAGGAGGAACTGGGTGCGATTATAGACAAGGTGGTTCATCAGGATGACGCCAAAGGACTCTTAGTGACCATCACACGAAGTCAGAAAATACAGTTGGCTGCAGAGCTCAAGTCCCTCTATCAGGAGGGAAAGTTGAAGTTGTTCGATCAAATAGCATCGTTTGATGAGACGACGAGATTAAAGGGCATGGAAAAGACGAAACTTCGGATCAAGAAACAGAAGAGGGTCGAGGAAGCTGAAACGTTTTCGGACGAGCTCCCGCCTTTGCCTAAGATCGAGAATCCAACTATTGAAGCTACCGTTTTCATGCATCGTTCGGCTGTCAATAACAACAAGCATCTTACCAAGAAGGAGATGCTAGAGTCCAACAACGAGCGACTGGAGTTTCTGGGCGACTCGGTGATCAATAGTCTTGTGACCCAGCTGCTGTACCAGATGTTCCCCGCATACGATGAAGGAGAATTGTCGGTCTTGCGTTCTCAGCTGGTGAGTAATAATTCTCTGGGGGAGTTTTCCCGACAATACGGCTTCCACAAGAAGCTGATTGTGGACTTCGACAAGGACGCTGCATTCCAGAACGGAAAACACAAAATTTACTCGGACGTCTTCGAGGCGTACGTGGGTGGCCTGTATGTTGATTCAAACTACACGAACCTGGATGAAATACGAGATTGGCTTGCGCTCTTGATACGTCCTAGGTTGCCGCAGCTGACCAAATCGTTCAACCAGCCGAAAGTCGACTTAAACGCGAAGGGCCAACTCTACGCTCTCATTGGGTCGGCAGCCATGCCGCCTCGTTATGTCACGAAGCAAGTGGGAAACGGTCTCTCGCTTCCGTTTGTGGTCCAATGCGTGATAAATGATGAGATTATTGGCGAAGGAACGGGCCAAAACTTGAAGGATGCCGGCCTGAGAGCAGCAGCAGATGCTTTGGGAAAGCGTGACATTATCGAGAAATATGTTCGTCTGAGAGAGTCTACACCCAAAGAGGTTTCACTGGTGCCAACTAAAACAGAGGAAAGGAAAGAGGAATCGCCTTTTGTTCCAGAGACCAAGCCACTTGACGAGTCTTTGCCTCTTCCAATAAAAGTGGACTCTACAGAGGTTGATGTTGGATCAGCAGACAAATTGTACGCTATTCTATCAAGAAACAAGACGCTCCCAATCTACAAAACGAACACCATAAACGACCAGTTTGAAACGACACTAGCTATCAACGGAGTGGCACTCTGCACGGCCGTGGGAGTCAGCAAGAAGAAATCTCGCAATCAATGTGCTGCATTTGTTCTGAGCCACCGTACTCTACTGCCGCGTTGTCATGTATTTCTAGATTAATAATAAATGTGATAGTAAGTAAATAAATAAATAATCCTAATAAATAGCGTGCCTCTGCACAATAAATATCAAATAATGCCCAAGTAGAGGTGGGCATTTTCGTCTTGAACCTTTTCAATTCTAGGGCCAAAACTTCCAACACACTGAGCCATGGTCTTGGAGTTCCGGGAGATGACATCGGTGAAGTAGAAGTTCTCTATTGGATTTTTTAGCTCCTGGCCGGAAACTGCCCCCACTTTCGAATTGGCAGCAATATCCAGACTCAGTGTATACAGCTCGGGAGAAACCGGCTCCACAACATCGTAATTGACGAGATGTGGAGCCACATCAAGCATCCTAGTGCGCAATTGCATCACGTGCTCGTATGGTAGTCCTAAGCCCAGATACTCACTCAAGGCCTTGATAATTTGCCAGTCTTCACGAGCAGCACCTGGTGGACCAAGTGAGGCTCTGCTTAGTTGAGCACGTCCTTCTGTATTCACATAAGTGACACTCTTTTCAGTGAAGGCAGCTCCTGGTAACACCACATCAGCCAGGGAGGCACCAATGTCTCCATGCGAGCCGATATACACCACGAACGAATCGATTGGAATAGTGGTAGGGTCGAACTCGTCGGCACCCAACAAAAATATCATTTTGGGCTCAACGGACCTGACCTTGGAAGACTCGTTATAGAATCCAATATCCAGAGCACCAGCACGCGAAGCCTCACGATGGAGCAAGTTGATCGATTTCCAGTTTTCACTGTTGAAATTAGGCTTTCCAGTAGCAAAGAGCGATAAGATCTTGTGGATAGCCAGCGAGTCCTTGTTTTGAAGCACTCCAGAACCAACAATCACCATAGGCCGTTCAGCCTTCGTGAGCTTGTCTCCGCATTCACCCTTTAGTGCAGTGATCAAGTCTTTGGCCGAGTTGCCAAGATGCTTGTATTCGAAGGTCGAGTTAAACTCCTCTCCAATATGGTACACTTCCATGTTTGAGTTTAGCCATCTACTTCTAATCTTTGCATTTAGGCACGCAGCCTCGTGACGAGGGTTGGTACCAATCAAAAGGAGCTGGTCACATTCATCGATTCTCTCGATAGTGGAGTTGAAGAGGTAATTCGATCTGAAGTCTATGGAGGGGATGTTAGAGATTGGAACATCCATGGCCAGGTTTTCAGAATTCATTCTATTCACCAGATCTTTCATTGCAACCATACTTTCGACATCAGCCAATGGACCCGCAATAGCCTTGACCTCGTTTGGACCTGGTCCCAGCTGCTGGTACTTCTCCTTGATCAAGCTCAGGACATCGTGCCAGGTCGCATCTGCAAAGGAGTCACCAGTCTTGATCATCGGCTTGGTCAATCTCTGTACTGCCAATCCGTCATAACTGAAACGAGTTTTGTCGCTGATCCATTCGTTGTTGATCTCGTCATTTAAGGAAGGCAGAACTCTCATTATTTCAGATCCTCTACTGTCGACCCTGATGGCTGAACCCAGAGCATCCATAACATCAATAGTTTCAGTACGCTTGAGCTCCCACGGCCGAGCTTTGAAAGCATAAGGCTTGGACGTCAGAGCTCCAACAGGACAGAGATCAATAATGTTTCCACTCATCTCAGAGTTGATATTCCTCTCCACATATGTTCCAATTTGAATATCATTGCCTCTACCTGCTGTTCCTAGCTCTGGTGCACCAGCAACATCATTAAGGAAACGAACACATCTTGTGCAATGAATGCATCTATTCATAGACGTCTTGATCAGCGGACCAAGGGCCTTGTTCTCAACAGCACGTTTTCCACTAATCTCGTGAAACCGGCCTCTATCTGCACCATATCGCAAAGTCTGCTCCTGTAGATCACACTCTCCCCCCTGATCGCAAACAGGACAATCCAAAGGATGATTGTAAAGGAGGAACTCTGTAATACCTTCCCTTGCCTTCTTGACCTTTTCAGAGGTAGTAATCACCGACATGCCGTTCATCACCGGCATTGCACAAGCGGCAGCCATCTTTGGAGACCTCTCAACCTCAACAAGACACATACGACAGTTACCTGCTATAGCCAGCTTTTCGTGGTAGCAGTACCTGGGAATCATTACTCCAGCCTTATCAGCAGCTTGAATGATTGATGATCCAGCTTCAATCATCACAGAAACACCATCAATCTTAACCTCAACGTCCTGAGCCCTCATTGCCGTAATACTGAATCCTCGTCTACCTGCTACCCCACATTTTCTAGTTATGAGATTCCACGAACGCATGCTAGAATTGAGTACCTCAGTATTGAATGCCTAGTGTAAGATGATTGATTGCGTGTTTCATGTATTTACAAACAACACCAAAACCTCAAATTTATCAAACCAACACCTGAACTGATATGGCCCGTTTTACTCCTCTTTTTCAATTACTAACGCATTAAAATAGGGGATATACAAAATCGACGCGTCGATCGACCAGAAATATACAGTCTATCTCTTAAGCTTTTTGGCGTCGCGGTCCTCCGGCTCGGTCTCGATTGGCTCCACAGAAACTTGCCGACTATCGTTGTCTGCACCAACAGCTTTTCTTGCCGGCTTTCTCTTCAAAGAAGCAGGGTTTTCGGCTTCTCTGGTAATAGCTAACAACAGAGTAGCAACACGTCTGCTGATCTCAATGCTAGACCTAGACTTGAAGTAGAACGCACAACGGAACTCCTGCTCCCTCATAATGTCCGCCTTGATCAGGTCGTATAGATTTTTGCGGCTCAACCCGTATTCATTAACCTTCATCAGTAAAAAGCGGTCCTCCATTTCCGTGTACAAGCGCTTGGAGTTGTTCGGAGGATACACAATGTTGAGTTCCTGCAAGGGAGCTTCATGCTGACCGACTTTGTCGGCCAAGATCTCTTGTTGCATTAACACTTTCCGCAGCTTCTTCTCTCCTTGCTCTATTTGACCCACGTACTTCTCATAGCCCTCAATCTCTTTGTAGCGTTGCCAGAACACCTCACTGTACTTCTGAACGTCTTCAACTGACTTTGTGCGTAAGTCTGCTGCAATGGCTCCATAATTCTTCGACCCGTGTCTTGCACAACTATGGATAAAAGATAGGAAGTCACGCTTGTTCCATTTGGCAAAACCTTGGGTCAGCAATTTCTCCTTCTGTTCTTGTTCTTCCTCAGTGAGTTCCACGGCATTTTCAATCTTTTTCTGCTCGTCTAGCTGTCTCTGCTTGCTTCTTTCTAGCCGCTGGTCTTTCTCAACCTTTGATTCGTCATCGCTTGCCACGAACTCGTCATCGCTGTCCAATCCGTCCATAAGAGGAGCCTGGAATCCAATCTTCTTTTTGTAGGCCAGTTGCTCCTTCTCGAGTAGACCTTTCAATTCCGGAGGATAGAACTGGAAGTCCTGCACATGGTACTGCTTAGGACCCTTATAAGGAGCAGGTCTACCATTCTGTAACACGTCCTTGTAGTAATTATCGACCGAGTATTGATGCTCCTTCCTCTGTCTTCTGCTGGGATTGACCCAGAGATTGAGTGTTGAATTTTCTCTTTTAGCGAAATTCTCTCCATTCCACTCGTAAGCGGAAGAGTCTGAAGTGAAGTTCTGCAAATCATCCAGTCCAAGCTTGGAGTACTTAGAGTTTAGATTTTGTGTCTTTTCACGACCCTTGTTCAAAATAGACTCAATATCCGTGTCCAATCCTGCACCGGCTTTGTTCTTGAACACCTCTTCAGCACCATGTTGAATCATACCGAGCAAATCATCCTTAGTATTTCCAATAGTCTGGGTTGGGGTCTTGGTACTCGCACGGCCCTGTTGAATAACTAGCTGGTCCAGCCGCAGCTTTTGTGCTGCACGTTCAAGAACTTTTTCTTCAATGGCATTCTCGGTCACAAACCGGTACACCTTAACCTGTTTCTTTTGTCCAATTCTGTGGGCTCGATCCATTGCCTGCAAGTCAGCCTGAGGATTCCAGTCAGAGTCGTAGAGAACAACAGCATCTGCAGTTGTAAGATTAATTCCCAATCCACCTGCTCTTGTGGTCAGCAGGAAAATAAACTTGTCAGAGCCTGGTCGGTTGAAATCATCAATCGACTGGATCCGCTCCTCGTGTGCAGTGGATCCATCAATTCGACAGTACTCATAGCCTCTAAAATAACAGTAGTCCTCTAAAATGTCTAGGAGTCTGCTCATTTGCGAGAAAATCAACACTCTAGAACCCTCGCTCTTCAGCTTCTTCAAAAGTTTGTCCAGGACAATCATCTTACCGGAGTTGAAAACCAGATGCTCGTCGGTTGTGTACGGAGGACCAGGCTCTGCACCTTCGAACAGATATGGATGGTTGCAGCATTTTCGCAGCTGCATCACAATATTCAGCAATCTGGTCTTACCCTCTCTCTTTCCAACAGCTCCATTAACTGCATCAATATCCTTTTCCAAAAGATTCCGATACCATTTGACTTGCATGTCGGTCATTCCCACGTAGACGTTTGTCTCGATCTTCGGGAGCAGAGACTTCTCCACATCGTTCTTGACTCTACGTAACAAAAACGGCGACAGGACTTTGTGCAGTTTCTTCACGACCTGGTCCTGATCTTCCTCACCTTGACTTTCGAACCACTCGTCAAAGACTTCGTCATCACCGAACACGTCCGGCAGGATAAAGTTCAAGAGCGCCCAGAGCTCGTGCAAATTGTTCTGCAAAGGAGTACCGGTAATCAATAGTCGCTGTTTGGAATAGAAAAGACGAATGATCTGCGACAATGCGCTCTCCTCGTTCTTGATTCTGTGGGCTTCGTCAATCACAATATACTCCCATCTGATCTTGCCAAGCTTGGACTTCTCTCTGATCACCATCTCAAATGATGTGATGCACACATCGAAGTCAGCCTCCATCAACCTATCGCGAATCAGATCGGCACGTTCCTCTTTGGTTCCCTGAAGCACCAAAACGTTCACCTCCGGAGTCCATTTAGCAAACTCTCTTCTCCAGTTGTCCAGTGTACTCTTTGGAACAACAACAATGAAGGGACCATCAATACCTTTGTAATAGCGCAGAAATCCTAAAAAGGAGATGGTCTGTAACGTTTTTCCTAGACCCATCTCATCAGCAAGAATACCTGATAACCTATTTTCGTACAGCGAAATCAACCAATTAAGACCTTGAATTTGGTAATCACGAAGTGTTCCATGGACGTAGCTGGGGGACTCAGTAAGAACCGTTGTTTCTTCCTCGTACTCTTCGTCGTGGATCAATTCAGCATCCTCCTCCTTCTCAGACTTACGTCGACGGCCACTGGAAGCCTTCTTCACTGGCTTGCCAGAGCTCTTCTGTGAGTCAATCTGACGGATCAGACTCATCAGCTGCTTGTCTTTGGACGCGTTCAGGTCTATAAAGTGGCGAAACAGATGGGTGAGGTTAAGCAAGTATTTGAACCGCTTGGTACTGTCCTCTACATCCTTAAGCCGTTCGGTCTTTGCATCCGACTGAAGAAAGTATCTCTGTTTGCGCTGCTCGAGCGTCTCCTTCTTGTCTGGCATTGCTTATAATTTAAGAACAAAGAACAACAAGACTTTTCAGTGATTTTATTACTTTCAGGCTGTGCACTTTATTTCACCATGAGACCTCCGACGGGAGAGCAACTTGCTTTCCATCACGCTGTGTTTACGGAAACCTGCAAGATACCATACGGGCATGCCACGTCGTACGGGCAGATTGCTAGGCGAATATACCGTCCGGAGAACGCCCGTCAGGTCGGAATGTCGCTTAAGAACATGGAGATGTATGTTCGTTGGTTCGACGACCCAGAGCTCCAGAATCTGCCCTGGTGGCGAGTAGTCAATTCGCAGGGCATTATATCCAAGCGCGAACGAGCAGAATCAGTGGCCAGACAGGCAGATCTGCTTCGACAGGAAGGAATAATTGTCACCGAGAGAGGAAGAGATTACATGGTTGATCTAGGTGAGTTCGGCTGGTTTGAGTCTCCTAGTGACTACGAAGAGTCCGAAGACGATGATTAGACATACGCAATTCCATTTAGTTTCCTATAGTATATATGATAAATCATTGAACATCGACGCGTCGTTGGTAGTGTTTTCGCGTCGCCATCTTTTTAGACCCATGCTTGTTTTCCTTGGAACCATTGCCTGATTTGCGGTTCTGTCGAGGTTTGTCGCCGCTCTGTGTACGCTGGAGCTCGCGTTGAACCCGTGCACTTTCCTCCGCCCACCAAAGCTCGAACCTCTCTTCGTTCTGTATATCCTCAAACGATCGAACGGGCTGAGGATTCTGCTTCTCTTGAAGCATCCGTTCTTCTAGTAGCACGCTTTCAAAAGACGGCACAGAAACGGGCGTATTAGTTGAAGTAGCAAGATTGTATGGTTTCGATGGAGTTGATGGCTGCTCAGAACCCCAGACACTGCTGTTCCAAATACTAGATCCAGTAGTGCCTGCTGGCTGCTCCTTCTCCCGTTTTATACGTTCACGTTGAGAAAGACGCGGCATTGCTTTCGAATTCGCCTTCACGACCGGCACATTCGGCGAGTGAACAAGCGCAGGTGCTCCTGGAGAGCCATAAGACTCGGCCAATGTGAGCATACTGGTCATGCTCGAAGCAGAAGTTTCTTGATGAATGGTGATGGAAGATTGACGGGAACTGATCGGAGTGGAGGATACAGGCTTGCTGACGGACTCGCTTCTCATCAATGGATATGGGCCAGTTCCTGGAGGACTAGACTTTGTGGACGATCTGCGTTTACTTGAAACAAGGACAAAATCATTCTCTGCATCGTCGTCCGCAATAGCACTTTCATTGAGCTCTTCAGTACTTTTCAATACCTGTTGCTGCATCGATATCAACTTGGACAACGAACGGGGTTTTCCAGAGGCTCCAGGGACATTAGCTTTGCTCTCCTCGATTCTTGTAGCGGAAGAACGTCTTGTACGTTCGCCCAAACTGATCTTTGAAGTCTGAACCGGTTCGACGAAAACGGGTTTGGCAACTTCCCAAAGCAACGGGTGGATAAAGTAGCCATTGAATTGGTCCATGTCAGTGACAAACTGGCGAACCAACGCAGAGTTGTTTTCGATAGACAGCACATGTTGGTCACGAGGGTGATATTTTAGAGTAGCAAACCATTTCATAGAATCGTTAACAACACCAAGAAATCCGCCATCTTCCTCCTCCACCAGTTCACCAAATCCAGAATCCATCAGCAATACGTCCAAGTTGTTGAAGATGAACCAAAGACAATTACCAAACAGCTTGAACGCTTGACAATTGTAAGAATGCCGAAGAAGACTGAGCACATTGTCCAAGTTGATAAAATCTTTCATCAGCAGTTGACACACATCGCTCAAATCATCAAGCATCAGCTCCTCGGCAACCTCAACGACTTCGAGGGCGAAGTTGAGGAAACTTGTAACGTCTAATATAGACTCAACTTCCTCAAACAGTTGATGATACTCGACACCATGCAAATATTTCAACACCACTGTAAAAACAGCAACAGAAACATCAGGTAGTGACACAGTATCCATGTTCCAACGATCCGAGAAGAGCGTTTCGAAATAGACACTTCTGACCATTAAAAATGGCTTGAAAACGGAAACCCTTCCATCCTGAAGAATAATGGTGCTGCTTCCGTTCAACTTTGGCAAGTCCGATGAAAGAGGGGATGCACATTCCACCCTTCCCATGGGTGTGGCGATCTTTAACAATCTCGATAAATTCTCGAAAGACACTTTCGTCCGCTGAATCTCTGCTGGTATTTTCCCCAATGGATAGTCGGACCAAATATCAACATAATTGTCAGTATAGAGGAAATGCAAGACCACCAAAACTGAAGGAAGGGTCACATTTCCAGAAAAGACTAACTGCCCAGGACCAGAAGAAACCAAAACACCGTTCCTCTCCAACTCGTCTCCATCCTCTATAACGTTCCTTAGCGGCTCACTTCGTAATGCGAGCAACTCTTTGTGAACTCCAATTTCTGTATCTCCAACTACAACTTTGTAGTCATAGAACTTGCTTTTAGTGAGATCTTTCATTGTTAGCCAATACTCGAGCTCCTCCGACTTCAACAAATCTCTGATGGTTTCATCCTCATGGATGGATAAGTAACTGTTGTCTGGTTTGGCATCTGTTGTCCATCTTTCATCAATAATTTGATTCAGCAGATCATTTTTCGCAGTTTCAATATGCTCGTCATCCTGCACCCTCCGGAAAAGCAGTTCCTCGTCGTCGATCTCCGACGCCTTGGTTCTATATACAAAGTTCGTTTTGAAACTCCTTTCGGGGGTCATGTGGCGCTCGTCGTCCATATTAACGATCGATCGACGTTGAAGCTGCCGCTCATCGAGCATCTCGTTGAGGGGAGATAGTTGACTAAAATCTTGTAAAGCTGTGGACTTCCATAGTCTGTGTGGAATGAGGTCGACGTCGTCCCTGATGAAAACGAACTTGGAAAATAGGGGATCGGAAACAACTTTGACAACCTTGTTGAGCCCTGAGATTTTCGAAAACTTGAACTTCTTGGAAATGAAACCATGCGAGGATCCAGAATCTTTAACAATAGTTCGCTTGATACGCTTGTAAGCACTTCCATCCTGAACACTGATGATGATTGACCCATCATTGCTCATGTCCACATCTGTGCAACGCAAATGCTCTTTCGAAGCCTTCCAGATCGTGGTGTATCGCACACTCTTCTGGAACATGGTATTGTCGGTACTCTTGGTGTCCATATTTAATTGCATGATATTGCCATTATCCAACAGCAATAGACAAATATCACAACTCTTCTGTGCAATCACCTTGACAATCGACTTTTTCTGGGAGAGGACACGGGGCCGGAATACGCTGAACGATTTGGAGTCAATTTTGTTCAGCAAAGGAGGATTGACCCTCGAGTGGAAGCCATTTAAATAAAAGTGAATCTCATTTGCGTGAGTAAGAACCAGCGTGAAGTTATCTGTAGCATGGACACTCTTTATTTCTCCGTATCCAAAAGGAAATCTTCGGGGATTCATTTGAACTAAACCAACATCTTTCTTGGTTGGTATTTTCTTTGCATCTCCCATAGGATTGAACCCGAATTGTCCAATGTTCAATCCCCAAACAAAGATCTCGTCCTTAGTATACACCAAAGAGTGGAACTTGGAGCAACTGACACCGAGGATTTTGGAATTTATGTTTTTCTTCAAATCTCCAGTATTCACTATCCGCGGAACGGAGATCGACGGCTCCGTCTGATGAGGCTGTAGATCAACGGGATATCCAAGCTGGCCATAGGAGTTGATACCCCAAGTATAAACATAGCCTGAACTGGTCAAACAGATAGAATGATCGTTGCTCACATCAACGAAAAGCACTTTTTCGTCAACGAAAGCAGGAATGCCCACATACGAATCCTGCGGCTGGCTGTTTCCAAGCCCCAGGCGCCCCCTGGTTCCCAATCCTGTAACAAATATATTGGCACATGGCTCTGTGGTGAGGACAATGCTGTGATTCTTGGACATTTTCACATCTTTAATTCTTGGAAATGAAACCCGTTCAGACAGCTTCTGGTAGGTCTCCGGGTCTCCATAGTTGCGTTTCAACTTTCTCATATCAACCTGAACTAAGTTATTTGCTCCTTCGATAAAATCTTTCGCAGAGCTCGTGACAACAATATTGGATCCTCCCCTATTAGGGTCAAACAATCTCGGAGTCGACGTGACTTTAAAAGCAGAATGGTCTTCGTAATAGCGTTTTTCAAGGTTGATCTCATCAACCCCATACTTTCTCTGTTCGATGGCCCCTTTCTTCTTAGTTCTTTCAACACGTCCAACACTTTCGGGAACCCATTTTAGTTTCCAAAGATCGATTTCACTGCTAAGCAAATCCAGTGGAGTGAAGCCTTCTCTATCTTTCGCCTGAAGAAGAGATTCTTTTGCAGATATTAGTATCCGTGCTATGATATAGTTTTTATAGAAGATGGCAAAATGAAGACAGTTCCAGTGGTTTTCGAGATCGACTATGGCGATATTTAAGTTCGGGTTCTTAAGCAACTTCTCTAGCATATTCTTCTTGTTGGCCATACAGACAACATGAAGCAGTGTCCTGCCATATATATCTCGTTTGCCCAGCTCTTTTTTGGGCAACGATGCAAGAGAATTGACAAATTTCTTAGGTATATTGTGTGTCTCGTAGTTAGATTGACCGGTTTCCGGTGGAGGAGAGATTCCTTCCCGGTCTGAGTGTTTCGCTGCGGTAGTGAACTTAATGGTTAGACGCGTTCAAACGGAACAATCAGAGTACTTACTGTTAAAACATGGCGGGAAGTCCCGGATTAGCAAAATTAGTAGACAATAAGGAATATTATTAGACTTGGAAGACACACACTCGAATAAATTAGTACACATGTTGAAGATTTAAAGGCGTAATTACCATTCAAACATCTCTACACCAGCGATAACAGGAAGGTCTGGCTTACTGTCGGTGGAGTGCAAACATTAATGACTTGTAGGGTAAAGTCAATTAAAAAGCTGGGATTTGAGCTATCTCCAGTAGTAAACGTTCCCGTTGGCTCAGTTCGGGTCTGGTCGTCACCATGCCAAACAGTAAATATCGACGCGACGATTGAAAAATATTTCTCATGTCGTTTTTCCTCAATCAGACCCAGCTGAACGGCCTAGAGGTGGATCCGAACAAGCTGAAGCTTGCAGAGATCCACTACGAGGCCATGAATGCGACCCTCAAAACAATTAACAAACAATGTGCTTTGAAATGCGTGCCGGCAGAGTACGGCGAGAACGATCTAAATAAAGGAGAGGCTACCTGTACTGACCGGTGCGTGGTAAAGTTCATGCAGGCGAACCGGATCCTCGGCGAGTATGCACAGATGGTGAGATTAAGCGAGACAGATTTAAGACATTACGAAAATATTAAACGATCGTTGGCCACGAACTGAGTTCTATTCTATGCAGTGCTGATGTCGCGGAGCTCGATGCTTGTATCATCGAATGGCATGTCGTCGTCCACGTCGATATCATCCTCAATAAGGAAACTGTCTTCGACCGCCAGTGGATCTTCGACCACGGGGTCGTATAGTTCCAGAGTGTCATACGACCAGCGACAAAATTTATCGCAGGTAGCCAGTCTACCGGCGAACTTGGTGACATAGAATGAAGCAATTGCTAGCGAACATCCAAAGGTCAGATCGAAGAAATAATGATGCGTCAAATACATGGTGCTGAACCACAGCCAGGACACGTAGACGCACCAAACCGGTGTAAGTCTAGGGAAAAGATAGCACAGCCAAAGAGCATCAAGACTGGCACACGCAGAGTGCAAAGAAGGCAATGCACCAAATATAAGCGGCGAGTTGGTGAACGCGGTAGTGTACATATCGAATCCAAGCAACTTATCTATGCGCTCGAGTCCTCCTGGACTGCCCTTCATGGAATAGTTGGCTTTGTCAAGGCCGTGCAGAACTTTATACCATGGTGGAGCACAGGAGAATATGAGGTTTTGGATCACAACGCCGACCAGGTTCATGTATCCGAAGGTAAAGGAGAACAGTCTCAGAGTCTTTGGGGGTGCAAATAGAAATATCAACGCGGCGACAACAAATGGAAGGGAGAAATGCACTATTCCATAAGGCAGCCATGCCAGCACGTCCAGAGGCGTACAAACGTACGACGCCAAGAGCTGCGATAGATTCTCACCGTATAGGATTGTCTCCATGCCCGGGAGAACTTTCACTGTGATTGGAGGTCGCATCTGCAACGGAATGAACTTTGATGAGAAGAAGAGAAACACCCATGCCAACACTGGTAGACTATAATTAAAGAACTGGGATGTTATTGGCACAAATACCAACACCAGCAAGGTCAGCGGAATAACAGGCTTGATCAGGATTGGTAATGGAATGATGTAGAGTACAAATGCAAACACGATGATGACAATAGCGTAATGAATGTAGTGACGTAGATGCAATTTTTTATTCTGAATAGCCCGGATTGTGACAAGTGGATTCAACTCGAATGTCAGCGCGGGAAGCGTGCTACCGACCTCCTTCGATCGACGGTACTCTCGCAGGAGCTTGTACAAGACCATGGCCAGGAAAAGATGGAACTGACGGGATTAGTAAATTAAAAAAAACTAGCGGCGATCGACGGGTCGGCCGTAGACTATATTACCGGAGGACTAGTAAAAGATAACGTTATATTATTTAGTCATTGCAATGAATTTAGATTTGAAGGAAGAACCAGGCGAAGCACAACCGATCATATGTAAGTATGCTGCCAAGTTCGTACTAACGTACAGTTGCTCCGAAAACCTACCAGTACGAGAAATCGCATCTGGATGCTGCTGATTTGGAAAATGACCCCATTGCCCAGTTCACCAAGTGGTTCAAGGAGGCCAGCGAGTTGTCCACTGATCCCATCCCCGAGTCTACAGTTTTATCCACAGCAGAATTGCCGTCCGGCCGCGTTTCCTCGCGGGTGGTGCTTTTCAAGGAGCTAGACCACCGTGGATTCATCATCTACTCCAACTTTGATACCTCGAAAAAGAATAGAGACATCCGGAGCAATCCATATGCATCTCTAAATTTCTTCTGGAAAGATCTCCAGAAACAGGTCCGGGTGGAAGGACTGGTAGAGTTTGTGGATTACGAAACTTCTTCTAGATATTTCGATACCAGACCTCGTGGATCCAAGATCGGCGCGCATGCTTCGCCGCAATCGACGGTTCTCGAAAACCGCGACGAATTGGAGGAGAAGTACAAGGCGACGGAAATGATGTTCAAAGAAAAGAAAGATGACGAGATCCCATGTCCCCAAAAATGGGGTGGCATCCGGATCGTCCCCTTAGAGGTGGAGTTTTGGCAGGGCAGAAAATCGAGACTGCACGACAGACTTACGTTCCGTCGTGACACCCCCGACACAGCCTGGAAAGTTTTTAGACTAGCACCATAATTCAATTTATACGTGTCTATTTAGAGAGCTTCTCAGTGGCAGTAGCAAACTCCTGTCCCTGGATGTAAGCAATCTTAAGCTCAAGCTCACTTGGGGATCTGGATCCGTCTGGACCAGCGTAGGTACCAGCACCCCAAGCAGATCCACCGTGGACCTGGCTCAAGTCAGTGAGCTCACCGAAGGCCTTAGCGAATCCCAATGGGACGTAGATCATACCGTGGTGAACGAAAGTGGACAGAGCGTTGACAGCAGTGACCTCGTTACCTCCACCAGTACCAGTAGAGACGAAGACACCAGCGGTCTTGTGGTAGAGGCCACCAGTAGCCCACAGACCACCAGTAGAGTCAATGAAAGACTTCAACTGAGCTGGGAAGTTACCGAATCTGGTTGGGATACCAAACAGGATACCATCGTACTCCTTAAGAGCATCAGCGGTGGCAATTGGGTAGTCTGGCTTTGGTGGAGCGTGCAGCATCTCCAAGAGCTCCTTGCTCAAAGTCTCTGGGACCTGCAAGATCTCAGCAGTAGAGCCGGAAGCCTCGATACCCTTGGCAACTTCCTTGGCAAGGGTAGAGATGTGGTGGTACATAGAGTAAACGACGATTGCAATCTTAGCCATGATGAAAAGATATGATGAGATTCAAACCAGAGGAGGATTCACTCTTTTTATATCTTGCAGCTCAAGATGCAGGAAAGAATCTCTGGAGCGGAACTAAGACGGCTGACTGTAAGCGGCCATTAGTCAAGCACGACAAATCCGTATGTCAACATAAGCCACAACGATCTACCGGGCATAAGACTGGCCACCACGCATTTCCCACCAGGGAATCCCGCAGGCCCCCCTAGAGAATTCCACGGAATGTCGTGGAAATTACTAATGCTGACTGGAATTTCTATTGTTAATCCAACTATGAATGGAAGCTTACTAAGATTAACAATCTTAGGTAAGAGCCACTAAGCAAACAATAGTAAAGCACAGCCGGTCTATCTGCACCTTACGTTTTTGCCTTTCAATAAAAGACCCGTGGTGTTCCGTTTTTACAATAATCCTTACCATGGCCAAATTTGCTGTAAGTATAGCCATTCGCAATGGTCTCTAACATGTAGATTATCACCTATTCGACTTACGGACACATCACCACATTGGCCAAGGAATTGGCCAAGGGTATCCAGGCTGCTGGTGCAGAGGCTGAAATTTTCAGAGTTCCAGAAACCCTTCCTCAGGAGGTTTTGGAGCTCATCCACGCTCCTCCAAAGCCTGATGACATCCCAGTGATCACTGCTGAAGACCTCACCAAGTTCGATGGTTTCGTCTTTGGTATGCCAACTAGATTCGGTAACATTCCAGCTCAGATGTCCGCTTTGTTTGACTCCTGTGGTGGTCTGTGGGCTACTGGTGGCCTTTACCACAAGCCAGCTACTTTCTTTGTCTCTACCGGTACTGGTGGAGGTAGAGAGACTACTGTCAGAAACACCTTGAGTTTCCTTGCCCACCAGGGTATGATTTACGTGCCATTGGGTTACGCAAAGACTTTCGCTGATGCTACGGACATGTCGGAGGTCCACGGAGACACACCATGGGGTGCTGGTACCATTGCTAGCAGCGATGGTTCTAGAATGCCTTCCGAGTTGGAGCTGAGAGTCGCATACACTCAGGGTCAAGAATTTGCTTCTGCCGCCATCAAATTGGCAGCTCCAGCAAAGACTAGCAGCAAGCCTAAATCCGAGAAACCTGCTGAGGTTTCCAAGCCAGTGAAAAAGACTGAGGCTGCTGCTTCTAAGCCTGCTGTCTCGCAATCCAGCGAGAAGAGCGGCTGCTGTGTTATTGTGTAATAATTATTAATAAACTAAATTATTAGTGTTTCTGTTTCATCTGGAAGTAACTACAGTTTGTTTTCCTGTCCTCTTAACCCGTGCGTATTTGGTGAGGAACTTTTCAGTCTTCACCCTTTTCGTGTTGACACGGTCCACGAACGGTTCAATGTCAGCCAATTCCCACTCTCGTTTAAGTTTGAACAGCTCAGATATCCGTTCCACCGTGTTCTCGCTTAGATCAGCCTCGTTGAAAAATCGTATGTAGCCACTTTCAACCAGATAATTTCCTCGCAGATATTCTAATTTTATGTCTGGATGGTAATTGAAGGGCATCGAGAGCTTCAAATTGATAACGAACTCGTCCACCTTTACCTTTCCTGGAGCACTCTTTAGCAATTGGATCCCAAATAAACGGACTATTTTATCGTGCTGGAATTTCAAATGGCCCTCTTTTTCTGTCGTATATTTAGCAAGAACACAATCTATCACCTGCGGTGGGAATTGTTCCTGCTGGTATTTCTGTATCATCTCTAAGATCATCTTCTTGTCTAGTTCTTGCAATTGTGTCATTATTTTCATCTCATAGCCAGTGTCCACCAGACTTTCTATGATACTCCGTAGTATCATGCTCAGGCAATCTCGCACTAAACTGTCGTGTAATATGTAGCAATTTCCGTCCACTTCAACGAGATTCAGCTCTGGACTAATGTTTTGGAACTGTTGGAGCGAGATGGGAGAGTTCTCAAAGATCTGTTCCATCGAAATGGGATTATCTGTAGTTATTTCGTTTAGATCGTTTAGCACGTGGACCCCAGAAACATTGATTGACGGCTCTTCCAGAGTCAAAACAAGCTCGTTTCCAAACTGGGCATATGCTGTTGCTTCATCTTTCTGTGCACCAAGCAAAAACACGCAGTTGGAGTGGTTTTTCTGTCGGATCCTGAAAGTCTGTGATTCGGTGGCCAGCACCGGGAATGCCTCTGAATTGGACGATTTGAGATGCAGCTTTGTGTTCTTGCTGATGGCCTCGACTATCTCCGGCCGTAGCTCGACGAGCTTCAACGTGCTGGAATCGGAAACCTTCTGGTCAGGGCGTAAGACCGTATACAAATCCATGGTCTAAAACGCGTACGCGAAAATATTAAAAATAATGATCTCAGTATATATCAAATTTTTCATTGTTGATCTATCTATGCTTTTCTGGATTTCTGTTTGGTAGGTTCTGCCTCGACTGGTTTTTTGGACTTGCCAGCAGCCTTAGCCTTGTTCCCAGATTTGTAGACCTGGATGTAGAAACTGATAAACAGGAAGAGGTATGAGGTCAGCAATAGGTAACCGCAAGCAGCAGCGGTCTGAGTACCGTAACAGTCGCCCATGGATGGGAGGAAGCCGTCAAAGAAGTGGTAAGCGTAGAACGAGTATGTGGCAAAGTAGACAAACACCAGGTCGATCAGGAATTGGATGATCTGGAATCTAGTGACCCATTCTTTCCACCAAACTCTAATACCACTGGCTGCCAAGAAGTAGTACCAGTACATGAGGACATGAACAGCGAGGTTCAAGGATATTGGGACCCATTCCACGGAGGTGTGGCCCACCAACTGAGTGTAGCAAAGAAGGGCTGTGGCACCGTGGTGGTATGTGTGAAGAAATCTAAGGGGTTTTCTTCTTAGCACTAAGAACACAGTGTCGATGAGCTCGATGAACTTCGTGAGGTAGTTGAGATAGTACAAGGTAACCAGCTTGTTAGTAAATGCGCCCTCAGCACAGATGGACCAGAACAGTCCGTTGAAGTACACCATAGGAATTAGCTGTTCTAGAAGCACAACCAATAGAACAAAGGAAATGGAGGTCAACAAAAAGTTGTGGATCTGGAAGAGGAAGTTAAGCTTGATTGGCTTAAGATCCAGCTTGGACATGATAGCCTGGCCACCAAAAATCACAAAGTAGTACATCACGATGACGGAAATGGCCTGAGTGAAGTTGGACATAAATGTCACGTCCTTGATGAATCTGAAGTCATCTGCCGCATATCCAGTGACCCGTGTGAAGAAATGGTCAAAGATCGGCCACAGATGGACACCAAAAGGGTGGGAAATGGTGGGCTCGGCGTACTGGATGTAAGAAGGCAGCTCGAAGGGGAGTTCCATTTTGAAGACAAAAGGGTCGTAAAAAAATTCTGTTGAATGTTGATTTTTTTAGTGGTTGGTCGAAACCGTTCACCACGAACATGTGAACCCTTACACGTGCAGAATGGTTCGGAAGTGCTACGTTTTTTTTTTCCGGCTTACAAAGCGAAAGGAAAGGTTAGGCATCGGTTCGGCTCTCAACCGGCATTCTCGGGACTGAAGGTTACCAGTCGGAAGGGTGGCGCGGCTATTGCACAAAAAAGCCTCATTGGGATGCGGCTTTACAATACTAAGCAACGGTATTAGTGCATACGGTGTTTGCTTAGGTCTACGGCTGAACAAAACACAGCATCTGCTAGTGCTTCTGAACCCGAACAACTTTTGGCCAAACTCGGACTGACCTCCAGACTGATGGTGCACCTTTGAGGCGGCCCGATGCTTTTGTAACAGATACCTTCTCGGGGATTTCGATGCCTAGGTTTCCGCTGATTACGCCGCACCCTGCAACCCTTGCGTCTCGGCTGCGAAAACAGTCCTGCCGGGAATGCATCTCGGTATATATACGGCTGACATTCGACTGGAGACTGGACAAACTTCAAACTTAACTACGTTGCTACATCTTGATGCCCACTGACGACCATTTCTGCTAGAGTACAGTTTATGGCTGATAGTAACAATATGAATAGTCTTCCGGTACTACCGCCAGCTTCGTCGCTGATTTTCCCCAATAGAAACACACATCATGATCTCAGCAATTCTTCGGCACCTCAGATGGTGACCCTTCCGCCTCTCACCAGATACCAGTACACCGATCCTGGTCAACATCAGAGCAATATTCAGTCTATCCACACAGTCCGCGATAATACGCTCCCCCCACTTTTCAAGTTGGTTTTGGATTCTGCTATACCGGCAACGCCTGCCCCGATGCCCATGGCATATTCCTATACCCCCGCAACAACAGCTAGATCAGAGTCACCGGTGAATGGAACCAAGCCTTCTAGTCCGGAGTCGCCAATACACACCAACAGAAGAAAAAGATCTCCGAACCCTTCCGGATCCTCCATCCAGCCTCGCAAGAAAAGAGAATGTCCGATTTGCCACAACTATTTCTCCAATCTTACCACCCATCGTACCATCCACATACAAGACTCCAAGCAATTTACCTGTCGCACTTGTTCACGCTCTTTTAAACGGCTCAATGACTTGCTACGACATGAAAAATGCCATCTGTCCAAACTCGGCGAATGGGAGTTCCGTTGTCCGTTCTTTAACTCTGATCCAAACACTAAGGCCGAAAACTGCCACCATTCTGGCCATTTCACTAGATGCGATACTTATAAAAACCATCTGAAAGCTATTCATTTTAAATACCCTCCCAGCACTCCAAAAAGTGAACGTTCAAGGGTGAGCGGCCACTGCAAAGAATGCGGCATGTACTTCAGCAATGTTCAAGACTGGCTTGCCAATCACATAGAGACAAATGCCTGTGTGCGGCAGAAATGTTAGACGATTTTACGAAATAATGCATTCTTATATAGACAACGAGATTATGGTATTTATGGGATTATTCCTCTTTGTAATCGTCCGGATTGAGCTGCCGACTAAACTCAACGTAATCTGCAATGTATTCGTCGGAGAACTCTGCGCGGTCGGCCCCGTCGATCTCACTTTGGGTATCCATGCGTAACTGGCAGCCTGGAATGCGCACCAGCACCGCGAGTATCAGAAAATTTACACCGGCAACGTATATCGTGGTGATCAAAGAGCTCAAAAACTGGTACAAAAGCTGGATAAAGTGTCTGTTGATCCAGCCACCCTGGATCGTGATGTTTCCCAGATTTGCCACATTCTTGTCAGCAAATATTCCTGTCATAAGGTTGCCAACCAGCCCACCTATGAGATGGATGCCAACATCCAGTGAGTCGTCGATCTTGAGCCAGTATTTGAGCTGCGTTCCTAGGTTGCAGAGCACTCCACTCAAGAGACCAACTATAAAGCTCGACCAGAAGTTCACGTACGCAGCGCACGGTGTGATAGCAATCAGTCCGGCTACGCAGCCAGAGCACAGCCCCACAACAGAGAGTCTGCCGTTCAGGTGGTACAGGTAGTCCAACGTCATCCAGCTGAGACCCGCGATACCCATAGCTGTGACGGTGTTGCAAAGAATCACCCCGGTCAGCTGATTCACCGTAAAGAGAGATCCACAGTTGAACCCGAGCCATCCAATAGCCAGAAAAATGGTGCCGCACACCACCATCCCAGAGTTGCTAGAACGATATTCTCCAACGCTAATCTCGTTCCTATAACCTAGAAAGAAGGAATAGACCATGCCCGTAGTACCAGCAACAATGTGAACAGCATGGCCGCCTGCAAAATCCAGAACTTCAAACTTTTTGTGCATCCAACCGTTGGAATTCCAGATCCAATAAGCAACAGGACAATATATCAAAAACATCCATGCCACCAAGAATATCATCGCAGGCTTTATTCTTCCACGTTCACAAAGACATCCCATAGCAATCACAGCAGAAATGCTGGCAAAAAAACCGTGGAAAACACTGTACACTTGAGCAACTACTCCCGTGGACAGATCACCGTGTCGCTGATTCGGATACATTACCAGATCGGCCATTCCTTTCAGACCAACATGCTGGAAATTGCTCAGATATCCTGATTTGCCCTCGCTGGAAAAGGCCAAAGTGTAGCCAAAACAAAGCCATAAGAGCAGGATCTCCAGTGTCACTATTAGTGGGAAGCTCAGCTGCTGGAACGCAGCCTTTCGTTGCGTAAGCCCAGAGTAGAAAAGTGCAATTCCAAGTATCAGGAAGAACAGCAGTCCAATATTCAGGAGCGTGAAAAGCGTATTTAAGGCTATTCCAACGTCCATGTCACCCCCCTTCACTTCTGCAATCATGTCAAAAAAATTTACGTCTCAATATTTTTGTTGACATAAATAAAAAAATTGGTTCCTAGCAGGATCGAACTGCTGATCCCCGCGTTATTAGCACGATGCCTTAACCAACTGGGCCAAGGAACCCGGAACACTAAAGCTCAACTTTTGCTGCACATGACCAACAATCAATCAGAAACGGCAGTTCAGCCCTATTGTTCAGAAAGGTGGGCCTCCGGGGAATAATAAAATATTATCTTTTGATTAGCTAATCAGGCTCCGTATCTCCACAGGTTGAGAATCGTTGGCGAATAAAAGTGTGACGGCATCGATTTAGCGAAACCGAACACTTCGGGCAATTTGCTACTTACTTTCGGTGGATCAGTTGCTAGCTTGGCATCAAAACCTACCCCACATCATCTTACTAGCCTCCCCCACATATACATCGAGCTGTGCATCCGTCCAAATCGCATTCTTTCTCTTGTTCGCAGGGAAATAAAACAACAAGCGTATCTTTGAATATGGATGGGCTTCCCGATTACAATAGTCTCCATCCCGCGGAGGGGTCTAGACCGCCCGCGTACACGCCTTCTATACAGCACATCTCGTTGAACTTTCTCTATCATGAGACATCGTTGATCTGCAAACAAAGGGGTAGAAAATTCCAGCCGGTGGTATTTGAGATCAATTCGACCCAGCTCAACATCTATGATCTACGACCAGAATACCGGAAACACGCGAGCTTCTACTTCGACAAGCTCCGTTCGGAGTTCATTGATCCACAGCTCAACATCAAGAGTACCACGCGTGTGGCAAGTTCGCAACTTGAGGACTGGCTAGAGTCCAAGGACCAAACCGATTCTTATGGCGGTTTGAATGTCCTTCGTCGACTTTCTCGTACCATAAATAAGCCCAAGGAGGTCGAGCTGTCTGCGGAGGAATTGGCGTCTAAACATTGCAATTTGGTTCACGAGTTGTTACTTTACCGTCCAAACCTAATCAAGTTGGCCGCTGCCAAAGCAAATGAGGTGGCTGTAAAATTGAACCGGATTAAGGGCAATCGGATACACTCTTATTCATTGCAGGAGTTGGTGAATTTCGGTAACGCTGCGGACTTCCCATACAAACCATTCACTCTTAGGCTTCTCTTCCCGCAGGATCAATTGTTGCTGACATCTTACAACTCGGGGATATTTGTTGAGGTGTACTACAAGTTGAACATTGCGCGGGAGCTGTCTCTGGATCTGGATCTCAGGGTTGAATACCCGATGGACCATTGTATTCCACGGAGAAGAAGAGGAGGCCACCAGCCGTTACAACTGGCTACCCGCACACGCCGCTCAGGCAGCATCATTACGGTCACATCATCGTCGGAAGCAAGCATCGACAGTATGGATGATGATGATTACGACGATCAGCCAGATTCTGTGTTCTCCGCTCCTTTGGAAGAAGAGAACACCGAAAGTTCGGTGGAAATACCACAAGTGTCGTCGTATATCAAGCATCCCTCTAGCGACTCGATCAGGATTGATGTCGAGCGGTATAAGGAGCTGGTGTATACTATACGATGCATGAGGGGGCTAAGAAGTTCGCGATGAGTTATTTATTTGCTGCCAGAGAGGCCTCGAAGGTCTTTGTGAGATCTTCCAATGTGATCAGTGATGACATTTCTTTCAATTCTTCCAATGTCGTTTGCAAAAGTTGCAGGTGTTTTTCACCATCTTTATGAAATAAGCTGTCTAGTGACAAATCTGTTTCGAGCATAATATTTTCCGGACCCAGAAAGTCCAGTCCATCGTGTAGTGTATTTTTGTATCTATCGAGATTGAGAACCTTGCTGATGCTGAATCGGATCTGTGGGTATTTTTTAACCCACAATTTGAGCTGGTCCAGCGATCCACTGTACGAATGAAGACTCAACAAGCTACTAGACTTGACTGAATTTGCAACCACTTCATACAACCTCCCGTGACAGCCAACACAGTGGATACTAATTGGTCTATTCTGCGTGCAGGCGAGTTCCAAAAACTGCTCGAATATGGCAATCTGGTGCGACATCGCGACACGGCACGGGCTGAGGCCTTCTGCCTCGAATGGCCCCAAATAACCGGTATTAGGAACCCTGAACACCTTGTCCAATCCAATCTCGCCTATCCCGCCACCGGATCTGAGATATTGGCGTACTATTTGCAAGTGATCCTGAATGTAAACGGGCATTGGTAGCTTTTGGAGCAGATCATCCCCAGGCGGTGGATTCAATATCGATTGATAATGTTTGTTTTTGAACTCAGGAGTGTTCTGAACTGAATCAATTGAAAACAAGTGACAGAACCAAGGATGAATACCATATGATGGGAAAACAGCTGGCACGTTGGAGGCCAAACGGTAGACCATGTGGATATCTGTGCTGTTGGTGGACATGAGGTTGAACAAAGGGCGCCTGACGTCTGAAAAGCGCTCAATCATGACAGTTTCAAGTTTCTGATAATCTTGCTCGGTAATTGAGGCCGACAGATGGCAATGGCCATCATGGACATAACCGTTTTCTGAAAAATAATCCATTTATCATTATTTAATCTAACATTTTTTATGCCTTCTCTGCCCGCGAAATGTATGATCCCAAAATATCCACAAACATCTCTGCACGTGCTTTAGCATCGATCACGTCAGTACAAGTTAATTCCACATTAAGAAGCGAGCTTTTATGTTCGTCCTGGTATGGCTCGAAATCAAACTCGTCCACAGGTTCTGGTTTCTCTGTCTGGAGGCTAGTAGTAATCTTGAACCGGTCAGCATTTCTTGGAGGGGCAAGTAGATCTTCGAAGAGAGGATCGATCAGATCAGACGGTCCTTGTAGAGGTTTGCTGTAGGCCTTCTGTTCGGCCTTGGCCACCATTTTGGCTAGCAGTTCCGCGGAAACATGTTCTGGAATAACGTATTGGTGCACGACCTTGACTGGTTGTTTTTTTGGCTTTTCCACCTTTGCAGTCTTCTGCTCAGCTGGTTCTGGAGCTTTGAGCTCTATGTTAGACAGGTCGAGATGTGATTTAGAGTCAATGTACGAGGCAATTTGAGAGTTGCTTGATGAGTCAATCTGTCCAAGATAAGCCATCACATCGCCTTTAAGAATACGACCTTTCGGTCCCGAAGCGGCGATCTTGGCAATGGCCTCGTCTCTAGAGATACCTTTTGAAAGAAGTAAAAGTTCAACAGAGGGGAAAAACACTTGGTCAGGATTTGCAGAGCCAGATCCAGCCGAGCTGACGCTCTTCGAAGCTGGTTTGGCCGTTTCTGTTGGTTTTGACTCCGGAACTGGAGCTGCTGCGACTGACTCCACCTTGGTTTCTTCGATCTCTGGGAATTTAAGCTCAGCAAGATTATCTCCAGGTTCTGCAAGAAATGCGATCGGCACGCCAACCTTGATCTCCTTTTCTCCCTCCTGTTTCAATATTTTGGCCATAATGCCATCGTCCTGGGCCTCCACATCGATTGTAGCCTTATCGGTTTCGACTTCCACCAGAACATCACCGGATGAAAACTTGTCTCCCTCCTTCACCTTCCACGACACGATTCCTCCCTCTTCCATGGTTGGCGACATGGCAGGCATGCCAAACGCGGAAACATTGTTTCTGAGAACTGTAGAATGGAAAGCTATAACGTTAGCATGGACAAAGTTTCCCGCACGAACTTACCTCTTGTGCTGGCCTTCAGCAGCTGCGCTCTAGAAGACAGTATAAATGGAGTTCTCAACATTGTGCGCAAGACAGGCCGAGAGCAAATTGTACTAATTCTTACAATCAGTTCATCAGTTCATGCCGGGCATGAAAAATCCGCCTGCCTGGACCTCCGACGGGACGATCGTCTGCACAGCATTTGCACAGCCGTTTAGAAATTATTTGAAAAATTTTAGTATAGAGTATGGCTAAGAGAAAGGTGAAGCGATCTGTCGAGGAGCGACAGGTGAAGCGTCAAAGAGAGGAGGACTCTAAACTTGCTGCCGGAGTGTTTAAGGAGTATGACGGCGAAAGCGATATTTCCATTGATGAGGAAGAGGAACAAGATTATGAACTGCGTCCCAGGAGATTTAAGGAGGAGGAAGAGATGGAGGAAACTCTGCCGATCAGAACTCTGGACGGAAAGATTCAGCGTGTGGTGAGACGGAAGGAGAAGGCTGATGAGTCTGAAGAAGAAGAGCAGGAACAGGAACCGGAACAGGCCAAGAAAACAGAATCTGAAGCCGAGTCTGAGTCTGATTCTGAGCTCAGTCCTCAAGAGAAGCTAATCAAAACCAAAGAAGAAATAGCGGCAATTGCTGAACAAATAATGGAGCAACCCGAAGAACACATCAAGCTGCTTGCCAGACTTCGGAGAATGTCGCGGTCGCGGAACCCAAATACTGCTAAGCTGTCTCTCCTTGCTGCGGTGCCGATATTCAAGAATATTGCCCCAGCGTACCGTATCAGGCCAATCTCCGAAATTGAGAAGAAGCAGAAGGTGAGCAAGGACGTGGCTAAGTTGAGGTTTTTCGAAGAGACCTTGGTCTTCGAGTACAAACAATATGTTGACCTACTTACGTCCAAATCGAGAGTTGTTTCGGCCACTCCTAATACCACCGATCTGGATGTTCAACTGGGAACTCTGGCCAACAATGCTGCCTGCGAACTTGCTCTATCACTTCGGTTCTTCAATTATAGAAGAGATCTTTTCCAAATTGTGGTCAGAAGAGCTCTCAGAAAGCCTGCAACTGAGCAAGAATTCAAGGTGTACGAAAAGAGTGTACAGACTTTAGAAGAGCTTTTCAGGGAGGATGAAGATCATGGAGACATTTCAGTGGACCTGGCGATCCTGCTAAGTCGTGGAATCCGTAAACGTGAATTCAAGGTGGACGAAAGCGTGGTCAACATATTTTTGGCGTTGGGCATCCTGAACGACTACGATCCAAACTCCACGGAGCAGGACGAAAAACCTAAGTTGAATAAGAAGGATAGGGTGTATCTGTCCAAAAAGGAGCGCAAGCAACGCAAAGAGCGTAAGCAAATCGAAAAAGAGCTACAGTCAGCAGAACAAGCAGTTACGGCTGAGGAACGAGAACGCAACCAGGCTCAAGTGCTGAAGATTTTGGTTACATTGTATCTAGAGATTCTAAGAGCAAGACCAGAAAAACTAATGGCCCCTGTGCTCGAAGGACTAGCCAAGTATGGCCACCAGGTCAATGTGGACTTGATTGGCGACTTCCTACAAATTCTTCGAGAAATCTGTGAGAACATGCTGCAAACTATTGACGATGAAGCTAATTACTCGGGCACCAACATCAGACAAATATTGCTCGCAATCGTCACGTCGTTCTCCCTCACGTCCAACCTCCCAACAAAAAAGCTCTCTATGGATCTCAACAAGTTTGTTCAATATCTCTACACCTTGTTGCCAACCCTAGCTCTCGACACAGATATTGAATTTTCTCATAAGACTCTGCGGCTGATGGATCCACTTTCCACGGAAACGAATTTTAAACCAAACGTCAACATTGCTACCAAAGCAGAACTTCTTCTCAGGTGTCTGGATTATATCTTCTTCAACTCCAGATCGGGTTCGGGGAAAAGGTCCATCGCCTTCACCAAGCGTATCTATTCGGCTCTCCTCCAAGTGCCAGAAAAATCAAGCATTGCAGGTCTAAAGTTCCTGGACAAACTAATGGCCAGATACGAAAACATCAAAGGGTTGTATACCACCGAAGATCGCATTCAAAACGGTGTCTATCGGCCAGAGATGGAAAACTTAGAACTGGCCAACGCCGACGTGGCCGTTCTTTGGGAAACCGTACTGCTGGAGTCTCACTACTGTCCAACAGTGGCAGCGGGTGCCAAAGCAGTGTTCAAGAAAGCCAAATGATTTCATTGAACGCGAGAATTTTCTTCAACCTCGAAGACCTCCACGTGTTGGTCAGACTTCAGTGTGTCCGGACGGCCAAACTGAATGGTACTTAGATTGTAATTCACGCTTCCATCTTCAAATAGAAAATCGATATCATTCTCATTCCCCAACTCATAGTAGTTCCCGCCCTTCTCGCCGTTGCTTTGGTGGTTATGGAACCAGTTGGTCTTCTTCGTAGGCACAGAAGTGGAAATTATAGGAGTCATCACTCTTATAGGTTTGCTTCCAGCAGAGTGCCTATGGACGTACTGCTTACCAGGTTCTTGAGAATCCTGCAGTAATGGTCTTCTCGGAGGTCCTCCCGACTGCATAACCGAGGAATGAGAATTTCTCCGGTGGTGTGGTGGGACGTATTTGTCGTATGTCGTTGTGGACGTCAAGTTCGAACCAAATGACGAGAAGTTGTTTGAAAACGTTGTTGTGATGGATGTATCTCTCGAGTCTCGAGGATTCGCTGACTCTCTGATAGTCACATCTTCCAATTGTTGAGTTAAAGAACTCAATTGCGCGTTCAGCAAGGATGGGTACGAAGTCGTAATCTCCTTCTTCGCATCCGAAGTTCTAAGGAAACTATTGGACTTCCTTCCCTTGCTCTCCACATCCTCGAAAAGAAACAAGCCGTCGTCAACAGCCTCTTCTCCTTCAGATTCGAAAACTTTCTCTTCGACCTCCACCTTAGGTGATGGACGCAAATTCGGAGGAATGTACTTCCCAGAAGCGCTCATAAAACTACGTGGCTTAGCACCACTAGAGTGGACAGAGAACGAGAACTGCTCCGGGTAGCTTTTTGGAGTAGCAGGGGTTCTTCCCAATGACTTGCTTTGCTTGTAGTTAATCTCTTGACCACCTCTTGACTTGTGATATGTCTTCTTCGATCTAAGATTCTCCTTCCCATTGTAATTTCTATGCTTTCTCTTTTTCCAAGCCCGATTCCTGTTGTGAGGATTCTGGTGATAGAACCTGTAGTTCTCGGAAGGGGTCCGCTGCAGTTGCTGTTGCTGCTTGTTTCTTTGTGCTTTCTCCATGTAGTGGTTGAAGACTGTCTTCGGTGTGAAGAAATCAGCCCTCTTAAACGACTCATCTGCAGATTGAGGATTGCCGTTCTGTATATTGACACGTTTGTTGAACCGAGCATTGTGCGATTTGTGTCGAATATTGTGCAAACTTGGAATCTTGAGTGGTTTCCGTGGCTGTCCAGCTCTTTGTTTAATCTTAGGCAACGACGAGACCTTTTCCACGGCAACTTTCTCGATAACCTTCTCGTTCTCCTTGTCTGAAGACTCGCCAACAAGTACAACGTCTTCCTCCTTTGGCTTCTCTTCGATAACGTCGGCCTCTTCGTCCTCAAATTCGAAGTCACATGTAAGATGCTCAACTTTTGTCAGCGAGCTCTTCATTTCATCGAGGTCTCTATTGCTAGGATCTATAGTCAAGCTCGAACGCAAAACCGAAAACAGATCATAACTCATAGATGGAAAAATGTCAAAGAGAGTCTCTCTATTGGCTGCAAAATGTAGGAAAAGAGTGTCCTTCGAACTAGCAGAGTTGAAAGGAGACTTTCCGAAAACAATATTCAACAGACAAATTCCTAGAGACCAAATATCCACTTTGTCGGCCGAGTAAGTATCGATGTCCTTATGGTCCAGCAACTCAGGCGCCATGTATCGCTCACTTCCAACATCGAAATCAGTACAGTATTTTTCGTCTGTAGCCAACCCAAAGTCCGTGAGCTTGATGGACCAATCTTCACAAATCAGAATGTTTTCGGGTTTAATATCTCTATGGTAGACACCCATGCTGTGACAGTACTCCACAGCACTCAACAACTGCATAAACACATCCACAACATCTCTTGTAGATGCTGGGGCTACTCCCATCTGAATCGAGTCGTGGAAATCGCCGCGCGATGCATACTCTAGAACCAGATAGTTGTCAAAACTATCCAGTAGATCGGTGATGTTCGGATGCTTCGAAACCCTTTTCAGCATGTTTATCTCTCTCTGAGTTTCTCTAAGCACCACTGACTTGCTGACAGTCTGCTCGTCCTCTTCCTCGGCAAACGTAAAATCACTAATACAGGTGGTATTATACTTGAGTGCCACCAGCTGATTGTCATTCTTCACATCCTTTGCCAACGACACAATCCCAAATGAGCCTTCACTGATATCTCTAACCTTTAAATATCTTCCTTTCAACAACCCGCCGTTCACGTAATCTTTATAATTGAAACTCATCCTGTACCTTTAAACCCAATAAAACCTGTCCTATCAATCAATTAAATGCAATAATTTTGTGTCATATGTCAAGATCAGTAAGCGTGGAGTTACAGTACCAAACGTAGTAGCTCTTAAATGCGAGAATCAAACGGTCCTGCAACTGCAATCAAAGCGTTTGGTCTTGTAATCAAACAAGAGTCACCCTCAGAACGCCTTTGTGTTTAACGAACAAAAAATGCTTTCTCGTCGCACTGGGCTAGGCAATCACACTGTTCACAATCTAATATATCTTTTGAGGCTCCGATTTGCTAATCTGTCACACAATTAAGTCAGTTTTCATAAGGAATCACAGCTACTTATTTGTTTAGTTTTGGAATCTCAAAGAATTCGTAACACTAGCTGTGACGCACCCGTACACCACCAAGCAAAAGCCCCCAAATAATCAGTCCTCCTCCGCTTTTTGTTCCGCAATTTGCCTAATTTGGAATTTAAGACAGGGATTGATGTTGAGTTGTTTTAAGTCACGGAAAGTTATATATCAAAGTAGCTAAAAACAAATTAACAGTTTGAAGAAAGATCTTTCTGTTCGTAAAAGTTCATCCCCCGTTCTCTTCTGAATTCTGGCTCTTGGACGGCTCAAACCCCATAGATCCACCTATCTCAGGCGAACTTCTAGAGCCAGAGTCGGAACTCGACAGGTTGACAGACGTGTCTGCATATCCCTTTGACCTCATCGAAGATGCAGCATGGTCTAACTTTGATTTCCATATCATATCCCCTTCCTCTTCTTGATCCTCCTCCTCTTTAACCATACTCTTATCTTCGGAGTCTTCGCTGGCATCACTATATGCCTCTCCGTTTTCATCATACAAGCTATCCAAGTCCAAGTGCTGTAGGGAAGGATTCATTAGTCTTTGCTTACCTCTAACCTTAACGTTTTTGACGATCTTTCCCCCGTTAACTCCCAACGCCTTTTCTCTCACGAGAATGCTTTTTGGAAGAGACTTTGAAGCCCTTGCGGGATGTCCTGACAATCCGTTGGTTGAGTCTAGCCTATCGTTAGCTGATTGCGGTGGCAGCGCAGATGCATCTGCAGGAGGAAATCCTTTGGATGATCCGAAATATTGAAACACTGGTGATTGATACATGGCTGCCGATAAGGGCTGCGCGTAAGGAATAGATGGAAATTCCGAGTAGTATGGAGATGGGCCGTACATCCCATACGGATAGTGGCCTGCAGATGGTAGCGGCAGCACTGCCTGATGCTGGAACGTATCAACGTCCATATCCAACACTGGAGTATAGTTTGTTGAATATGAAGGGTAGCTCAATAGCACCTGTGGAGGATTCTTGCTGTCCCCCTTGTTGTCACTGTTACCTGAACGTGACTGGGATATAGACTCCCCCGCGGGATTGTGGCCATTAGCAAGTGTTGTTGGTGATGGAACCAACTGTAATGTCTGTTGTTGCGATAATGCGAGTGCGTATGCGGCTTGAGCATGCGCAGCAGCGGCAGCGTGGGCAGCGTGCGAAAACGTAGCACTCTTTGGTGTTGCCGTCCTCAGCGAGGAACTCGCAACTCTAGGAGTCAGGCGTAAGTTTACTGAGTTGGTAGCAGATGGTGGGCCTCCCGTTTGTAATCTATGCTGTTGTGATCCGAACATGACTGGGACAACGGGAGTTGCCTGATCGAGCAAATAATCGTCCATAAAATAAGGTCTTCCTGGAGACGCAGTGAAGAGTGAAGGATCCATATAAAGTGATGGGTGATGACCATAACTAATATAATTGTCTTGCGATGAGCCATATTCATAGTTTCCAAGTCTCGGATCTTCAGCTGGCAAGAAGTCCAAAGGAAAGTCGTCGTCGTCAGTGGCAATGCTGTTTGCCTCCTCCTTGATGTGATGTGACTTCCCATTTGGCATCTGGTCGCTAACCGGGCTTTTCACTACTTGCTCAATATTAGCCTGATTATCCGCATCGTATACTTCACCTCTCCGAATACCGCCGTCTTTATCCAGATGCTTCATGATCTGATCCGCCAATGGCATCGAATGATCAAATCTAAGAGACAGTGACGGCTCGCAAACCGCCTTCGTCGTGGCAGGTTGGTTGGCAAACTCTTTTTTCAAGTCTCTCTCAAGAGCTTCCGCAAAGAGCTTGTCATGGGGCACACTGAACCAGAAGAACACTTTTTGCTTCTTTTGCGTTCTCAAACATTGATTCTTGTGAAGAAACTTTAGGAAGGGGGACCTTGGATTTTCCAAGATGGCATCCGTGCCACACTTGAGAGCCCGTAGATCACTGAATATCCCTTCCTCAAACTTCTTCCTATCAATTATGGTTCGTCCGAAATGATGGATTTTGTAAGCTATGCAGCGCACAATGTCAGTACCTGTAATGAAATATAGGTTATTCCAATACACGCAAGACACAAACCCTTCCTCCTTGTTCAGGAAGTATCTTCTAATGACCTGATTCTCATGCCAGTTCACTGGTGCTGTAGCCAGAAAGAACTTCAGATCGTCAATCAGTCTTAGAGACTCTTCCACAGAGTGAACTGATATATCGGAAAGGCTATTTGTCTTGCGCGGTGTGGGCACTTCATCCAAAACGGCCCCATTTCCCGTCTCCGCCATGATTAGTGAATGTGTTTTAGAGCTATGTGTATAAGAATGGCCTTTAGCCCACCAGATTGTAGCAGATTGTCCAGAGTTTGGTGCAAATTCTCTCGTGTAACTTGGAATGCTCCATCAGGATGTCTCAGATACTTATATGGTTGTTTCAAAAGAGGTTTCTGAATTTGTCATATATTTTTGTGTCGCTCTAATTTTACGTATGAGAGTTTTTGATAATGCAGGCGAACAATTATCCATGTCAGGTGTTGCAGTGTGAAGTGCGTAATAATCCCTTTTTGTGGGATGGTGCTGCAACACTCTGGAACAAACCTGACGCAAAGGATGGCTTATTACGCGTAATCGCTCTCATAGGGGCAATGTAGATCTGATATGCTTTGGTTGGACCTTACGCGTCAGGGCGTGATCTGATCTAGTTATCTACCACCTAAATTTCAATTGCAACCGACGGCAATTCGGTCCTTAAATCCAGTCTCCATTCCCTGTCAAATCCTCAGAATTACATTACGCAGCCACATAATAGATTATGTGTATCTGAGCAATTCCCCGTTTCGCGAATAATGGGGAATTACTGCCGGAATATGCCAGGCGACTCCGCACATGATCAACTTTATACAGATCCGCCATCGCCCAACAATAATTACATTTAACTTCAATTTTCCTGCGCATTTGCTCTTCACAACTCGTCTGTCAAAAGTACACATATCGATACACTGGGCCTCGCAATTCGAACGTTTATCTGTACATTCTCTTCTCTACCTACATCTTCTTGTGCTTTTGTTGACTATCTTCCTCTTTAGCCCTCGTAATTTCCTCCTTAATTATCCGCTTCCATTCTGCGTACCGACGACTGTGCACCTCCATGTGCCAGTTTTTCCACACTTGACGTCCATAAGCACTGTTCTTCAGCAAGTCCCGATTTTCCACAAGTATTTTGGCGATCCTGTCTTTGTACATGTTGAGCTCAAACGTGAATTCCCACAGCTTGTCGACTATATGAGATCCTGTTGCGTTGCAAGCGAGATCTGGGATCAGCTCTACAAGCTGATTCAGCAGCCTTTTCCGTCTGATCGTATCAACCTCCTTGATTAAACAGCTCTCCACCACGTGCGAAAAAACGCCGTGCATGCACATAGCTTTCAATCTTTCAGGCTCCATATCGACCAAGCCGTCCACACAATCTTCCAGGAACCGCTTGTCGTAAGCAACAAGCTTCTCCAAGAATAGAGCACGCCGCCGCTCATCAGCAGTGGGCCAATCGTCCCTGGTGTTGCCCAAAGTCGAGCTCGACAACCTTAGCACGCTTTCCAAGATGTCGGAAGAGTCTCCGAGTCGGAAAAAGTCCGCAAGTTTCTCCACAATCTGCGGTCTCAAATAATCACCACGCTCTTGGGAACAATCCATGATCGCCTGACCGAACTCAAATCCATTAACAATGAGTTCATTCAATTGGGGCACCAGCTGGTCAAGTATGAGTTTTTGGTCCACAGCCTTGAGCTTTTTCAACAGTCCCCGAATTATGTACGCACCTGTGGTTTCCCGTTTAGCAAGCTTAAGCACCCGCTCCTTCATGTACAGCTGATACAGACGCTCGACGTTTTTCAATCGCTGTGTGGTGATGACGGTCTCCAGAAAATGGGATCCAACAGCATCAGATAGCAAGTACTCCACAAATCCCTCCTCCTGAGAGTCTTTCTCTTGCGTGCTTGGTCCAAAGACCTTGCACCACAATGTCCGGTCCTTGTCCACAATTCCTTCCAACTGCACGAGCAGCTGAATAACAGGCGAGCCAATCTTGTCTATGGCCATTTTTCTCAGAGATTCTGTGTCGTGATGCTCATTTACAAGCTTCAATATGTCTGCAAGTTCGTCCTTGAAGTTGGATGGCGTCATGTAGGCACGCTTGTAATCCTCATTGTCCTTGATATCAATCATTTTCCGCGCAATCTTGGACTTTTTGGACCGCAGAACAGAATTCGACTCCACCGAGGAAGGTAGCTGTTTTCCTCCCAGAATCAGCAGAATCACTCGCAAAACATGCGATGCATATCTATGGACAATCAGGTTTTCCATCTGAGGCTTGATCTCGCTAAGAAGGAAGAGAAACATATTTTCCATCGAAACGTATTCCTCCTCGTCCTGATCCTCGGCCTCCTCGGGCGCGCTCGACATCTGTTTTTCGATGTACATAGCCATACGCACAAGATACGTCTCCACAACATGCGAGGAGTACTTTTGGCTGCACAATTGCACGAAATGGCCGTTAAATGCATTAAATAGCTGTTTTATCTGGCTCTCGGTAGCAACTAAAACCAATCTCTCAACAAGCTTGGAACAGATTTGGTTTGTCACCAATTTCAGCTCCTTTCCTTTTGCTTCTTCGTAGACACTGGAAACAAATGCTTCTCGCTCCTCGCTGCTGGTAAAGGCATTAACATTAAGTGTAGATTCTGCTTGTTTGAAATATTCGAGCTCGATGGAGTCAAGAAGCCCAAAAAAGGGGGTGACTTCCTGGATCTGTTCCCTCTGTACAGGCTCGTACTCGGGCTCCTTCTCCTGCTTCTCAGACTTCTTATCCCGTCTTCCACGTGGTTTAGCCATGAGATCTAAATTTTATAGAAATTTTTTTTTGGAATTTACGTAATCGTAAAGAAGATATTTTTTGTAGGTCTTTGTTTTAAAGCATGGAAGTAGACCATTCAAGATTGCCATCGCCTGAGCGATCTAATGCTGCTGAAGATCAGGGGGACGGCAAGAAGGCTCCAGATGCTTTAAAGGGTTCCAACGGTGGATACGCCTGGGAAGATGAGTACAGACGGTCGTGGGATATAGTTCAGGAGGATGAGAGCGGGAGTATCGAATCCATTGTGTCTGGGCTCGTGGAATCGCAGAAAAAGCGATATCTCAAGAACATTACGCCTTTCCAGCGTGGTATCATTCGGACAATGGTACTGGTACTAGATTTTTCCAATGTGATGACAGAAAAGGACTTTAGACCCAACCGGGCATCGGTCATGATTTCCAATGCAATTGAGTTCGTGGGCGAGTTTTTCGACCAAAATCCCATCTCACAGCTGAGCATTGTCATAATGCGTAACGGACTGGCCCAGCTCGTTTCTGAGGTCAGTGGCAATCCGCACGATCACGTCGAGGCACTAAAGAATATCCGTAAGCTCGAGCCACAGGGGTACCCTTCGTTGCAGAACGCCCTGGAGATGTGCCGTGGCTTGCTGCTACACGTCGCCTCGCATTGTACTCGTGAAGTGCTCATCGTGTTTGGGGCCCTGTTTACATCGGATCCAGGCAATATACATAAAACTATCCAAGATCTTGTGAAGGAGAAAATCACAGTGCGAGTAATTGGACTCACAGCCCAGGTTGCCGTGTGCCAAGAACTGTGTCGGCTGACGAATTACGGAGACCTGGAAAACTCCTACCATGTGGTGCTGTACGAGCAACATTTCAAAGACCTCTTTTTGGAGGTTGTGACGCCGTTGGCCGTCACCAAAGTGGAGTCACAGAAGAAGGACGGATTCACGCTTGTCAAGATGGGCTTCCCCTCGCGAATCAGCGACAATCAGCCTACATTCTGTTCCTGCCATTCCAAGGCGGTGTACGGAGGCTACATATGTCCGAACTGCAAGAGCAAGGTTTGCGTCCTGCCTACAGTGTGTCCATGCTGCGACCTAATGTTGATTCTGTCAACACACCTGGCACGGTCGTATCACCATCTGTTCCCTCTCAAGCTCTTTCAGGAGGTGCCGATCAGCGACAGCTACTTATCTACCCATTGTTTTGGTTGTCAGACGCAGTTCCCGAGCTGGGCAGCAACCAAAAGCGAGAGCCGACGGGAGTACCAGACAAGCTCGCGGTATCATTGTCGGGACTGTGGCCGCGACTTTTGCGTTGACTGCGATGTCTTCATCCACGAGGTTCTGCATAACTGCCCTGGATGCGAGGCTGATAGCAGAAACCTGTGAAATAAATTATGTAGTGCGCGCTCGTAACCAATATAATCACCGGATACAGCAAAACATCTACGACAAGCATTTCGCATAGTTCGGCAACGCAATTTGTACAATAGATAGATGTCGACAACCAAGTCTGTGTTGAGATCCATCAAGAATGTGGCCAACGGGTATTCGTCGGTGCAGGTGATGGTTAGAAATGCCACGAGTAACGACCCTTCTGGCCCTACTACTGCGCAGATGGCAGACGTGGCGAATCACACCTTTGAGAACGGTGAATTTCTGGAGGTGTTGGATATGGTCGAACGTCGGCTCAACGACAAGGGTAAGAATTGGCGGCACATTGCCAAGTCGTTGACTCTGTTGGATTATCTGGTGCGTTACGGCTCGGAAGACGTGGTTTCATGGGCTAAAGAGAATATCTATATTATTAAGACTTTAAGGGAGTTCCAGGTCAGCGACGTGGCCGGTTCAGACCAGGGCGCAATCATCCGGGTCAAGGCCAAGGAATTGACTGCTCTTTTGCGTGATGACGAGAGGTTACATCAGGAAAGAGAGCTTGCTAGGCAGAAAATGATAGATCGGCGGTCCAGAAGAAATCGGTCGATCCCTGAGGAGGACGAATATGACGATGCATTGCAGAAGGCGTTGGAGGAGAGCAGAATGACGGCCGAGGAGGAAGAGCGCAGACGCAGAAATCAGAGTGACGATAGTCTGGAGAAGGCCATCCAGCTCAGCCTCGAAGAAGAGGAGATGCGCAAACGGAACAACAACCTTCTTGATCTCGACGACGACAATACGCAACCACCAACCGTGTTCGGATTCTATCCGCAGAGCCAGGATATGGGCCAGATCATTGGCTACGACATGTACGGTAACCCCGTGTATGCCAATCAGCAAATGAACACCGGGTACTTGCAAAATGCGTACCAGGACATGGCCGAGCAGCAGCAACTGGCACTGCAACAGCAGGCTTACCAACAGCAGTTGTACCAGCAACAACTGGCCCAGCAACAGGCTGCTGCTCAGGCTGCCTATCAACAACAGTTGGCTCAGCAGCAGCTTCTCTTGCAACAGCAGCAACAGATGGCCATGCAGACCGGTTCAAACAACCCATTTGCACAGTCTCAAGCCTCGCAAGTCGCCCAGACTTCGCAGCAACAACAACCGCAGCAACAACGGCCTCAGGAGACTTCTGTGCAACAGCCATTGAAGCAGACTCCTACTGGAATTCAAAAGATGAACGAGCAGTACTCGAAATTGAACGCATTGCTGGCCACAGGAACCGGCATTGACACCTTCGGAAATATTGGAGATACAAGAATTCCTGCACAGCACACCAAAACTGGTACTTTCATTAATTCCTACGGTACTGGCTTTAAACAAGAGGGTGGCAGTTCGGCCAATCCGTTCTTCGACACCCAGTACACCGGCATTCCTTCAACTGGAATCACGCCTGCCTACACAGGGTACGGATTTGGCAACCAGCCGAACCAGAAGCCAACACAAGGCGGTGCAAACGGCACGAGTCTCATCGATTTATGAGTCTATATTTGTTTTTTTGGACTCGTACATCTTCAATAGATCTTTCAAGCGTTGATTTTCATCTCTTTCGGCTTCGAGCTCTTGCTCAAACTTCTCAGTCATGCCGGCGACCAACTTTTTGAACTCGAGTCTCAAAATTGATGCGCTCACATTATTCCTTGTAGGTGAAGACGTAGCTGCAAACGATTGGTCTTCATGGTAGGATGTGAGAGGCGTCGACGGGGTAGAAAGTTGTGCGCCAGGACCCATGGAAAGCGGTCTATCGAGCGAGGTGTCTCCAAGATGGTCCACCTTGAGCATATTGAGCTGCTTAGTCTGATCAAGCACTTCACGCTGCTTGTTCGACAGCTGCATTTGTAACTCACTGTTCTGTAGTTCCAATTTTAATAATTGTGACGTTTGTTTGGATAGCTCTGCATTGCAGTTGCTGAGTAGTTCCTGGGACCTGTTAAGCTTCAACCGCATCTCGCTCAGCATGTTGTTGTTCTGCTCCCGCTCATCTTCAAATTGTCTGGTCAAGTAGTTATGAGCAAACTGCAAATCGCTCAGGGCAGTCTTGAGCTCTTCAGTAGACGGATCCGCGTTTGTGGCCGTGTTTTTAGTAAAATCGAAGGACTCGTTCAAAGGAGAGTTCTTGGCACCATTCACTAGCGTGCCAATGCAGCTCGAACACCATTCAATGCGCCCACTCAGGGTTTTCATCGACATGATATCCGGCTCCGGCAATCCAACGTGGTATTTGATCGACAACGACGCGACTTTCGACACCAGATCCTCCAGTGACCGTTCCACATCCCCAGAGACTGGTGCAGAGTCTAAATTCATGTCTTGAACGTATCCAAGCTGTGAAACAAGAATATGGTGTAATGACAAACGCGACCTTAAAACTTCGATTTGGTTGTCGATTGACCGAAGATCCTCCACCATTTGAGTCTCATAACTTGAGATCATCTCATCAAGTATGTGCTGCTTGGATTCTTGAAGCTCTTCGATCTCCTGCTTCATGGTCCGAACCTCCTCCACCGTCAAAATCTCTTTGTTCTCCTGTTCCTCATGGAACTCAGTAATGGTCCGTTCTATTAAGATATTTAGCATCACCGGATCCAGCTTCTCAAATGAGTTGCTGAATTCGAAGAAACGAAGCTTTGGATCGTCAATAACTTCCTTCAATCTCTCGTTCAAAAGGTTCCTTTGTGATTTCGCGTCGCGGTCTCCCAAACCACCTTTACGCAACTGACTGGCAAGAACAGCAGAATCACGATAATTCAGGCCCTCATCTCGCCTGCAACTTTCGCGTGTGTCTAATAATCGCAACGCTAACGATGCCATGTTTGTTTACTTAGTTTGTGTTTTTTTCTATTACAATCACAGTGAATTACATAATGAGAAAATTCCATGTCTGATTTGGCTACCTCACCAGGACAAGAATAAGGAAAGATACATCGCTAGCGTGTTCAACACGACATAATTCACCAGGACAGTGGCCATTGAAATGTATGGTATATTGATACCGAATGCAACATATTTGCTAGTGATTGAGATTTAGTTTTATGGTCGGACCTAAAGTTGGCATTCAATAGCTAAGCTAATTCTATTTCGTCTTCCTCAGACGCCACTCGTGAAATAACACGTGGCTGTGAGCTATGAGCTAGAGGAGACCTCAATGTATCTCCACAGAACTACATGATAAGAATCTACTTCGTCTGATTATTACTATGATCTCGCTCTATACTTAAACCCTTACACCAAATTCACGTGTTTGTCACAAACCTTCTCGATAAGTTCCAATAACTCATCTTTCCGGCTTTGAGCGACAAAGGAGCCGTTAACTCCATTCTGCGCAATGGTCTTCCATGTATGGATATCAAATGCAAATTTGGATTGGACAGCAATATAGTTGTCCAATATGTAGCCACCAAAGTAGGCAGGGTCGTCAGAGTTGATGGAGAAAGGCACACCTGCTTCGAGCCACTCTCTGATAGGAAGCTCGCCAATATCTTGGACCACTTGTAGCTTTAGGTTGGACAATGGACATAAAGACAACATGGCCTGTTCTTTGGCGAGTCTCTTCATAAGCTCAGGATCTTTAATGGAGTTGACACCATGGTCGATTCTGGTCACCTTGAGCAGATCTAACGAGTTAACAATAAACTCGGGTCCCCCTTCTTCGCCAGCATGTGCAGTAAGCAGCACCTCAGGATGATGTTCTGCCATGTGAGCATAGCACTCTTGGAAAAGCTCGGGTGGAAATGGCTTCTCTGATGAGTCCAGACCAAGGCCATGGATCCAACCTTTTTCGTAGTATGGTTTTGCAAGATTTATGGTATCAAGGCCGTGTTCTGCCGGAAGATGTCTCAGAAGACACATGATCAACTTCGTAGAGATCCCCAATTCGGCCTCAGCTTTGTCGCAGGCTCTCCTAAATCCATTAACCACTGTCTCCATACTGACTCCTCTCTCCAAATGACCTTGAGGATCAAAGAAAGTCTCAGCATGGTGCAACCCATCGTGGTGAGCTTTCTGGAAATATGCCCATGCAAGCTCATAAAAGTCTTGCTCAGTAATCAAGACTCCCATGCCAATGTAATAGAGGTCCAAGAAGTCCTGGAGATCTTTGAAATTGTCATACCTGTACTGCAACTCTTCCACGGTCTTGGGAAAATCGGCGGGGAGCTGAATATCATTTCTTTTGGCTAGCGGAAAAAGGAGATCTGGCCCAAGAGTTCCCTCCAAGTGAACATGGTGTTCACACTTTGGGAGCTCGTGGAGGAACTGGCGCATTTGAGGGGAGATCGTGTCATTCATACTTGCAAAGTTTTGACAGAGTAAAAGATAATTTTTTTTTAACAATAGAACCGTTCGAACGTTTCTTTTGACACTGCCACATCAAGAATGCCGCAGGGACTGACGGTACTAAACTTGAGATGCAACGAAAATAAGCGGGTATATGATTGAATATAACACGGCACTCATTAAGATGTCCATCTTGGTAAGTCCGGAAACTTTAATCGGAGTTGCCTAATTGGGAAGAACGCAGGACGTCAAAATTGTTTTCTTCCTTCTTTGTAGTATTTTGCAGCTAACAGAGCACCACCAATTTGATTAGTAAAATAGAAGAACGTCCCGGCTAGTGGAACACTCTCCAAAATATTGGCAACAAAACCAAAGCTCCAGTAGTCCCCTTCTCTTTCTTTTACTAAATATTTGACCTGACGACCTCTCAGCTTGGCAAGTCGATAGAATCTATTTTCAAAAGAAGAACCCTTGGCAACTGCAGAATTGAAACTCAAGGCCATTGGACCGTAGATTGGTATGAAGCTCAACAAAATGGGTCTGAGAGTCGAATAAACACTTGAGGGAAGTGTGATTGGTGTCCAGAGCGAGCTCTCCAAAAGTTGGTCTCCGAACGAGGGGCCAACCACTCTTTTCAGCTTTCCTGGAATCACCACTTTTTCCATCCCCTCACGACACAGTATTGTATCGAACAACGAATCCATAGGCCTCGGAATAAGATAGTTGTTCAAGATGTAGCTGGTGACATAATTCGCTTCCTGAGCTGTGATCCCTGCACCAACGAGGAGCCCAAAAGGACCGCAACAGCACATCGCAGCAGACACATTGAACATAAACAGCGTGGAAAAAACTGACATAAAAACCGTTACATGGACAATCAGAATTGGGGGAATTAAACGCAAATAGATCGGCCAAAGTTCAGGGTTTTGAAAGAAGTAAACAACTCCCTGAAGAGGGTACTGAGCTGCACCTGATTGGACAATTCCACGGAGGATGTTGTATGGACGAGAAAATTCCATCACAAGCCGTGCAGAAATGGCATCAGATATCGAAGACATGGCAAAAAAGGTGTTGGCGTTAAGGATACTTTTGTTGCCCTTTTTTCACAGGGGAATTTATAAAATTTCTTGGATTTTGGTGATTACATAAGCAGATGTGAATTAGTCTAGTCGAAGAGACCGAAGCCCATGTCGTCATCCTCTTCCTCCTCATCCTCAGCAGCCTCCTCCTCGGCAGCGGCATCAGTAGAGGCACCGGCAGCGGCAGCACCACCAGCAGCGGCAGCTGGAGCACCAGTTGGGACACTGGACATCTTCTCGGTACCCTCAGCGATCAACTCCTCAACGGATTTACCTTCAAGTTCAGCAATGAGTTTGTCCACCTTTTCGGATTCGACTTCAACACCAACGGATTCGAGCACCTTGGTGACGTCGGCAGCAGATGGCGAGGCATTGCCTGCCTGGACGAGCAAGAGGTAAGCAGCAAGGTATTTCACTAGCGGGTTAGTATACGAGAGGCGGAAACGAGCAAGGGTACAGTCTTCCCAGATTCGGAGAGATCTGGGCTGTAGTAAGACCGTTCACCTAGTCTCGCCAACAGTTGATACTCACTTTTTGTGCTATGATGAATATATGAATTTCTTCAATATTTGTGCTTGACACCTTGCACCGCACGTCGAAAATTTTCAGATTGAGCACGACAAAAGACGCAGTCACAAGATGGGAGGTGTGGTCTGGAGTATTTGTATTTTATTTGGAGGGTGCCAGGTGTAGCTGGCGGTTGGAGGAGTGCAAAGATTTTTCATACAATTTTTGCAAGTTCAGTATTCAACACATCAATCATGTCTGAAGGTAAGTGGAAATAAACACCATATGTACTAACATTTCAGTCGAACAAAGAAAGAAGAGAACCTTCAAGACCTTCTCTTTCAAGGGAGTTGAGCTTTCCAACCTGTTGGAGCTTTCCAACGAAGACTTCGCCAAATTGTGCCATGCTAGAGTCAGAAGAAGATTCTCCAGAGGTCTCGGCTCCAAGCCAATGGGCCTTATCAAGAAGTTGAGAGCTGCTAAGCTTGCTGCTGGTCCAAACGAGAAGCCAGCTCTTGTCAAGACCCACCTCAGAAACATGATTGTCATGCCAGAAATGATTGGCTCTCTCATCGGAATTTACAACGGTAAGGTGTTCAACACCATCGAGGTCAAGCCAGAGATGGTCGGCCACTACCTAGGAGAGTTTTCCATCACCTACAACCCTGTCCAGCACGGAAAAGCATCCTCTGGTTCTAAGTTGAAACTTTATTAGAACAGCTAATGTGAATTACAATAAGTATTTATGGTAAATTACACCAAGTTCATCTCTTTGAGATCCTGGTTGATTTCGTCGCCGGTGCCACTCTTCAAGTCGTTCAGAGAGCTTGGGAACCCACCGGTGTATCGCTCGATGCCCTTTAAGTTACTCAGCTCGTGGTAGAGAGCGTTCCGTTGCACCACCAGCTGGTTAATTGCGTTCTGCGAGTTGACGTTTTCCGCCGTAATCTCACTGTTGTATTGGTAGTAGTCAGGTAGATTCAGCGTCACGTTGTCCAATGCACGTCGTTCCTTGTTGATCTCATACCAGTCGGATGTTATTTCCTTGATCTCCCGGCTCTTGAGATCCTGACATTTCTTCATAAATCTCTGGTGAATTGCCACGCGTGTGGCTCGCGTCTGCGTGTCCAGACATTTGAGCTTGTATTTCTGCAGATTCACAAACCTTGACACCTTGGATTGGAAATTCGACTCTATCAGGTTGTGGTAATTTATGAAATCTGGATGTCTGTTGCTATCGCATAATTCCAGCTCAAAAAGTAGTTTGCTCATCTGTGTCTCATACAGCTTGTCCTTGAGTGCGGCGAACTCGATTTCTATGTTCTTCATCTCCTCCAGTGCGGCCATTCTCTCCTGTTCCTTTGCCTCGTCTTGCTCATCGTGTTCCTCTGTCTCCTCCTTGTCCCCACCCATTTCCTGATCCTCTTCCATACCAGACTCCTCCTCTGCTTGCTCGCCTTCATCCTCCTCTGCGCTCATCTCGGTTGGCTTCTCTTCCTGATTGTTTGCCTCAGCAAGCTTTTGAAGCTCACTGTCCTCAACGCCTTCCATTCTGTCTGTCTCTGCCTCTGACGAATTGATCTCACTAAGCTCGCTGGACGAGTTCTTCCTGCCTTTGCCGTTAGCCGTTAAATTCTCTCCCGCTCTTTCTAAAGCTTCCCCCATAGAGATATACACTGTAAAGATTAAAAACACAGGTAGTGCAACGCTAAATGGCTATCAAAAAAAATTTATTTCTTTAGAACCATGTCTGATTCACTAGCCACGCTCTTTGCGCAGCCGACAAGGATCGAGAACACCGCTTTGGTGGCCCGCAAACGGACCTTGGTTGAGATTCCAGATAATCGCTCCGAAGAACCTGAACAGTCTGTGGAAGAAATTGCTGAAAAGCCCCGGAAAAGAGTGAGAAGAGCCACAGAGTCCGATCATACCAAAACGAGAGACGAACCAAGGCCGAGAGACGAACCAAGGCCAAGGGCCGATCCAGGAGTTGAGTTCGAAAAGAACAAGCGCACTGTTTTCATCGGCAACCTCCCATCAGCTATTTTGTCCTCGAAAAAAGATGCTAAGAAGCTTAAGGCCTTATTCAAACCATATGGAGAGATCGAGTCCTCCAGATTCAGATCGTTTGCTGTTTCCTCTAACCTTCCTCGTAAAGCTGCTTACATTACCAAAGATGTGAAGGAGGACGATACAACAAACTGTTATATTGTGTTTAAAAAGGAGGAAGATTCGCATAAAGCTATCGAATTGAATGGAACAGTGTTCATGGACCACCATTTGCGGGTGGATCATGTTGCCAAGCCTCTTAAACATGACAATAAGTTGGCTGTCTTTGTTGGAAACTTGGATTTTGAGGAGACTGAAGAATCATTGTGGAAGTTCTTTAACGAAAAATGCTCGCCTGACAAATCTAATGTGATCGCCAACGTGAGAATTGTGAGAGACTCCAAGACCAACTACGGAAAAGGATTTGCTATTGTGCAATTTACAGACACAAACTATGTTTCAAAGGCTTTGTTGCAGAACAAGCAAACTCTGAGTACCTCGAAGAAGCCGAGAGATTTGAGAATTACCCGTTGTAAGACTCAAAATACTCCTCCAGTGAAAGACAGAAAGCTTGGAGCTGCTGTGCGTACTGGAAGAGTGGTGCTGGAAGGAGAAAGAGCGAAGAAAGGTGTGCGTGTCAAGGGTATCAAGAACGGTATTGGAGCTTCAGGTAAGAAGAAGCCAAGAAATCCAACTGGAAGAGCTGCTAAAAGAAGTGCCGAGTTCAGGAAGAGAGAGACCAAGAAATAGTGCATTGTAATATAGATGAATTAATTTATCGGTTTATTTAATTTCGTAATAATTCTAGAGAAATATTCTTGCTATTTCCTGATAATCTGGACTGTTATGTTCTAACCTAACGGTTGGTTCTTCCCATGTCAACTTGGATGTGATTGTATCTGAGAGTTCTGGACATGGTTGGATAACCTCATCGAACCGAGGCTCCAAATGTTTTTGTCTGAGTGTACTTTCAATGCTGTTGCGAAATGCCCTGTGCTTTTGCGAGTTATGATAGAGGAATTTCAGGCCAGTGATCCATCTCTCGTTTCGAGATGTCGACTTTAGATGTATCTTCAAAAGCCTATTGTAGACGAGCTGTCTGGTACTGAGAGATATGGGCAATTTCGTATGGAAGTGTTGCAAAACCGAGACTGAGTGGTACATTTCTCCCCGTATTGCTGGCTGTACAATCAACTGGATAAGATGCGTAGACTTCAAAGGTCTCTTTTCACGGTAGGTATCAACAGATTTGATAACCAACTCCAGCTTGTAGAAAAAAGAGTAAATTTGTATGTAATTGATCAAGTTTAAACTACCTGTGCGCTGACAGAACGAGACAGGATAAGATTTGAAATAGTCAATCGCTTGTTGTGCGGAGGAAAAATCGTGCTGTTTGATTTCCAAAACTCGCCAGATAACACGCTGGAGGGGTATTTGAAGCTGAATCATGTTGGCCAAATACTTTTTTGCGTCTTCGTTTGGAAGCAATCTGAGCATGAACGTCCAGGTGGCCAGCGTTGGTTCCAAATTGTATTCAACAAGTTTGTCGACACATAGACTAGCAACAGCTACTCTTTGGTCTTCCGGAATAAACGCGGCAGAGTTGAGTATCAAGTTGAGGCCCAGAATATCTGGCTTAATCCCCACAGACGGAGCAAGTTCAAAAAGTAGATTCATCATCGTAGCACATCGATTGTAACTGTGTAAAAATAGAAGAAGCTGGGTGGTAGTTTCGGGAGTCAGGTATAACACGTTTTTGGGATTCAAGACCTTCAGATTGATAATACTCAAAGCCTTCGGCACATGTTCCTGTGGAGGCCTAGCAGAAGCAAGAGTCATGACATATCGACGAAATTCAGCGATAGTGAATTCATCTGGTGGGTGAATTATACCAGGAACTGTTTGTGACACCAAAGTGCTTCGTGGCTGGGACAGTCCGTGCATTCTATGGTCTAGAAACCTGTCTGATCGGGCATATCTTATGTCAAACTTGGGTTTAGCAAAAGAGATATAGTTGTTAATGAAAGCTGGCAGACTTGTGTACTGTAAATGATACGCATTCTTAAAGGATTGTTCAGCTATGGCAATGGACCCGTAACGGCAGAATGTTCTGGGTTTTATTCGCAGCATCAGGCAGTCAAATGGTGGGGTAATTTTTAAGATCTAAGATTACCTAATTTTTTTCCCTTATCTATATGCTTCATGGGCTCGCAAACATCCAAGTTGGCTGAGCCAAAATACACCGCTGTTAAAAGCGCTTGTGACGACGATGAACTGCTTCTCAAGCTCCAAGCCCGGCTGGGCAAGCAAGAAGGAGGAACAGGGGCTCCTTTGAGTCTAAGTAACCTTTCCAAGTGGGAGGCAAATCTGCTGTCAGACCCTAAAAATCAGCTTGCACTCAACTGTTTCACAGCTAATGACATCACCAGTATCATTGCAAACACAGCTAAAATGAACATCGACAACGTGGACTTGTTTAATGTGAATGTCAAGTTTGAAGGCGGACCAATCACAGACCAGAAGTCGTCAGGAAGATGCTGGCTGTTTGCATCGACAAACGTGTTCAAAGAGTTTGTCAAACAGAAGTACCATTTGGAGTCTTTTGAATTCTCCCAAAACTATCTGTTCTTTTACGATAAGCTCGAAAAATGTAACTGGTTTCTTAACAGAGTTCTGGAATGCACAGACGAAGAGATTGACTCCAGATTGGTTCAATTTTTGATGGCTCTGCCAGAAGACGACGGTGGCCAGTGGGATATGGTGGTCAATCTTGTCGAGACTTACGGTTTAGTTCCAAAGTCGGTGTTCCCTGATTCGGCCTCTTCCGTCAGTTCGAGCGGCCTCAACTACTTGGTGAACAACAAGCTTCGCGAGTTTGGCCTTGTTTTGCGCCAAATGAGCAACAGCGAGAAGTCCGCAGACATTGACAGTGTCAAAGAGTCAATGCTTAACGAGATTTACAACGTGTTGGCCCTCACTCTGGGTGTTCCTCCCAAGCCAGACGACAAGATCGTTTGGGAGTATAAGGACAAGTTTGGCAACTTCCATTCTGTCAAGACGTCTCCTATTGGTGTTTACAACGACTTACTGGACTTTGATGCTGCATCATACTTTTCCCTGCTCCACGATCCACGAAACTCGGAGGGCCTCTACACGGTGGAAAAGCTGGGCAACATCGAGGGAGGTAAGCCTATTGAGTATGTCAACACGTCGATCGACAACCTCAAGCAAGCCGCTATTGCCATGCTCAAGGCTAACCATCCGGTGTTTTTCGGGTGCGATGTGGGTAAATTCCATGACAACAAGATTGGTCTACTGGATGTTGATTCTTGGGACTACAAGCTTGGATTTGGTACAAGCATGAACTTGTCCAAGAAACAACGTTTGATGTCTGGCTCATCCCAGATGACACATGCTATGGTTCTGGTTGGTGTCCATTTGGTTGATGGAAAGCCTGTGAGATGGAAGGTGGAGAACTCCTGGGGAGAGTATGGAACTCACAAGGGCTACTTTGTCATGAGTGACAGATGGTTTGACGAGTATGTTTTCCAGGTGGTGACGAGCGAGAAGTTCACGTCTGCCAAACTGACCGAACTCTGGAAGGGTAAGGACTACAAAGTTTTGCCTTACTATGATCCATTGGGTGTTCTGGCAGCATAGAGAATTAAATATTTTTGATGTTTTTTTAATTTTAAACATGGATGTCATTGTTTTCTAAATTCAGTAGCATTGCTGAGCGAGTATTGCACGGCCATGTAGCTGTGGCCGTTTCTGGGGGTGTCGATTCAATGGTTCTTTTAGATTTACTGAGGAAGTATAAGGATACAAGGGATAATAATTTAATGCTCTATGCTTTCACAGTGGATCATGGGTTGCGCACTGAAAGCAGTAAGGAAGCACAGAAAGTTCATCACCTAGTCTCGCAGATGTCCATAGAGCATGAGGTACTACGAGTTCCTTGCAAAATTGGACCCGAGCAGCTTGAGAAGGACGCCAGGAATTGGCGATATCAGTTGTTGCAGAGCAGAATGAAGCAGCTAGAACTGGACAAACTTCTGGTGGCACATCACTGGAATGACCAGCTGGAAACATTTTTGATTCGATTGCTTGGAAATTCAACCTTTTTCGGTCTGTCAGGAATGAAGGAAGAGACAAGGTTCCCGTTGGAAGAGCCATTTGGAAACAGAAGAGTTGTTCGGCCATTATTGGAATTCAAGAAGAGCGAACTATACGCTCACGCGCAGAAAGAAAACCTGAAATGGTTCGAAGATGCAACTAATATACAACCAATAACTATACGCAACAGAGTAAGGAAACTGCTCAATGATGGAGTGATTGACGACGAAAAGGTGAAGAGATTGATGGAGAGCGCGAGAAAGATTACTGCGAATGTGGAAGATGAAATTGAGCTGCTAAGAAAGGAAATCAAGGTGAACTTCTCGCCCAAAGTACTCAAAATGTCAATCCGTCTTCCAAAATCAGTGTTGGAATCATTCTCTCCAATGGCACTAGACAGGTTCTTATTTCAGGTCATTTCACAGGTCTCTCCAATTTCTAGCTACCTACACAGATACACGAGTATTGACTCCAAGAATGCAACGTTAGACTCCGATGGGACTTCTTTAGCAGAGTCGATTGCTACACAAACAGGGCCCCAAAAGTTCACTCTCCTCAAATGTCTGTTTCGTGTGATCCACACTAAGGATTCAACACTCATTATGGTGACACGAGCACAAGAAAAAGCCCAAAAACCAGTGGAGTCTACGATCGTAGTTCAGAACGGTTGGTCTGACTGGCAGCTTTTTGACCAGCGCATATGGATTCGCGCCAAAGGTTGTCCAGGCGCGTACAAGCTGCAGGTAGAGAATGGCTCTTACAGTGGACTTCCTGTGCTATATGACGGTCCGAAAAGATTGTGCTATCCAACTCTCAGCGGATGTCACCAATTGCAAATTCAAACTAGATGTAAGGAAGCGATTACCAATTAATATTGAATATCTATTTGACGAGCGGATTACCGCTCCCGCAGTGTATAAATGAAATTTGAGCTACTTATTCCTCGACAAGCTCGTCCTCGCTCTCGCTTTGTTCGTCCAGCTGATAAGTAAGTGAGAGATGAAATTTCTGCTCAAGAACCTGCATCAACGCTGCAAACCTAAACTGTATCTGGTAAGGGAAGCTATCCATGTTTATGAGAAACACCTTGAGACTATCAGAGATGCGCTCGATCTTCACAAATTCTTCGGTTTGCGTCTCAATCAGCTGCAATTGTAAATCAAACAGCTTAAGAAATTGTTCGTAGAGAGTGGGCAATTCCGAGACCAGGTCAACACAGTTGAATATCAGGTTAGTCAGACTGTACCATTGCTCCAGACAGCAGAAAATATTAAGCACAAACAGGCCGACAAAACAAAACATGTGTTCTTGTAAAAACGAGTCGGCTGAGAACAAACGTTTCAGATACTCTGTCTTGTCGGTCGAAAACTTTGCAAGATCGACCTTGACTGTCTTCAGCACGGTTTTGGGGTCTACCAAAGTCAATCGGAGTTCACCGTTTTGGTCTTTCATGTCAAACTTTATCACTTTCTGCAACTCAAGTAGCTCCGCAGTTGACGAATCGGAGGTTGTCACCAGCTCACTCGTCCACTCACTTTGCATTTGAACAAACCTTTCTACCCTTAATCCGCGCACAATATCAGCCCAGTTGCTTTGGAAACTAGAATAGTTGACCATGAAGGGATACATTTGTTCGAGCTCCAAATGTCTTCCCTCGCCAAAGACGAGTTCGTTGCCAAATCGCACACTTTCGACACTTAATTCATCATCGACCACATCCATCACGACAATCTGGCGGTCATGACACTCAATGAAGCGGGCTGTTCTTGTATTGCTGAGCTGATTTGTAAGATGAACCAAATGCAGACCATCGCTGACAAGTTTGATGCCGCGAAACGTCGACTCGTCGAAATTTTTGAAGAAGAATGTATCTACTCCAACTTGCAACCCCTCAGCTAGTTGTCTGGGAAATATGATTGTGGTTCCCACCCATGTCATAAAATAAATAAAAAATAAATCAATAAAAGTAAAAATAATGCTTAAAGTTGGACTGGAAATACACACCCAACTCAAGACCGGCAGAAAACTCTTTTCGCTTTCAAAGAACACAACCTCACAGCTGGATGTGCGACCTAATGCCACGACGTCTTTTTTTGACCTCAGTCTTCCGGGAACGCAGCCCAAGCTCAACAAGGAGCCTCTCTTGTATGCTCTAAAAACAGCTCTTGCACTCAATTGTACCATCAGTCCCGTCTCTGGATTTGATCGCAAACATTATTTCTACGGAGACCAACCGCTAGGATACCAAATTACACAACATTACCGGCCCATAGCCAAAGATGGATATTTAACATTGACTAAATACGATCTGCCACAAGAAAAGACGATTCGCATAGAACAGTTGCAGATCGAACAAGACACAGGTAGAACACTTTACAGGGTTGATGGTGAAAGCAATGTGGACTTTAACCGGTCGAACATTCCTTTGATCGAGATGGTCACCAAGCCCGACTTTAGCGATGTAGAGCAGGTTCGAGCATTTATCAAGAAATTTCAACAAACACTGGTGAATTTGGACATTTGTACCGGAGAACTTGAGACGGGAGCCATTCGTGTGGATGTGAATCTGTCGGTGGACAACCACAGTCGTATAGAGATCAAGAATCTGCCCACGACATCCGCTATTGTTTCAGCAATAAGATACGAGTACAAACGGCAATGCGGTGTAATCAACGAAGGTGGAGCCATCACCGAAGTCGAAACTAGAGGCTGGGATGGTAAAAAGACATACAAGTTGCGTTCCAAAGAAGGCGCTGTTGATTACAGATACATGCCAGATCCAGAGCTACCGGAAATCAGACTGGATTTGCAAGATATTGTGCCAAGAGTGCGTGCAACGCTGCCTCCGTCGGTGGATGAGAAGTTGGAACACATGATCAAGACTTACAACTTGAAGTTGAGAGATGCAAATCTCCTGGTTGCGAAAGAGGATTTAATGGCATACTACAAACAATTGTACAAAAAGTGTGCTCAATCTGGGGTCGAAAATCCTATAAACTGGCTAACACACGAGCTTCTGGGTTGCCTCAGCAAATCCAACCTGGAATTCAACCCGTCCGTGCTTGATGTTCCAAAGTTTGTGGAACTTCTTGTTGCGCTGAAAGACCAATTGCTCACAAAAAATAACGCCAAGCTGTTGCTGATGCACCTGGTGAACAACCCACAGGACCAAGTACTGTCAATCACACAGCTGCTTCAGGATTTCAATCTTACAAAGACTGACGAGACCAAGCTTCTTGATCAAGTGATAGACAAGGCCATTTCAGAAAACGCCAATGTTGTCCAACAGATCGCGTCAGGGCAAGCAAAAAAGATCAACTACCTGATTGGACAATGCATGCGGGCCAGCGAAGGGAAGTTCGAACCAAAACTGATAGAGGATAAACTGAAAGAGAAGTTGCTAAGACATAAAAACCAATAGAAGCCAACCGCGATGCACAACCTAACCCAACTGTAACCAATATTAGAGCATTTCCTCTGCTCCCTCCAATTGTCCAAACGTGTTCTCTCCGCTGTATAAAATGTACAGGAATCCGTCTTCATCCTTGTACTGTTCGTAGATGGTGCTCATGAGCGACGCAGTAGGTGGTAGTATGTCGTTAACGAAAATGAAAATAGCCTTTTCTGATGGCAACATGATTCTCTTTCGAATCACGTAAACAAACTGACCCACGGTCAAATCAGAAGGCACCAGGTATTTGCGCTTGTCGATTTCCGGAATGTCACTCTCCTCAACTTTCTCGCAAATAACAGGGATTCTGTCTAGGAACTTGCCTCTAATTCTGGAGGCCTCAGCCTTTCTGCGTTCTAATGTTGTTAGCTTACGGGATATGCGCCTGAATACTTACCGAACGGATGCTCGTCTTTGAATTGCGATCTCATGATATTTTCAATGATAGTCGCCTGATGGGAATATAACGATGATTTGTAGCTTGTGTATAGTAGTTTTATACCGGTTGGTTAAGTACTTTGTCTTCCCCTCGATAAGGGCAAATTAATTTTGACACACGATAAGAGTGACACGCGCGCGTTGATGGCAGCGCACAAATTTCGTCGCGTCGATAGTCCTTTATTTATTATACAATTATTACACTAGTCAGACAGCAGGTACGATAGCACTAGAAGATTGACAATGGTCAACAAAAACCAGTAAAAAGCCCACAATCGGGAGGGCCGTTTCGGGCGGGCGAGAGTTGCAGTGAGCGGGAGACTTAGCGCTGACGTTTGTTCCATCAGCGTCTGCGCCGATTCTTCCTTTGAAACGATAGTCCTGTCTTCGCCTTTAACTGGCATAAGTTCTTCTATTTCTCGCGTCTGGCTATCTGCTAGCAATATCGCTCGTAGGTTCCGAAGTCGTTGTTCCTTTGGTGAAGCGCTTTCTTTCTCTAAAATGGGTTTCTCTACCTTGGTTTCTGGCCTCTTTGTACTTTCCATTATTTGTAGTTGGCGCAAACTTTCGTAGAGTCTGCTGCGGTTCGCCAACCGGCTTTGCAGTGTCCTAGGTGGTGTTTTGATTGGCGTCTGTTGAGCATTCCGGGACGCGTCATTGCTGGAAATCAAGCGCGAATTTGCTCGAGACGGTGGCACATTTGTATTATACAGCAAGGGTAGAGGCTCCCCAAGGTCTATTTTCACTCTTTCGCGTTTGTCAATGGAATTGAGACTGGTCGCTTTCTCGTCCTTGAGCAATGAGGTTCGCGAAAAGTCCTCCTGGCGCGATTTGCTAGCTGACACATCACGTGCAAGCAGCTTTATTCGTCGAGGCTCAGGTCTAGATTCCCAATCGTCCCGTTTCATTGGACATTGATACAGATACAGAGATAGTAGTTATTCAAATATATTTTTTTCGACGCGCGACGATAGTCGTAGGATATTTAAGGATTGATTGGCTTGTCTTCGGTAAGCAGCGAGGTCACACTGATTGCCGTTACACATGTTTTCGGCCTACTGAATGTCGCCGTAAAATCAATAGCTATTGGAGCGGTAGGGTATGCCGCTTTTGGCACTAGAGGCAGGCCCAAACTTGGAACCGAAGTTCCGTTCTCAGTCTTGGCACGCAAGGCTGACTGAATTTCCGATTTCTCCAGTTTATTCGTGTCTGAAGTGGGACCTTTCTTGCGTCGCTTAATGGTACTCTTCTTCAATTTCACTGGACGGTGAACTCCATGTAGCTTAAAATACAATCCGCAAGCGTTGCAGATGGTCTGTCCGAGTTCATTCCGTCGCCAAAGAGGTGTCACCGTTGTGGCACAGTTGGCACAAGCAACAGCGAGAGATGTGGCGTCTTCACTTTCTCGTTTAATCGGACTCCTCGTCTGGTCTTCGTTGGAGGTAATTATCACTCTGTTATTATATGAGGGGCAGTTCTTGCACGTGCTGGAACCACCCATGCCATTGCACTGTCCATCGCCTTTACATGTTCCCTTTTCTGGCTGATCCGGGCCAACAGCCACTAGATTCGGAGGTTTTTTCAAGTCCACCGGCCGATGCGTATGATTCGCCCTGTAGTATAATCCGCAAGCATTGCAGGTCAGCGAACCATCAGGAATGCGTCGCCATAACGGCGTCTTGGTAGCTCCACAGTTGGCACAAACTTGAATGGTCATTAAGAAAATTAAAATATTCTCATCCGAGCAAATCGATTCAATTTAATCAATTTGATCAGTACGATCAGTTCGATCTTCGGCATTTGTGCTCTGCCGCAAATATTACAATAGGGTAAAACTGCCAAGTGCCACTAAATCTTGACAAAATATCCCAATTGGGGAAACCGGGCGCAACTCTCGGGCGTAAACTCCTCCAATGAAAAATTTGCTTATTGTCAGCCGAAGCCAGTTAGAATCTTGCTATAATTACGTGATATATTACGTGATGATATTTGGTCGTTACTGCTGTTGGTCTTTCAACGAGGACCGCCCGGCTTTAAGGAGCTCGTCACAAAGCAACAAGTTCGAAGCGATGCCTGTTGCGGACGAAATAGCGTTTCTGATCACTCGGAATGAATCCCAAATGCCCTCAACAGTTGGGTCCATAGGTTCTCCGGAATTCAGATCGATTCCCACGACCTGGCCCTCCTCGATTTCGTCCTGGCAGGACGAGATGGCCTCTAGCGCGTCCAGACCAGAGTTCTTGGCCAAGGTTTTTGGTATCACCAGCAAGGCATCGGAGAAAGCCTTCATTCCTGGCTTGAGTTTGCCTTTGTTGGCCTTGGTCTCTAGAATATGTTTAGATGCAGACAAGTAGAAAGCTCCAGCGCCTGGCACAAGCATCTGGTCTCTGATCACATTGGCCACAGCACGTAGACCGTCTCTGATGGCGTCTTTGGTCTGCTGGACGACATGATTATGTGCTCCCTTGATAAGTATGGTGCACGATTTAGGGTCGGCATTTTCCGTCACAAAAGTGAACTTCTCTTCGCCAATGGTCTGCTCGTAAACAAGACCAGAAAATCCAAGCACCTGTGGCGTCAGATCGTCAACAGAATTTTGAGCCTCTCCTCCACAAACCAGTTGCAATCTCTCCATGTTTCTTCTCTTGGCTCTTCTCAATGCAAGGATGTTGTTCTTGGCAAGCACGTCCAAAGACATTGGATCGATACCTTTCTGGTTTATCACAACAAAGCCCTTGGATGGATCATTTCCGCAAACCTCGTTCTTGAGATCCACGATTTTCTTGAGCTTGTCGTCGATAAATTTACGCTCGCTAGCCACGAGCTTTTCTCTTTGGTCTGCCGACGAGTAGTAGAATCCAGAGTTGACCTCAGTCTTTTCGTACTCGAGGGACACGTTCAAGATCAGGATGTTCGCATTTTCCACTCTCTTTGGCATATCAGGATGTCTTGCTCCATGATCTAACACCAGTCCGTTGATAAATTTGGTGTCTTTAGCAGTTTCGTGCATCATAGCCATGATCTCAATCATGTGCAGATCTAAGGTCTCGTTATCCTTCACACTGAGAACTGCGTCCGTCACGATCGGGGTCAAGATGTCCGTCAGCTCCTGATTCACCTTTGTAGCCAGAGATGATCTTGCCACTTGTAAAAGCAGCTCTCTGTCGATCTCCGGAACTTTCTTAACAAACGAGTTCAAATACTCCAAAGTCTCCTCTCTAGCCGCGTCAAACCCATCCGTAAGCACACGAGGGTGGATTCCCTCGCTTAAGAAGCGCTCTGCTTGTCTCATGAGTTCGCCCACGAGAAGAACCACCGAGGTGGTTCCATCTCCAGTGATCTCATCCTGTGCAGAAGCGGCACGGGCAATCATGACCGCTGCAGGAGATTGAATCTGCATCTCGTTCAATAGGACCTTACCATCCTTGGTAATTTTAATACTTCCTGCGCCATCAACGAGCATCTTGAGGGTCCCCTTAGGGCCTAAATTTGTGCAAAGCACATCTTGCAATCCCTGGGCAGCAGAAATATTCACCTGCAGAGCCTGTTGTCTACGAATAGACTCGGCTTTCGGATTCAACAGTTGAATTGCAGACGACATCGTGAATGGTTTTGTTTTTCGTGTTTGCAATTTTTTTCAACGACAGCCTTAGTGACACAAGTTGTACATGGCATATAAACTTTTCTGTGATAAGGGCAAACATATAATAAAGCCAAAAGGGAAGAGTGTTTTAGTCATTCTTGCCACCAGACGATATGGCATTCGATGACGAAAGTGAACCAATTGCAAGTCCACAAATTGAGAGAATAGCTGTGAACACCAATGCGTCGAACAACGCGTTGAGGGGTGGAATGTTATGGTCTAAAGTGAGAGGACGTGTGGAGGGAGACGGAGATACCAGGATCGAGTCTAAAGCCGGAAATAAAGTTCTCAAGGAATTTGGATTATCTGGAGAGGTGATATTAGCTTTTGATAACACTATAGAGCTCTGGGATTGGGTGCTTCCCAATCAAGTCACTGCTGATGGCCCGTTACACTTGGTAGCAAGAAAAGAAGAAGTGGTGGATAGGGGCACAATACTGCGGATATTCCCGCTATACACGGAAAGAAACACACTCAAATGCTATATCTTAGTGCTGGTCAGAAATGTGTACAAAGAGCTTCAGTTCAGGGTTGTCGACTTGCAGACCTCATCCATACTTGACTTGAAATACAATGTTCCGGAGGGTGAACTCAATTATACTGTCAAGTCGCTCAATTCAGGCAACTATTTTGGAATTTGCAACTCCACCGGCGAATTGACAGTCTATACACTAGCCGGATTGGAAAAGATAGGTGCTTATCAATGCAAGATGGTTAACAACGAACCTGCCTTTGATATACACAATAATTGGATGATTTACAACGCTGCATCAACAGACTTGACGTTGAAACAATGGCTTAATTCCCACAGTGTGACTCCGCTAAAGCTCGCTAAACAACTCTCGCTACTGAACAAAATATGGAAGAATTTATCGAAAACAGCTCTAGATTCAGTGTTGATGCTTTCTGAACTATCTCAGTCCAAGTTCAAAAAGATTTTTGCAAAAGATCCCAGGCAACAACCCGCAGACTACAGGCCGGGTTCTGGCGAAGATGAGGATGAGATATTACGGAATCAGAATTTCCACGAGATGCTCATTACTATTCTCAACACGTTGAATGTTAATTCAAACTACTTGTTGATGGTTGATCTGGCTAACAAACGAGTTGTATTTTGTTTTTCGCCGCCTGATGGTTGCTCGGCAGTGACCCTTTCGCCTTTCGATTTAGTGCTGGCCACGGTATCGAACAGAGGAGATGACATATACATATGGGATTATTCCAAGTACAACAAAGAGATGACGCTAATGGATAAGGTTAAACGAGGGAAAACATCCGCCATAATCACAGACACAATATGGACTTCGAATAACCAATCGCTGATCCTATTGAGCAAGATGAACGGGTCTATTCATTCATTTGGGAACGAAAATATAGCTGGCATCTTGCAAGAGCGCTCCTCGAGTCGATCAACAGACACAGCTTCTGACGAGATAAGCAGGTTTGACTGGTGTTTATCTAATTCTGGATTCAAAAAACTTGCACTGATAGCCCTGCCGGGAGGCACGAAGCTGGTCTCATATTCAAACGAGCTGGTGGCTTTGACTGAAAATGGGAATCTTGTACTGATTGATGTGCGAACAGGATCAATTCTGTGGAAGCTTGACTTGCCCTTGCGATCATATGGTGGGGAAGTGAAACCATTGAAAGACTTGGCTGCCGTTGAAGTCAGTACGGTGGCCAATGGCGATCCAATAGCACGAATGGAGGTGGAGACGTGTAAGCCTTTTGCATTCGCATACAACAATCGGCGGGTGCAGTTTGCCAAATTTAAATTCGCCAACGCGGATATTCGCCTAGACGTCTTCGGTAGCGTTGTACTGGACTATGAAGACGTGAAGTTTGGGCGATTCAACGGCAGTGTCAAGTTCAATACTACCAATAGTGAGGAAGAACTTGCCCGCGTAACAAATGAGAACTACAATCTCGAAGAAATATCGACAGCGGACGAATACACGCAAGAGATTAGTCAAACAGAAGTTATTGAAAGCTCAATATTATAATAAAACTTATATATAGCTTTAACCGTTGTTAGTGAAAGCGCAATGGTCAAAGTTCTCGTTGATCCCTGTAGCACCATTGAGGTTACCCCACCATCTTGGGAAGTTGTGACTAGTATTTGGGCCTCCAGCACCGAAAATAGCAAAGGAAAGAACAAAGACTGCAACCTGAGCTCCTCCGATCAACGAAGCAGCGACGATATAATTGTACTTCTTAAAGTAGTTTGGCTTGTACTTTCTAATGTAGAATTGAGAAATGAAAGCAGCAATGAAGTAGGTGGTAATAGACGAGTTAACACCCACACACAACCATCCGATATACCAAACCAAGATTGGAGTGTTGATATTGTTGAATCCCCAAGTTGGTCTGAGTCTATGAAGAAGGTAGAATGGCAAAGGCAAGCCGATACCGATCACAAGACTGAGCGGAACAATGTAGTAAGTTTTTCCCATTGTAAACATTTCTTTGGCAAGAGCACCCCAGGCGATACCCTGAGTGTTGTACTGCTGAACGTTCTGACCAGACCAGATAACGGAAGTAGCCTCAATATCCTTAAGCAAATCGAATTGGGAGTTAACAATCGAGTTCATCATGATGTAGTTGAAGATAGCACCAATGACTGTTCCGATCATTTGCGCGGCAAAAGTGTCTCTAGGAGGCAACTTCACGTAATATCCTTGCTTCATATCTGCCAACAGAGAGAAAGCTTGACCGACCGAGTTGTAACCGTACAGGGTGAAGTACATGTTGGCCAATGGTGAGGCCTTAGGCATCGTGAAACCACCAATCATCTGGACGACAGTTTGCATCTGAGTTCCTCCGAAACCAAAGATTCCAACAAGTCCACCAAGGAAGAGAATTAATGGGTAAGACAGAACCATAGCGAAAATAAGCATGTACCAAGGGAGCCCAGAGTTAGCCTTGTACAAGCAGACAAGAGCAACCATGAAGGAGAGCACGAACGTAAGAAAGTACCACCAAATTGGGACCTCCTTGTATCTCAGCATAGCTCTCATATGTGAGTCGTTATAAATATCCGGCAAAGTACCATCCTCATTAAGTCTTGGATCAGAAGTACCCCATTTCCAGAATTTAAGGTTTTCGACCTTAAAGATCTCTCTAATGGTCATGATACGTTGCTTAAATGCTCCAACCCAAGCGAAAGCTGGAGCAAGTTCTTTGCGGTTGAAAAGGAGCATATGGGTGAAAGTGGCACCCACAGAAAGATTAGTGGCAATCAAGTAGACAGTGTAAGTACCAGTCATGTAAGGAACGCCTTCGACAGCAAGCTTATCCTTGTCCAAAATGTTGTCGGTAAGGACTGCGGTCTGGTTAAACACCATGTAGTTGTCAGGGGATGAGTCCTCGTAATACAGAGACTGGGACATGAATGGAAAGTTGAGCGACTTCCAAACGTTACCCCAGTAGACACCGCAGAAAACAATGATACAAAGGAAGTACCCAACGATGTTGTTGACAGTAGCAACCCAAGGCACAGTGAGAGGGTTGGTAGTCGACGCAACGTAGTTCCAGTCGAAACAGAAAGACAACAGACCCAATCCTTCGTTACCGTTAGTTCCACCAAAAATTCTGGAAACGGTGTACGACTTTGGAGCAGCAAGACATGGAATCGAAAATCCGATAAGCCATGGGAAGATCCATTCTGGAATGATCTCGTAGAAGAACATAGCCAAGAAACACCAGTAAAACCATTTCAACTGTTTTTTAGTCTTCTCCTTGTTGTTGTGGAGTGTGTGGATAGTCGACACAAGTGGGATAATATTGGGGTAGAACATCTCAGATGGATACAGCAGAGCCTTTTTCAGACCAATACCCACAAGAGAATAACCAATCAACTGGGAGGAGAAAGTCAAGAAAATACCCAGAGCAGCATTAATGGTGGTGTTGTACCACAACTTCTGCACAGCCAAAACTTCGATAGCCAAGGCACAGGCAGAAGCCGAGCTGGCCATGATGGTAGCAAAGGTAAGTTCCTTTTTGTTCCAAGGACCTGGATTGATAAACTCGAGAACTGGATTCATAAACTTGAAATAACCTTTTCTTGGGATGACCTTCGCCATAAACTCACCGATAACGTGAGCAATCAACATTAAGAACACACCGTTGACGACAATAGTTTGAGGTTTGAAGTAGAACATGCACTGCAAGACACCTCCGAAAATAGCCAAACCAGCACCAATAACAACAGAACGGAAGGTCCAAACAGGCATGGTTGGATCATCGGAATGATCGATAATCTTCTCGACAATATCTCTGTTGGTCTTGAACTCCTCTCTGTTGAGCTCAAGTTCACCAAACTGGATGTCGACCTCCTGTAGGTCTTCCGTCCTGTAGGCGACATCGCCGTTCTTAGAGACAGACTTTTCTAAGTTCGTATTAGCAGATTTGATAGACTTTAGATCATGCTCATAAGTATAGGCAGCGGCAGCTGGTCCTTGATGAGGCATGGTGGAATAGTGTGGAGAAAGTTATCGGGATTCGACGATAATATATAAGTCGCCGGCTGACAGGAGCTTTCACGAGACTTTCCTGGATAGCCGTGTATTCTTATCAGAAACAAAAAGTAGACGGCACCGAACAATAGGAACCTGCATGATGCCAAGTATTGCGTGCCGCACCGAACAATTTGGGATATAACAGGAAACGGCACAGATGCGCATAACAAAAGATTGAAAATCGCCTGTCTAAACGGCAACCTGCATTTCCGACTTATGATGCTATCTCACGCAATTTTTACAAACTCTTATCCAAAGTGTTCAGATAAGAGTGATAGAGGCCAATCTAAGACGAATTCTTAATTAAAATTATGTAATCGATCATTGTGTCCGTGCGCCACGTCAAAATTTCATGGACTTGTTTCTTTTGCTTGAGTGATTTCTCTTGTAAGTATTATTCCGCGAGCTTCTCCAACCGGAAGTACTTATCTTGGTATCCACTTCCATGGATGGCTCTTCGGCAACTTTGGTTACCTGCTTCTTAAGATTGGCCTCGAGTTTCTGTGATAGCCTCTGTTTGCGCTCTTCATTCACTTTTAGATAATCGGAATCCTTGGCAGACACCTTTTCTTTTTTTGCCTTAAGCTTGGACTTTGATCTTGCCGAGCGAGCCATGATATGCAAGAGTAGTGAAGATGGAGTGATTTTACAGAATATTTATAAATTAAAATTTTTGAGGTGTAAAGGTGTAGAGAGCATGTCAGATTTTTAAGAGAAAAAATATAGGTCACGTGTATGTAGGAAGGGCTGGCCATCCTGACCCTCGCGAACACAAAAATTGAAAATTTTATATTAACTTATTCATACATTATTGAGTATCAACAAAATGTGAGTATCAACGTCTGTCTCAATGTTACTAACAATTTAGGGCTAACCTTCGTACTCAAAAGAGACTCGCAGCTTCCGTGTTGGGCTGTGGTAAGAGAAAGGTCTGGTTGGACCCTAACGAGACCACTGAGCTCGCTCAGGCCAACTCCAGACAGGCCATTAGAAAATTGTTCAGAAATGGTACCATTGTCAAGAAGCCAGTGACTGTCCACTCCAGATCTCACGCTAGAGCTTTGGCCGAGTCCAGAAGAGGTGGAAGACACATGGGTTACGGTAAGAGAAAGGGTACTGCTGAGGCTAGAATGCCATCCCAGGTCCTGTGGATGAGAAGATTGAGAGTCCTTAGACGGCTCTTGGCCAAATACAGAGCTGCCGGCAAGATCGACAGACATCTTTACCACTCCCTGTACAAGTCTGCCAAGGGTAACACTTTCAAACACAAGAGAGCTTTGGTTGAGCACATCATTCAGGCTAAGGCTGAGGCTGCCAGAGAGAAGGCTTTGAAGGAGGAGGCCGAGGCAAGAAGAATGAGAAACAGAGCCGCTAGAGAGAGAAGACAGCAGAGAATTTCTGAAAAGAGAGAGGGTCTTTTCAAGGATGAGTAAGTACTGATAGGTTAATATGATTGAACCAAGAAAAAAATTATTACGTAATGTCTCGTTGATCTCGAGCGTTTAAATTTGGGAGCTGGCGGTGCCCTTTTTTATATTTAATCCTCATTTACGCTAACCTCCTAGCTGCTCTTTATCGATCTTTATTCTCAAGGACTCTTATACAGATACTATGAAGTTTGCCACTCTCCTTATTGTCCCAACGATCGCCACTCTATTGCCATCTGCTGTCAGCGCTGAGAAGGCCAAGATCTTCAACTTTGACGTCCTTGAGGAGGACCAATACGAGCCGGCCGCTGACGGACAAACCAAGAACCCACTTGAGGGTATTGATCTAGACCAGCTGGTGAACGTTGTCTATATTACTCTGGAACCTTCCACCGTGTATGTGACCGTTACAACCACATATCAGGCTGTGTCAACGACCACTGTGACCGCAAATCCAGATCTTGTGCCGCTCCCTGAGGACAAGAAACAAGCTTGGTATCCAGAGATCAGTAGCCCGGTAAAGAACTCAACTACCTACGTGGCGCCAATGCCAATGGTTACCTTTCCCTCTTCCATCATCAATGCTACCACGCCAAAATCTACCATCACCATATCTCCAGTCAAGTCCACTCTACCGCCTACTACTAAAGCGACAACTACCGGAGGCAGACTAGATTTTGTCATTGGTGGAGACAGACAGATTAGTAACAGTGAGACCAACACCAAGTCATACTACGATGAACTCGTTGAATTTGTCTCGTCTGTGTTTTCGCAACCTATTCCAGTTTCTGTTCCCTCTTCTAGTTTCACCTACCCAGTTTCAGGTATCCCTTCGAGTGCTATTACGATGCCTAAGATTTCGTCAGTCATGTCTAAGTTTGGTTCGAGTTCTTCCAGTGGATTGGTGTCCTCGATTTCCAACTCAACCAGCTTGACCAACTCGACTACAACCGATCTGTTTGACGACGACCTTTCAGATTTCATTGACGGCTTCAATCCTTACAAGGACCTTCCTCTTTCTAACATTGACGTCGACTTCAGTAACGACTCTTCCAAGCTCAATGTTCAAAGTGTTTTCATCGGTATAGTTACCTTCATTTTCGTTTTCGGAGTGTTTGCAATGTAAGCCTGCACAAAATTTTTAATATAGGAGTTTATTAAATGTAGTCTAGATAGTATTGAAAACAAAGCAAAGCAAGTCTATTCAGGAGAAACACCGATACCATTGGTGTTCCTAAACATGAAAACACCATTGTTGCCATCAACAAATTGGCAGGATCTGAGACACTTCCACAGAGAAATCCACATGTTCTCGTCGGAATGTCTATAATGTTCACCCATAACCTTCTTGATAGCCTTTGTGGCTGGTCTAGCGTTGTAAAAAGGCACACGTGACACGTAATGGTGCAACACGTGGGTCTCGATAATGTCATGGAAAATGTGCTGGCCAATGAAGCCAAATTCTCTATCAATTGTGGCAGCAGCTCCTTTGGCAAAATTCCAGACATTGTTATCATAGTGCGGCAGAGTTGGGTCGGTATGTTGCAGGAAAGTCACAAACACAAGCCAGTGGTTAACCCACAACCATGGCACAAACCAGTTGACCACCATGTTGAGTAAACCAAATTTCTTGTACCAGAAGTAGACGATAGTGCCAACGATACCAAGGCCAAGATCAGAAAGCACGATGTACCAGTAGTGTTCCGGATCGAAAACTGGAGACGAGGGGTTGTAGTGGCTCTTTCCAAGCTTCGACCAGCCTGGGTGTGGCTGACCTGTGGCATTGGTAGCAAGATAGAGCTGGAGACCGCCAAGTTGCTGGCCGATTAGCTTCAACAGCGAGTAGATTGGGGTGTCGCTGACAATTTCATAGATCGAGTCGTGCTCGGAGTTTTCGAGCAGTTCTTCCTTTTTCCAAGGAATGAAGACGGTGTCCTTTTGTAAGTTTCCCGTGTGCTGGTGGTGTTTCGCGTGAGAAAATTTCCAGGAGAAGTAAGGAACACCCAAATAAGAGTGGATGGCCCAGCCAACAAAGTCGTTGACCTTTGGGTAATTACTGAAGGCTCCGTGACCACATTCGTGGGCCAGAATCCACAGACCAAAGCCAAACAGACCAATACCGAAAGATTGCACGCTGTATAGGGCGAATCTGAGGAACTTATTATCGACCATTGGAATGTAGGTATTACCAATGTAGCCGATCACACACATGGCCAAAATGTCTCTGGCAACGAAATGGAGAGAATAAGGCAGAGATCTGTTGAAACATTGTTTCGGAATAGCGTCCAGAATCTGCTTAAAGGAGTAGTCTGGGACGTTGAAAACCTGGCCGTTTGTGTTGATGGCGCTCGTTGCATCTTTGAGGGAGGCAACGTTGTTGGACCTCGAGATTGAGGTAGAGCCCGTAGCAACTCCGGTGGTGACTGCGGACATTTTGAAGAAAAGAAATGTTGGGCAAATTTGCAAAAAAAGGAGAAAAACGTGCAGGAGGGCCAGTAGGAGGCTGAATAGATGAAATCTACGGAGAAAAGAGCGAAACCCAATTCTGGCCTGCGGATTTGGAACGATAGCCTGCGCTGAGTACGACGATACTGAGCTTGTATTCCGATCTGTATCCTGGTAGCAGGATAGATTCAGATCTAGCGAGTCTAAAATTTTAGCGCGGGCCGATCGACGCAAAAGACGCGGTGGTCAGATCGTGGGAGAAAGGGATGGAGAGTTGACAACTCAAGATTCAGGAACCGGAATTCGAATTTGCAAGCGCAAGATATGAAGAGGTTGAGTATAACTGTAGCCCAACGGTGGATTCACCATTTTAAAACGCGTCCTGGACGACAGGATGACACCCTTGCGCCATCGAGACCCTCGAAACAGTAGCATAGATCGTACCATAAAATGGCAATATCAGACAGGGCTCTATTGCCATCTAACAGTGCCCCTCCATTTGGAGTCTTGTCCTTGGACAATGTGCATTTACCTCCTGGCAAACTCTTCACTATAACCTATATTGAGCTGAAAAAATTTTGTATTGCCATGGTTGAAGTGAAGAGAACAGTCCGAGTGACGACAACGCAACAGGTGCTCAAAGACATCCCACCCGTGCAGGAAGGGTTCCCAATGAGAGAATGGGCAATTCAGATCTCGCTGGTGGACGACAAGGGTGTCGAACAACCCGCCACGTTGTTCGAGAAGGTGACCTACCACTTGCACCCGACGTTTGCCAATCCGGTGCGGTCGTTCAAAAAACCACCATTTAAGATTGAGGAACAGGGTTGGGGAGGATTTGACATTCCAATTACACTCTCATTGCTGGAGAAAGGCGGCGAAAGGAAGATCAATCACGACCTCAACTTCATGAAGGAGAAGTATGTGGTTGACACGCCAATCACCGTGAACACGACAAAACCAGGGCTGTTGAAAGAGCTAGCCAAGACAGGTCCTGTTCCGAGCGCGAGCGAGGTGACTACGACGCCTGGAACCGCCACGCCGGGCGCCACTCCTGCCCCAGGAGGTGCAGGCCCAAATGCAGCAGCAGCAGCAGCAAAGAGAAAGGCTGCCACTGTTTCTGACACGAAGACCACGAAAAAACTCAAAGGAGCTGCCGTCAAAGGTGGAGTGGACCTTGAGAAGCTAGCAGAGTACCTGACCAAGTTATCGGAGGACGATTTGTTGGGTGTGGTGCAGATGATCAACGACAACAAGACGCCGGAAATGAGTGTGAAGAATGATGTGGAGAACGGCGAGTTCACCATGGATCTTTACACGCTTCCAGACACACTGCTTAAGAGCTTGTGGGACTACGTCAAGAAGCGTGTGGAGTGAAGATGTAGATGTATTTTACGTGTATACAATACATGCGCAGCAGCCCCTAAACCGACCAGATCTTAGTAGTATGGTCCCTAGAGGCGGTGGCTATGCCCAGGCCGTCTCCAGACACCTTAATCTTGCTCACTGCATCGCGGTGGCCGTCCAGAGTTCCTACGATGTTCCCCCTCACGGTGTCCCACACTACCACGGACGCGTAGTCTGCGTACGAGCAGAACAGAAGACGCCCGCTGCGCGAGAAATCCAACGACAAAACGCCAGGGTTGTCCAATGCGGCCACCATGGAGGATTTGGTGCTGAGTCTTAAGGACGAGGCAGAATCTTCAATTGTGGCTTCATCCAATCGTGCCGCGCGCAGACGTTGGTGCACTAATTTCACAGGATAGCTTGCAAGTTCACAGTCTGACCGGATATCGAAAAGCTTGATTTCTCCGTCGTCTGTGCCGCACGCAAAGGAGAAGCCGTCAGGGAAGAACTTAACGGCGGACGAATCGTGCGACGCAGAAACCTGGAATTGTCGTCTGTTCAACGGACTTCGGACGTCCCAAATGTTCGCAAAGCGGTCTGAAGAGCACGATACAAACATATTGCGGTCTGCTGGGCTCACACTTAGTCCCAGGACGTCGCCCAAGTGGCCATTAAAACTGTTGCTTTTTATACCTTTCTCTAAATCCCATAGAATGATAGACTTGTCGCCAGAGCAGGTGAGCACTTGAGAGTTGCCCACAAAGCTCAGGTCGCCAATGTACTCTTTGTGGCCCTTGAAAATGGACACGATGGAGTTATTTTGTTGTAGCTCTGTGTCGTCTGAGGAATGCAGCTTGTACACTATACAGGCATTTTCCAGTCCACCGGTGGCCACCATGTGGCCATTGGGGGAGATATCACTGCAGATAACGTACGGGTCATCCAATCTGATTAAACTCTTCTTGAGCCCCGAAATGGAGTCCCAAAGCAATAGAAACCCATCTTGTGCAGCAGTGGCCAAGTGTCTGTTGTCCGGATGCCAGCTCACCGTCAGCACCTTGTTGAAATGACCCGTCAATGTCCTGTACTTGCGAAGGTCGACCCGGTCGATTCCTACACAATTGCCACTCATGGTCTGCAATGTTGCATCTTTGACTTGCTGCTTCACTTTGGCCAAATGATGAATCAGCTGTTTGGATTCCGACTGAACAGTCTGGATCTTGGAGCTCAACACGTTGCTCAGCTCCAACTGCCGCGCATACGGCTCATCCGTACGAACTTCCATGCTGTTGCTTTGCAATCAACATTTCTTGCACTCGTGCTACCTTTTCTGTGCACAGCCAAATGTTTCAGAATTTTATTAGAACAATAGCACCTCCTCTATGTTACATCTACAACCACAAATCCAACTCGCCGACGCTATAGTCGGTTTTATCGAAGCAAACTTGCGGTTCCTCAGCCTTGAGTTCCGCACCAATCTTGTTCAACCGAGGATGGTATGGCACCAGAGCGTCACTATTGCTCAGATACATGCTATTGTGGATTCTCCAGTAAGCATGGCGCACTTTGGCCGCGGGATGGTATAATCCAGCAACCGTGTAGTTCATTATAATGCCGTATCCAACAGCCATCCTGATCGCCTCCACACTTTCCAAAATCCGTTCAATCACATGGGGAGACGTCTCCATAATGTTAGGCCAGATGAAGTTTAAGTAGTGCACAAACGCATCCTCGTAGCCCAAGCCTGCACATCCCAAAGCCATGTGTTTCACCACTGTCGCAGCAGTCTGTCTGTGGACAAGATCGCGGTCCGTGAAAGCGTCCTGTAGTAGAGTTAGAACAGCATAAACGTAGTCTGCACCCATGTCACCAATATACTCAAACATAAACGACATGGACTTCAGTATACCGTTCTGGACGTTTCTGTCAAAATACCGATATTCATTCATCATCGCAGGAAGCACCGTGTATGGCGAACAAGTCTCAGCAACAATTCCGATAGCCACGGCCGTGCAAACACGCAATTGACGTTCCTGGACTCTGAGATTGTTCAGCAACGTCACCAGCACATCCGCCGGCCCGATGGCCCTGGCGATGAGTCCAAAAGTTGTGTTGGCACTCTTACGAATCTGCTTCTTCCGCGCTTTAAGCATCTCCAATAGCTCAAAACTGATACGCATCCATTCTCTGTGGTTAATATATTCCTTGCCCCGATCGGCAATGTCTCCAATCAAATTGATGGTAGTTTCCTGGACCTTCTCGTGTCTATTCCGTAAGATAGGAGTCAAAGTAGCCAATATCTGGGAAATAGGTGGATTAGTCATTTCAACACCCAGATTTTGGATCACACTCCGCATAGCCGTGAGAATGGACCCCAGAACATCAGGATAAACTTCGCCGAGCGACTCGTATAATATTGAGGTTAATCTGACCATTAGATCCTCCTCGTCACAAATCTTCAAAACCACACTGCTTCGTGCAATCAAATCAGCGGCCTGCTGTCGAACCTCAGGCGTTTTGTTTTTGAGACGATACAACAAAGCGCTCATGATGCTCATAATATGTGGCTTGACCCTCACTCCAAGGGAAACCAAAATGTTTCCAAACCCATTTAGTACTATCGAATCATCCAAAGTTTGATGCTGGAAAGTGTACAACAGACCATCCAATAATCGCTGAACAGTTCTGTCATCCAAATCGAAGGATCCTAGCTGTTGAACGATTTTGCTAGAAGTTTCAACAGCCATGCGACGGAAAGCCTCCGACTCGTCTTTCATAGACACCAAAATATGCTCGATGACCCCGTTTGGCCCAATTTTGTTTGCAAGAGCAACAGATGCATCCACACACATTCTACTTATCCGATTGTCAAGAGCAATACGCCTGTTCCAAAAGTTGACGAAGAACTCATGAACAATCCTTCCCTCCCTGAAAATTCGTCCATCAACAAGCTCCATGGTGCAACATTGCCGGACAATTCGTAGAACGGTCCGCTTCATTTCATCTTCGGGCGACGAGAATTCACGAGTTAAAACACGGAAAACTTCTCGCGTATAGTAATTGCTGTACTCTTCATCCATCAAAGGAATAATATAGCCAATAGCCCGTAGAAATGCAGCCAAACCGCGACCTCTATGCCGGCGCAATCCTTGCCAAAGCGGCTCGAGTACCTTCTCAAATGCATCAAAACCATATGGAGCGGAAGCCTCAGCTAGGTTGCTAATTGCGGTCGCGGCAAGCGTCCGCACGTTCAGATTTTCGTCAGTGATCAGTCGCGATATACATCCCACAAGACTGTTCAGGTACGGCAATACACTCGAGCCCATGGAAATTGCAATCTGCTGAACAATTTTCACACCAGTATGTCTGGCAAGCCAGCTTTTCTTGGAACCACAGACAGCTCGCAAAAATGGGAGCAGAGACTGGATCCCGAGGGAAGAAGCCACAACTGCAAATGTACGAGCAACAGTATTACGAACATAGTCATCTGAATGGTCAATATCGGGCCGAAGCACAGATATCATATGTGCCAGTCCAGCAGCCTTGGATAAATTTGAAATGATTTCACGGCCCTCCAGTCGCGTAACCATGTCCTCATCAATCAGAAGTGGCATGATGACAACCAGAATCTTGTGCGTGTAAGGTCTAATGAGCTCTTCCAAACGAAACAACACTCTTCCAACCACCTTAACTAGCAAATGACGTTCCTGATCCTCCAATGACTTGCTCATCAATAAGGGAAGAATGACATTAAATATGTGATTTGCTCCAAAATAACGAGAGTTCTCTTGTAGTTGTCGCAAAGAGACCTTACGAACTTGTGGAGAGCCATTCTTGATCATAAGAATGAGTTTCATGCATTGTATCTCTTTTTTCTCGTCGTTGGTCAGAGTATCCAGATTTGTATCCTTAGTACTGATAAGCTTTCCAAACACCTTCATGTCCGCCTCTTTGAAGAATTGAATTTCTTTTAGTCCAGGAACATCATGGATCAGCTGCGGATTAAAGAACTTGAACTCCTGCTGCAATGTGCTCTGCTCTGGAATCATGTATCCATCCACGTTCGTGAGAGAATTAAACGACGTTAGATCTGGAGGAACGGTCAGATCCGGCTTGTAATCTACTGGAGGATCAATCTTGCGGAACCCACTGGGCAACAGCAGGTTCAGGTTCTGTTCGGTCAATGGGATGCCGTCAATAACTGGGACTTGTGCCACTGGAGTCTCCTCTTCCCATCTGGACTTACGAGATGGACCTTCAGAGGTAGTGTTCTCGTCTCCCACATCCCACCGTCGTTTCCGTTCGCGACGAGTTGGAGTTCGGTCTCTTTTCTCTTCTTGTGGCTTCTGTTCTTGCTCCCTTGACTCTCTCTGTTCCTCCTCTTCTTTGTTCTTATATCTCTTTTCCATGGCCTCACGATAGCTCACTGTCTTGGAAACATCGCTCATGTCTTCTAATCGATGCAAAGTCTCATATTTGCGCTTTTGGTAGGTATTTTCACGGGCTGAAAGCGCCTTTTTCTCTGCCTTTCTCGCTAATGGATCCTCATAATTCTCAGCCTCTTCAGACAATTCCTGTTGAAATTGTTGAGGAATAGAATAGCTGGCTGTGAGTTTCACACCGTGTCCATTTTTGTCGGAGCGATCGTCCAGCGGAATCACCTTTTGCGACATGGCCTTTGAACTAAAGAATCTTGAATATTTTATTATTTTTGAAACTCCGCCTCACCTCAGTGGCTTGTAAAGTGGCTGTTGGCCAAAAAACTGTTAAAAACAGAATCTTAAAGGAGAAAAAAATACATCAAGAAGACTGTCTGTTAACATGAGTTGGTGCAAGGTCCTGGCTCTCGGAGCCCTTTACTTTCCACTTACGTTGGCTGCTGATTCAGATTTATCGATAATCGGCACGTGGTCGTCTAAGTCTAATACCGTGTTTACTGGTCCTGGATTCTATGATCCTATAGACGAATTACTTATCGAGCCAGCGTTGCCTGGAATCAGCTACTCGTTCCTTGATGGCGGCTTTTTTGAAGAAGCTCTTTATCAGGTCACGCCAAACCCGCAAAATCACTCTTGTCCCGTTGCAGCACTTATTTTCCAACACGGTACTTACCAAGTGAATGAGACAGGATCGATCATCCTTACACCATTTGAAGTCGACGGAAGACAATTATTGAGTGAGCCATGTAAGGACAACGGAGTTTCAACCTACTCTAGATATTCACAGATAGAGGTGTTCGAGAAATACCAAGTGAGCCTGGACTCGTACCACGGTAGATACAAATTACAATTGTACGAAAGTGACGGATCGCCAATGCAACCGCTATATCTCGCTTACAGACCCCCTCAAATGCTGCCAACCATCACCATGAATCCAACTGAAGGAGCAGACGGCGCGCAAAATACAGCAGCACCAGCATCATCATCTACAGGATTATCTAAGAAAGTTAAGAGATCTTTGGAAAATAGATACAGAACTAATGCTGTGAGGAAATCCAAATATGATTATGACGTGTTGTGGTATGTGTCGATAGCAATGATCCTTGTGGGAGGATTGATGGTCTGGAGAGGATAAAACACCACCTAGCAATGTATTTGTATAAGACTTAGCAAGCTCATTTTTTCACGTCGTAGAATCTTCTGTACTTGTCATCGATCTCGGTAAGGTAGTAGGTGCCCTTTGGAATGTACTCGATATCACCTTGTGGCTTGATGGACTTCTGCAAGTGCAGTTTCTCCCTCAGAGCAAGACATGCTTCGTACTCTTCTGGTGTCTTGTGCAATCTGTTGGCCAACTTGTTCTTGACATCCAGAACCTTGATGATTGGTGAAAGGTCACCAACAACCTTCAGAGAGAAGAGAGAAGCAGCAAGACCAGACCCGTAAGAGAACATACCAATTCTCTTGCCCTGAAGTGCATCGTTACCAGCGTACTCCAAAAGAGAAGCAAGCGAACCGTACAAAGATGCGGTGTACATATTTCCAACATTGGTGGCAACCTCCAAGGATGGCTGGACTCTCTCCTTGTTCAAACTTTTGGCGAGACCAACAAAAAGTTTCTCAACGTTCTTATCAGCCAACGAGGCATCGTAGTCCATAGTAGCAAGCTCTGCATCGACCTCTGGGAAGAGAGATGGATCCTGTCTGAAGTCATCGTAGAGCATTCTGGCAAAAGATTTGACCACCTGCTTGCAGGTTGGAACATGGAAGCAGTTGTAGTCAAAGAATTTCACACCAACAAGCTTGGAGTCCGATAGACCCTTAGCAGCAGCTTTCTTCGAGTAGCTTGCGTAACACTGGTCGACAGCCTTGACGTAACACTTGAGCGAGAAGTGGCCGTCCACAACAGGGTACTCAGAGGCGAAGTTTGGCTTGTAAAAGTCGTACGCGTGCTCCATGTACGAACCTCTGATAGACTCGAAAGCCAATGGAGCGTCTGGGCCAATTAACATGGCGACTGTTCCTGCACCACCAGTAGGTCTGGCAGAACCTTTCTCATAAATGGCGATGTCACCACAGACCACGATTGCGTCTCTGCCATCCCAAGCAGACGACTCAACCCAGTTGATAGCGTTAAACACAGCGTTGGTTCCACCATAGCATGCGTTCACAGTGTCGACACCCTCGATGTCGGCGTTGTCACCAAAAAGCTGCATCAACACAGACTTCACACTCTTAGACTTGTCCAAAAGGGTTTCCGTTCCCACTTCCAATCTACCGATCGAGTTTGGATCGATTTCATATTTCTTCAGTAGGTTGTTGCAGACTGTCAAGGCCATCGAGTAGATATCCTCTCTGTCATTCACAAAGGCCATGTTGGTCTGTCCTAGGCCAATCGTATATTTGCCTGCCGAAATACCGTCGTAAGTCTCAAGCTCTGCTTGATGCACGTACTGGCCAGGAATGTAGAACTCCATGGCTTTGATACCAACATTCTGAGGACGAGTCATTGTCTATAGCGTAGTTTTCAGTTCAATTAGGGGCTGCGAAGCTGTAAATCAATTAGCAGTGTAAGTGATTGATAATAAAAAGAGATAGAGAAAGAGGGAAATCTTGATAAATCAGAGATTTTTTTGTGTAAACGACCGACACGTTAAACGAGTAATGCGAAAAGGAAAATTATCAGGAATCGAGCAATTGCTTAGCTAATATTATAACATGGTCTCCAGAGTATGGTCTCTGGAGTGAATGGGTAAGGTCTAAGGTGTTGAGGACAAGACGTCTCACTGAACGAACCCACAACCGATGTATGCGACAATCGTTGTCAATAGTGTGTGTATGGTTACATTGTGGTGTGGAAGAGTTTACTGAAAATAGTGGATATATATATGGGGGGCACTCGCCCTCTCCGACGGAACGAAATGCATCTTAATTGCTAGTTATTAAGAGTTATGTTCTATATTCTGTCCTAAGTTAGTGCTCTATAATTGTATGCCTTCTATATTTAATTACCCACACTGTACTCGTGACCGAAGACGCGACTGTTGACTATAAGCTACTCAGAACGTTAGAGTATTACTACAGTATTACATAATTGAATTTCCTGGTCAATTAAGATAACTGAAAATCATCCATACACCGGAAATACAAAAGTTGCCGAACGAAGGCTTAAACTACTATGCAATTCTCTGGTAATAGACTAGCGTTTTCAGCAGCTTGTATAACCCACGGGCATAATTTTTGTCATCGGCACCTTAGGACAGAATGAAGAGCTTTCTTCTCCAGCCACTAACAATATAGGATACATTTTCTCAAGCTGGATTTTGGCTACTGCTCCCATTTTCATATTCTTTCTCAGATGACTTCAGCGAGCAAAGTCACTTTTTTTTCAAACCACGAGATGTGACTGGATAGACCAGTGACTCTGAATACTGGGACAATCCGAATGTGAGGTTCGTTGAGTGGCAATCCTCGTCCTCCAGTACTAATCCCCAGTCTAAACGAAACTTATAGTATTACCTAAGCAGTTTCAATTCCTAATAGAGATTAAATCATTAATTAGCAATGCTAGTATATATGTCGTGTGTTCATTTAATGCGAGAGAGCCAGAGCTCGTAGTTACGTGAGGCAAAATCCCCAGGGGTATGGATAGTGCGCCGTGATGCCTGTGGAGTGAGTTGTACGCCCCAAGAGTCTTCGGCTACTTTGGGGGCTTCGTAGAGCCACTTCGATGAAAGTTCGGTTAACTCAGAGTGTGGCCAGACCTGCAGGTCACAATGCTGTATCTCATAAGATTCGTCACTATCGTAAGCATCCAAGGCGGGCGTGTCATCCAACAAAGAAGGCAAAGATCCTGCGTACGTCGATCGCCGCGTCGAATTCTGAGAAGTGGAGTAGGAGTTTATCTGGAGATCTTCCAGGGTGAACAAATCGCCATCATCCGGAAATTGGGGTTCTGGCGATGGTGACTTGAAGTTGGTTGTAGAATAGGTTACCAGCTTGCTTGTCTTGGGCAATTGCTGGCCATGTGTGTCAAAAACAGAGTCCTTTATCTGGCATTCCTTAGAGCAGTAGATGCTGCTGGAGGATTGGTCTAGCTGCTTGTTGTCAACTATGCAAAACTGATCGTGGAGAAACAACATGGTAGACATTTGTGTTTGAATCTGCTTCGAATGTGTGCCCTATTTATATCTGCGGCTATCGGTGCGGAGTTACTAGCCACGGCAAGCCACAGGGGGAATAAGAGCCACCGCCAAGAGCAAATTTTCGCAGCAGCTCCTGGTTTGGAGACAATCAGTCACGCGCATTGCTACAATGCATTAGCACCATTTCCAATTATTCGCTATATACAGGTAGGGAAAAATTAAGGATGAGTCAAAATATATCAAACCACCGCCACACCTCGTCATCCGATATCACAGAAAGGATCCACATTTCCCCGATCATCAACATTTTCATCAACACATCCTTACTCCAGCTCAACCATGCACAGTGCAGCGACATTGCGCAATCGGGCATCGAATTCTTCCTGGGTGCGTAGTGGGGCTCCACTGTCCAGTTGAGCACGTAGCTCTTTCTGGGCTTTGTCGATTACGTCATCATTAAGAAGCTCACCCGTCTTGACGTAATGTTCAGCCAGGGTGATCAGGTGCTCGATCGCTGTTGGGTTAGTGACCATAAACATGGCATGCTCCTCCGACGTCTGGAGGAATTCTTGTGCCACACTGCGGAATTTCTCGAGTCCTTGCTGTTCCTTCTCTTGCGAAAGCAGCTCCAGATACTTGGACCCCACAGCAACAGATAGTGGAATTCCATTGTCCCGTAGGTTTTGGACAACCTCTTCCATCTCCGAAAAACTCTTCGAGTTTTCTGCAAGCACGTCAAAAGTCCAATCTGGAACGTCAGGAACAAACATGAATAGCTGCTGATCAGCAGTGACAAAATCATACAAGTCCAATGGAGAATGGTAGGGAATCTGTCTGAGCTCCTCTTCAAGTGAGGAGGAGTCAAGTTCTGAGTGGTTGTAGTTGTTGTGATGGAAGTAAAGATCTCTGACAACCAATGGGATGTTGATCATGTCTTTGGCAAGCTGTTCTTGTCCAACCTTAAAAAGAGCGTCCGCAAAGGTAGCCAGATCGTTAGGGTCGAGGAAAAGGGTAATGTGCAACAACCGCATTTCAAGGACATTCAGCAGCTTTTCCTGATCGTTAAGGAATCCCGAATGGTCAGCCATTAGCTGGAATGTCACTCTTGATGGTTGCAGTCCTGCCTCGTTGACTTCTAGCAGGATCTTTTCGAACAACTCAGAATTTCTGGTCACCACACAGGCAGTCAAGAAAACGTTGTAGGCGTCCATACCAAGACCGAATCCAGAGTCCACAAACAGTGTTCTGTACTTTGAATATGTCTCATCGTCAAATACCTCGGAGCCAGCCAAATTGGCACTCACCCACCGGATCAATTCTTCCTGAGTCACCTGCATTCCACTTTCAATCACATCCTGGAAGATTATGTTGACTAGCTCAGGACTCAAGTACATCGCATAACTCTTAACAATTTCCAAAAATTGCTCCAAATGCTCTGGTTGCATGTGTTTGGCACGAGGAACAGGCATCTTGGCATATTCTTCCAACAGTTTGTGGATACTAAAGTTTTCTTCTTCAGCCTGCAAACTCTTGAGAAACAACTCGTATAAAGTATCTTCTATTGTTTCTCTTGGTACCTGAACACGAGATTGTAACACTTCCATATCAGCCTGGCCCTTCACTAGCCCGACAACAGCTTGATAAAAGGCCGTTTCAGCACCTTCCTGCTCCTTGATCATTCGCAGAGTACTGTCCTCATCTACAACCTCCTTCAAGAACTTGTCGCCAAATTGCGTCAAACCAGTACCAAAAGAAGTTAGGAAATCTGGAGAAAGCTTCTGAATATGGTCCATAGAAGTATACTTTAGCAGCTCGTTTTGAAGGTTCAATACTCTGGTAGTAACAGAAGCGTTACTTTTGCCCAAGTAGGCCTTATACCAGTCAAACGTTGCAAAACGAGAAATAGCACTTTCGTCATCTTCAGGTTTGCGGGTCATGTCGACCGCATCAAAATCCAGATCGTTGTCATCTTCTAGTTTGCCCTTCAATGAGTAGAAACGTGCCAGTTTAGGGCCTAGCACGGCTCTACTGTTGCGGAACGACCGCAGAACAAGCAAACTCATGGTTAGTACTATTTTTTTTCCTTATATTTTTTATACTATATGATTACATCATCTATGGGTTGTTGATTCTAGCAATGTATGCCTTCGAAATCAGGTTCCACGATCTCATAAATTTGGACGCACAGTCTGTGATGCAGTGCTCTTCCACCGACGACAAGCTAGACGACGGTTGGAAAATGCATTTGTCGAAACACTGCTCAGTCAGCGAATTCACCAGAGAAGTGGCGTAGGCGGTAGCCATTTCGGTAGCAATCGAAGTCTTCACTTGGTCTTTAATCTGTTGTGCTTGCACAGAGTTCAGCGACGAGCCAGAACCTGCATTGCTCTTTGATCCACCCAGGCCGAGAAATGAAGACATATTTAATTTTTTCTATTGAGAGGTGCACGATTAAGTAATCTAGCTAGAATTTTCAGATTCGTCGACGTCCTCTTTATTTTCCCCAACGTCCTGATTGATTTCACCATCATTGTCATCATTATCATCATTATCATCTTCTTCTTCTTCCACTTCCGCCTCTTCTTCACTTCCTCCAAAAATGTTTGATTTTCCCTTCTCCTTCAAGAAATCGTCCAAAGTCTGTAACTTGTATTTCTTCCCGCTTGGCTCTGGCTTGACTTTCACTGCGCTAACAGAAGTTATCATCTCAGGCTCACTGACGTGAGAAACAGATTTATATCGATTGTAGTCCTTCAATTGAAACTCCTGCGCCCGTAATTTGTTGTAATATTCTAACAAGTCAGGATCCAGCTGCTGTGGTGTAGTTTGGTTGTATTTAACCAGTCCATAAGTATTATCAGAAGCACTGAGAGATATTGGAGAAAATTTTGAGGTCTGAAACAAGAGAATAGATAATTCCACCTCCTCTATCTTTTCATAGCATTTTTCGAGAATGTGTTTCTTGCTTTCATAATACTCTAGGAAATCAATGGTCGATGTGGCATTCAAATCCGGGTCGGCATAAACAACGTTTGGCAATATGGATCCAATCATTCTGGATCTGTCACGAATATCGAGATTAGCGTCATATTTGGTGAATTGTAGAACCAAATTGAATATTTTCCACACCATGTTGTCGAAATTATAAGTTTCTCCATGTTGTTTAGAGTAGTAGATGTCTTTGGATATCATCTTAGTCAAAGCGGTTAAAATCTCAAGCTTGACCATATATTCCTCATCACGGAAGTTTTGTGTTAAAATACGCATCAAATCAGGAATGAAATCGCTTAGCGTGATACATTTATCATTGTTGAACTGATTATTGGAGAATTCACCTACCAGCCATATGATGGAAGCCTTGGCAAGAGACGAAAGATCGGAGTCATTAACCAAAATGCCAGTCAACTTGATAAGAACGTCTATCTTACCCATCAAGTCACTCTGAATCATCATTCGGAGTCCAGTGACGTACTCTGCAACAAGATGCTCGTCTTTTTCTGTGTTCAGCTTGTTTAGGAATAATTGACTGATTTTATGCAGCTGCTCAGGAGTAGCCATGAACTGGTTGAGTTGTTTAATGGCCGCAATCTTGAGATTCTTAGGTGCAGTATCGAGCAGGAAAACTAACTCTGAAAATATTGGATCAAATGTCTCTGGTGTAATCAATTTCACAAGGATCACTAGCTTGAGCTCACTGACACGACCCGTGTCCCTAGGCAACGGAATGAAGTACGTGAACTGCTTTGAATGGAAGCTCAGAAGGCGACGGTCTAATAAATAAATAATTTCGCTCAACACGTATATTGTCGTTTGATCATTTTCCAGAAATTTGACTAACATCTTTGCTATTGGGAGCTCGGCCAATTTGAACGGAAAGGTATTGACCACACAACGAATCATACTCAAAATCACGTTAGCGGAAGCTGAATACACCAGAGGCTTCAGCTTCGTATAGAGAAGCTCCAGCTCAAGACAAATAGCAGACTCTGTGGCCCGTGGGAGATAGAGTTTGGCATAATCGGTGGCCATGTCTATAAGAATCACCTTGGAGTAGTCTTCGAGTTGGTTCAATTTCGACACTAGATGGATGAACCTCGGATGGATCAAGTCCAAGTATCCTGGGAAAATGCTATAGAAACAATTCAAAGCCGAGCTGAGCACTTTTGGATCAGTGTCACTAAGTAATGTATCCAGGAATTTGTACAATTGCGCAGGGATACTGGAATCGTCTCTGAGGCTAGATGCCAAATCACGGTTCCTGTTATAGCTGGAGTCGAGCTGAAAGCATTTCACAATTGCAACAGCTGTTGAGGACCTCACCAGGGGAGAAGAGTCCACAACTGTACGTTTGATGGAAAGAATAAGAATAGGTAAAATGGCTGGAATTCGAATTCCACTCAGCGTCCGGATTGCCAATGCTCTGTTGATGCAATTTTTGTCGGTAAGTGATTTCTGAATAGCATTAATGGACAGCAAAGCAATGTCCTGTTGCATGTGGTTATATCGCAAAAGTATCAAGTAGACGAGTCGTTTTATTTTTAGGTTGTTCGAGGTGATGTTCTTAATGACATGGGGGAAGTACTGCAGAATTTCGGAGTCTGAGTTTTGATTTGTGGTCATTAAGCGCACTAGATACTTGAGTGAGCTCATAATCTCCTTGTCGGCGGAGGAATTGAGTCCCTCAACAACCTCTGACGATGTGAGGTGTTCTTGTTGCGTATATCCATTGGATAGGAACCTGTTAAGCGCAGGCGGGAGTTTCATAGATTTGCCATTGATGGCCTCGTTGACAGTCGAAGACAGGTTTTTAGTAGCATTTTCAAGCAACACACCAATGTTTTTCCCGAGTTCAGCCATGGCAAACTAGTAAGCCGAAAACAAAAAACGTAGTGTCTGGCGATTTTTTTTTCCAAAGTGTATTAGAGGCATTACCAAGTTGGACCCGGAAAGATGGGCCCCAAGAAGGACACAGTTACTGTGAATACAGACAATGGTGACCGAAAGCTTACCAGAACACTTTCAGTAAACAGTCTGATTAAGAGCGAGCCATTCTCAAAGCTTTTCAAGAAGAATAACAAACGTTCGAGATCGGACGATTCTGATCTCGAGGATGCAGATTTGGGCGAGGAGCCTCCTATTGTGAAAAAAACTAAGACACGCTCTAGCAAGGATGAAGAGGAGTTCCGTAAAAGAGAAAAAGAGTATGCTGAGTTGCTACCGCCAGAGTATCGTAAGTATCGTCCCCTCGGCTTCAAGTTGAATCTGCCGCCAAAGGACCGGCCGGTGAGAATCTATGCGGACGGAGTATTTGATTTATTTCACTTGGGCCACATGAGACAACTGGAACAGTGCAAGAAAGCGTTTCCGAACGTGACGCTTGTTGTGGGGATCCCTAACGACGTGGAGACGCATAAGCGCAAGGGGCTGACCGTTCTAAGCGACAAGCAAAGATACGAAACTCTGAGACATTGCAAGTGGGTCGATGAGGTGGTGGAGAATGCTCCTTGGATTTTGACCATGAATTTTTTGAAAGAACACAAAATTGACTATTGTGCACATGACGATCTGCCCTACGAGGCACAAGGAATTGACGACATTTATAAACCTGTGAAGCAGGCCGGAATGTTTCTGGCTACCCAGCGGACGGAGGGAATCAGTACAAGCGATATTATCACGAAGATCATCAAGGATTACGACAAATATTTAATGCGCAATTTTGCCAGGGGTGCTACGCGCAAAGAGCTAAATGTTTCCTGGCTGAAGAAAAACGAGCTGGACTTGAAAAAACAAATCAACGATTTCAGGTCGTACTGGAAGAAGACCAATGATAGCTTAAACACTACATCACGCGACCTTTACACGGAAGTGAGAGAGTTTTTGAAGGGAAATCCTAAAAAACAAGAAAATTCTTCTGCGGACTCGCCAGCCGTCAAGTTTGCTTCCAAATTCAACGGCAATGGGCTTAGTCGTACTAATTCTCGACGTAGCTTGATTGAAAACTTCAAAGACTGGGTCGGAATCGATAGCCATTCGGAATTCGAGAGCGAAGATGAATACAAGCCGGTTGTCACGAAAAGGGGACGCAGAGTGAAGAAGCCTGCAAAATAATTACTAGAAAAAAATATCTTGAAAAATATTCTATATCATGTTCACCATTGCTAATCTCAAATATCTCGAGCCTACAGCCCTGCGACAATGGTTCGAACAAAAGTGTACAAATCGTGGCTCTACCTTTTTAGTGGTAGATGTTAGAGATTCAGATTATATCGGCGGCCACATAAAGTCGTGTCTACATATCCCTAGTACCAGCATAGCTAGCAGTTGCGAGGCTATTATGGATGAGCTGGTGAAATCGAAAGCGGATAGCGTGGTATTCCACTGTGCACTATCTCAACAACGCGGACCCGCATCCGCAATGAGATTCATGCGCTATTTGAGCAATCTTGACCCAGAACCAGATCTTAATGTGTATGTGCTCAAGGGTGGATTTGTTGAGTGGCAGCAACTGTATGGCACAGATTCAGAGGTGACAGAAGGATATGACGAATCCATATGGAAGTGATCACTGTTTGCGGCTTTTTGGTTGCTTTTTGAGCCGCTTGGATGGCTGTTCTTGTTGTTTTTCGGATTCGTCCGGCTTCTGCGACTGTTCGCCATCCCGCAACTTACTTGTTGCATTCTTCAGCCGTTGACCCATTGCAAGGTTCCGGCGTCGCCTAATCATTTCCACAGGGAAAAACTCTTCTATACTGGTTTGTGGACGGTTCATGTTCTGAATAATTGGCAGCAAGATCTGATCAACTTTGTCCTTGTTCCATCCCACATTGTACATCAGGAATGTACGTAGTCTATCCAGGTTGGGATAGCCCCAACTGAACTCCGACTTGTCGTGGTCCACCTCAGGGTGATTGTATGCTTCAATGACTCGTTTGTCTGGGAACTCAGGGGTGAGGAACAAGTCGGACTTCTTGAGAGATTTGCGCAATTTCCGTTTCACAGGAGTCTCCGTCGACTCGTCAATATGACCATTTTGGTATTCCAGCCACCATTGCTTAAAATTTTCCAAGCCTCTAAACTCCGCCAAGATCTCCATAGCGGCCACTTTACCCACTCCCTTTAGCCCTTCTGTATAATCGCTGCCGAGCAGCAGTGCCAGTTCGATCAACATGCTCCGTTCCAGCCCAAGGTCCCGCTCAATATCCTCAAGTTGGTAACACTCCACGAAATTCTTTTCGTTGAACATATTCTTATAAATACGATCTCCGCCAAATAGAAAACAATCAGAATCATCTGTAATGATTCCATCCACCAAGTTCAGCCGTAAAAGTTCAGCACATTGTGCTTCTGCTTCCATGGGAGCTGTAATATAAGGAAGTCCAAACCGAGAAAGCAAATCTTGGACATCAAGAATCATTTTCGTGGTGACCTCATCTGCATCTCTTTTCTGCTTTTTAAGCCCTTCTTGAAGTTGAACCTCATCATCCATAGTCCAGAATGATGATCCTGATGGTTTGGACTTCTTAGACCCAACTTGCCCAACAAAAGACTCGTAGGCTGCTTCTTCATTCTCCAAATTCTGCTCGAGCTCTTCCTCATCAGAAAAAACATAATCTAACGGCGCGGAATCGTTCAAAACATTTGTGTTCTCCTCATTGGTATCCTCTATCAGTATTGGGGTTTCCTTCGACAAAATCTCATTTGAGTTCTGTTCTGAAGTTTTGGAGTTTGCCCTGTCATTATCATTAGTGGCGGCGCCCGTAGTATTTTTGATATCACTAATATCTAAGCTCAAATGAGGGGAAAGAACGCCCTTGTTCTTGCTCTCCTTTGGAGAATCGCGGTCCCGCTTATCTGAAAAGACGTCGGAATTAAAATTTTCAGACAGTGGTTTAGCAGGCGTCGCGGATGTTAAAGCGTTATCTTCATCCGGTTCAGCTTGTCGCTCCTTTTCTTTTCCCTCATGTGGAACATTAGCCACAAAAACATCTGGCTTTTCATCTTCAGATGACATGTTTTCAACAAATTGAATCGAATGCTCATCCTCGCTTTTGATTTCAATATCCGATCCCCCGTCCGCTTTCAGATACATTTCAACATCATCGTAGTCGAATAAGCCCACCTTTTCGTCTTCAGTTTGCTTCTTCTCAGGTATCTCAAAAGTCTTGTGAGCATTGTTACTAATTTTAGACTCAAACCACACCGGCGTATCGATTGATCCTTTCTCCTGCTTTTTGCCACCTGCGGTCGGCTTTTCGGGCCCAGGTTTCGACAATAGGCTCCAATTAAACTTTGGGATCGTAACCTTATCTATGTTAGTTTCCAAGGACTTCTGCGATAAGATTAAAGGCGGTGCAGACCCAAATTCGAAAGGAGCCTCATCAACAGTCTCGTTCTCCATCATGTTATAATAGTCTTGTTTCGATCGTTCAATCGCCTCTTTCAACTCTTCATCTTTCGATAACTCCACGGCCTGCTCCATTTCTGGTTTATTCTTTTTCGCGTAATCATAAAGCGATTGGATCATAGCCATGGTGGTATCTTCGTCTTCATGAGTCGTCTCCACCTCCCCTACAAACATAGGCTCAAAAGGAGCAGGTTTGCTATCATCCATTAAATCCTCCCACTCTTCGTCCTCTTCTTCGTCCTCATCGTCATCTTCCTCGCTGTTCAAATCAATGGCTTTTTCGGCCGTATGGCCTTCATCTTTGATCGATAATGTATATCCATTTTCACTTCTTTGGAGTTCATATGCTCGCTCTCGGTCACTAGCAATCCTCCGCGATTTGATATCATCAGTACTGTCCATTCCAGCAACATTCATCAACCTCTGAGTAAGGAAATTCCGCTTCTGGACCATCTGTATCTGGAACTTGGAGAAGTCCATGCTGTTTGGAAAAAGCGTCTCCAACTGTTCTTTTGTATAACCCATTCTCAATCTGGAACGCAAACGCAAATGCGAGATAACAATGTACTGTGTTGAAAGTGGAAGTCGCGCAAATTCAGCTGATTTCGGATCAACTGTATCTAGATCAATGCCTCCAAGTTCTTCTTGCAAATCAGACGTCAGCCTAGAGTATTCATAATCTGTAATCATCCGCTGATCATCTTTCCCCACTTTAAAACTCTCAAGCTTCGGCAGGTCGTACTCGTCCTGCCGCCTAAACATTTTCCCCTCCTTCTCCTGTTTGGGCTCCTTCTCTTCTTGTTTCTTGCGCGGATCAAAGTAATTATTATCCTCATATAATTCTCCAAATTGGAGCTGATCAGCAGCAACTTCCTTCTTCTTGGACTTCGACCGAGGCTTCGGTACCACTGAAGGACGACCCTCGGCGTGGTTTTGCAACTGCTTGGCCAACAATTTCCGAGCAACCTCTTCTGCTGTTTCTTTGTGACCTTCCCTGAGCTCCTTTCTACGACTAATTGTCTGTTTCTTTAGTAATGGTGCTCCACCATCAAAAACAAAGATCGGCTTGATGCCGAAGTAGAGTAGCTTGCATATTCGGCGAAAGAAACCAACAATATGCGAATTAATCAATTGGTTTCCTTGAGCATCTCTCACCGCCTTAAGAAACTGGTAGATCCAAATTGATGCATCAACCGCGAGTCTTTTCTTACCCAGAGCTTCAAGTCGAACAGGGCGTGCGGTTGGTCCAACGATATCCCATAGACCATGAACACCCATGCTATGTATATATTGTAGATTTATTAATTGCTGAAATTATGAGGTCGATCGACGCGAAATGGTGCTAGAATTCTTAGCAGTAAGGATATTTCTCCCAAATAACTCTTACCCCTTTTTTATTTGGGCGATAACCACGAGCAAGACTCAAATTTGTCTAGAACTGCTCGAATCACTCGTTTTGCCGCTGATGGCAGACTATAAGGTGAGTAGCGCCCGTGAAACACATCGCGCCAAATCTAACCCGCCAGTTACGTACACCAATAGCCAGCAAGAGAAAGCTAAATCAGGAGTTCATGGTCGCCTACACGCCAGAGCATCCACACTCAATGCCTAACCTTGCGACTCAAACAAAATCACAGGGCAAGTTCATTGCACAGTTCGGCAACAACGAACAGAAAACGTGCTACAACCTGTTTAAAGAGCTTAAGGACTCTCCGAAAACCAACGGGGAGCTGCAGACTCCAGGTTCACCAGTTCCACTTGGGCAGCTGACTCCTTTTCTCGTTACAAGTCAGCCGCCCCGACAGGTGTCTAATACCTCCCCAAGTAAGCAGCGACAGCAAGACCACTCTCCATTGTCACCATCAATACAGCCTATATTCATTCTTCCGAGCGACCATGACAGAGACATGATGTCTTACACAGAAATGCAAAGGTTCCCTTCCGAATTCAATCCACGACAGGCAGCTAATATGCCTCACAAAGAGAAAGTTGACAAATGGATTGTCAACGTTCCAGCGTATCCAAACCAGAGTAAAGAGACATGGTACAACGAGTGTTATCCACCTGTTGTGGAACTTTCAACTGCAAGCACGCCAGAAGAGTCTGATATGGAATTCGCTAGTCGCCAAGATATCATCGAATTCCAGTCTAGACTCATCACCTTTCTTGTTAATAAGTCGTATTACAACGATCCGACGGAAGATATCAATAGGGGCGAGGAGTTTGAGGAGGCCAACATGGCAGGTGAGTACTGTTACGAAACCAATGATGGTGATTTCAATTACCAAGACGGCATTTATTGAATTTACTGGCCCGGCGTAGCGACGCAGGAACTTTTCTATACAGAGTAAGTGCTGATGTAAGAAATTCATAAAAAATAGTGAAAAATAATTAAATACCATCAAGCATGAGCACTGTAAATCCGGCTACTGTGCTGTTGAATCGGATTCTGGGGCTCAAAGAACTTTCACCACTTATTTTGGTACTAGATACCGTGCTTCAGTCTAGCTTCCATCTCCAGAAGGAGTTTATTTACAGAGCAAAAGCAGAGTCACAGTCAATCCATACCACTTACCTGTCATTTGAGACACTTAATCGACCCGAGGTTGATGAGTTTATCCAGTGTCAAGAATTGTCAGTAGTTCAAATTGTGAAAAGTATCCAGAAAGCTTCCAAACAGGTTATTTTCATTGATTCGCTTAATTATATCCCAGATTCGGAGCTCAATTTGTTTCTCCGCAGTCTCATCTCACCAAATGTTGTTGTTTGTGCAGCATACCATACATCAATACCATCAATACGTCGTACAGGATTTGAAAATGTTCCTTCTACGCTACAGAAGCTGATGTTCATGGCAACGACGATATTTGAACTTCGCCCAGCTGGAACAACTCTCACTGACGAAGAGCTCGAAATTGCTGCCCATAAACTAGAGTTACCTGTCGGAGTGGCTAACAGACCTAAGTTCGAGGCCAAACTGATCTACAGGCGTAAATCTGGGCGTGCTCTAGAGTACAAGTTTGACATCGATACTATTACACACGAATATATGGTCAAGCAAGAGCAGATCGCTGACAACGATGAGGCGGAAATGCTCGAGAACCTCACTACCTTCAACCTCACCACCACCCAAAAACAGAAGCTTGCGCGCGAACAAGTTGATCTACCGTTTTTGCAGGCCCAACAGTCCCTTGGAGCAGTTGGAGGTGCCATTGTTTATGAGTTTGAAAAAGACGACGACTACGACGAGGATGATCCGTACGAGGATCCATTCTAGTTTCTATGGAGTGTCTTCATCGTCTGCTGTTGTTGTTTGCCGGGTAGTCTTCTTGCGCGGCCACAGACTAGGCAACTTAATGAATTGGAAGCGTGGCTCGATACAACGTTCAATAAACCAGTTTCTCAGGGTATTCTCGATAATAGAGCTGATCCGAGGGATATTTTCAAGCTTTGTGCGAGAGCCAATCAGTGACTTGATTTCAAATTCGAGCCTGAAGTCAGGGCTAAACGAAAACATCAGGCCCACAGAGTTATCCGGTCCGTCCGATTCTTTTAAGCTGCTGATTAGAGAAACAGTCAAGCAGCCAGAGAACCGCACTATCGACACAGAAAGTTTGACTGGTAGTGAGGCAGCTAGTGGTTTTGGCTGGTTTATTAGTAATTTAGTTTCCACTCCTAAAGTAAAGGTATCTGCGACGTCGACGTCGATTTTGGCCTCCAGCCGGCCATCTGTATTTTTGATCCTACAATTGCTGAAAATAGGATAGTCGTTTCCAATGGATATTTCAGTAATGACGATTTTGTCTAGAAAGTCAGGCACTATGGTGGAGCTAAACACCTCGTTCAGCGAGCGGTGAATGTTATTGTTGTTAAGTGCTTCATCACGGAATTGAGATATGACTTGTGCAACAAGCACGTTGAACCAATCTAGCGATTCTGGCTGATGACTTCGCACGTCATAATAAGTTTTCTCTAGAATGGTGTCGATGGTAGACTCCTCGCTTTCTGGCGCAGGAATAGGGGCATTGAGGACAGGGACTTTAACTTTCTTGGAATTTGCAGGGGTTGCAGGTGCAGACTCACTGAAAACAAAGAACCGGATGAACATCACGAGCAAAACAATTACTGACATCTGACCCAGGATAAGGCCGTGCGTGAATGTCCATGTGGGTTGGGGCGGCGTGAAAATAAGCTGTGGTGTTCCCGAATACGAAACAAGATGTCCAGCTAATGCCTGCGATAAGTAACTCTCCACCGATAGCGATGGTTCGGGAAGAGAACTTGTTCCAGTATAATCGGCAGACATAAATAAACAAATCTCCGAATTAATCAAATATTTTTCATAAATATTTTACTTTAATTAATGTAAGAATCTAAACAGGAAGTTGACTCCGACAGAAAAGGCAAGAGCGGCGCAAATTAATGGCGGCCCGACCTGGTCGTCATAACGAACAGCGCGCTTGTTCCGAATATTAATCACCCGGAACACGTAAACGTATGACGAGTAGATAATAGTCAAGATGGCTGTGAAGTAGAAACAAGTAGACGTAATGAGCGAGACAAGGTCCCCGTAGTTCAGAAGAGTATGAGCTGTCGCACCAAAAATCAAAGCAATCGAAAGCCATGAAAGAAAAGTCCTTTCAGTAGCAAAATAGACTTTTGGCTCGACCCTAACAACAACAGAGATCCTCTTTCCTGGTGGGGCTTTGAACTTGGTCTCAAAAACAGTGCCATCTGGGACCTTGTTGAAAGACATATCTGGCTTAGTTAGGTCCTTGTACCATGAAACCAACTTCCCAATTAATGAACCATCCAGGGGCTCGGTGATCTCTTCAATTATATTATGATTCTCATTGAAAGAGACAGAACCGTAGCCAGGCGCAGACGAACCAGAGGTAAGACTAGACCCAACAAGCTCCTCCTCATCCAGTTCACCATTCCCGGACTCAATCTGCCGTTGACGAATAATCCCGTAGTTTTCGTTCCTCTTGGGTTTCTTTATATCCACGTCCATTTGCGGCAGCCAGAACGGTATCAGATCAACTCTCTCGGGCAGCAGCGTAGCACAGCCGTGTATAAACTTGGAAAACTTCGGCACGGCTTCAACCAAGTGTGAAGAGACCATATCCTTGACCCATTGTGGTGGTTCCTGACCAAGCTGTGTTTGTAGTTTCACCTCCAGAACAGCATAAGGAAATCTTTCCACGTCATTTGGAGGGAGATTAGAGAATGGGTAATTCACGCCAATGTCCATCCGCCTCCAGTTACCATTTGTCCTGTCAATGCCGTCGAAGTTATCTTCCCTAACCATGGTCAATTCAGTGTCAAGCGAAATTCTGACCCTAGCATCACCGGGCAGTTGAAATGCCGTTCTATTGTAAAATGATCTCATCACGGGCCTAAACTTGTCCTTGATGACTCGATATTGAACTTCTTGGGCAAGCCTCTCAAGAGATTCTATTTCTTGTACCGACTTCTTACCATCCTTGCGCATCTTCTCGAATGCCTGGGAAACTGTGTATTTTCCTTTCATAAAATCATTAACGTTCTTTTCTTTGAGTGGAAACCTAGCTTTCACACTCTTCTCACCTGTCCAGTCTTCTCTGTGAGTCTTTCTTTCCACAAACACAGTCTCAGCCCCCATGCCTCCATACCATCTGATTCTGATCGCCTCTGCTCCTTCAGTCTTCAACAATCTGCCGTAATAAAGATCCATGTCTGCATTGTCGTAGTATATGGAAGTAATCGCCGAGTCTTCTGCTTCGAACTCTTTGTTCGAATTGAAAACCAAAACCGGTAAATGCTTCAAAATAATCAGTTTCAGCTCCGTAATATTATCAGGATGAACCCAGTACTTGGTTGTTTGTCTCACAAAGTTCTGCATTGACCCACCAGCAGAAGAATCTCCCTTGACAGGATTACCCCTTGTCCTCACAAGATCGTAGAGCTTCGAAAGCTTGACAATGAGCGAATCGTAATTGTCTTTGTAGAAAGCTTTTGAGTTGAGTCTCACCTGGAAAATTGGCTTCAAAATGGATTTGGTCAGTTTGTCATGCTTCTTCAGAATCTTCTGAAATCCAATGTAGTTGAGTCTTGTGAACTTATTGAGATCGTGCACATCAGCAATTATGTCACTCAATTCCTCCTCCAGGTCCTGAAAATCCTGCTCATAAAACTCCGCCTCCTCGTCAGAGGCATTTCTCATGTTTTCAACAGTACTGCTAACCAGAGTATCCATTTCCTTCATACGACGGACAACCTCCTTGTGCTTCAGAATCACGAAAGTGTAGATTTTGTCCAACTCGGTTTCGAGCTTCTTAACAAAATCCTCCTCGAGAGACTCAGACCATTTGTTGCCATTTCGGCTCAAGCCCTTGCTAATCGCATACTTAAGCTCGTCGTACTGTATATAATAGTACGCATATTCCTTTATAAGCGAGAACTTAAGAGTCTCTCCAAACTTCATGCTGCTAAAAAAGAGCAGACACAGTCTTATATATATTTCCGCACGTGCGCTTGCACAGCCAAAAAAATGTTAACAACGAGGACGGCTACTACATGTTGTTACGAGTAGAACACGAATATGGAATTGTAAGACACCATATTTTGTCGACAAATTGTATGTCGAATGGCTTGTGATGTTTTCCGATGAAGGTCTTGCACTTAGATCAACCTGTTCTTTCTGACAGGTAAAGATTGTGCGAGCTTTTGGGTTTTTCGTGAAATTTGAAACAATATAGCCTAGCAAGAAGGTTAGATGCAGTTGTAGTACCTGGCCTATTTAAATCTCTTGAGATTATCTCCACCTATATGCTACTGAGATTTTTTTGTTTCTGTTACGTGCTACTCCAAATATTTTATTTTTCATCTTGAGGCTTCATCATGGGTAATCAAAGACGAACTATGCTACGCCTCAGGCGGTTCGTCAAGACCAATCGCAGACTTCTCTTTTTGATTGTAACGCTGTTTGCAATCAATCTTGTCTACAACTTGAAGAAGTCTACCGGCATCGAATTTGATTTTGACAGCGAATACGCAGGCACATTCAAGGAGAAATATCTTCGGACTCTCAAGCACAGGGATCAATTATATACAGATGAATTTTACCAGAAGCTATCCATTATGGGTCAGTTGGATGAACTGGTGAATGAGCCTATCGAAAATCCAACCTTTAATACGACAAAAAATCCTTATGAGGTGCTTAAGGAGTTATATCCTAACAGTGATGATTTCACCGCGCTCAGCAATTTTGAACAGGCTAAGAAATACGTGGAAGAAATCCTGCCCGCAACAAACTTTAGGTTCAGACCTATCCAGGATACCATTTTCAGAGATATATATAATCCGGAGAACTATTTGGGGACCAGGATCTCCAAATGGTTGAGTGTCAAGGAGATACTGACCGAAGACGAGATGAAAGAATTTGAGCTGTCGGATGAGATATTGAAAGATGCCGTTCTAAGGATCAAAGATAGAAAATTAAAGGTGAATGAAAACTCATTCAAGGAGATTCAAAACGCGCTAACACACATGAAATTCGTGAGTAAGTTCCTCTTCAAGACTAGCGAACCACTGGACGACAGTTTTCATGAATTGATTCTGGGTATGTGGCGTAGAGTTCTGCCGTGGATGTCCGGCGTGTATCCTACTTTCACGAAGTATAACAAGAGGATGAATAAAACCAAGATTACGCCATTTGGCGAAGGAAGTTTAGACTATTTGAAAAACTTGCAGACCAAAGCTCAGGGAAAAGGTATTGTTATTACTGCGTCCGATAGCCAAGTTCCAGAATTAAGTGGCCTGTTGGCGTTGCTTAGAGTTTCCAATAGCCGTTTACCGATCCAGATTTTCCACAATAATGACCTGAGTCTGAAGTCTATTAAAAAACTAGTTGAAGTTGCGACCGATCCGATCATGAAGCTTCCGAAAGGAACCAAGATCAAGAAGCAGCCAACTCTTGACCTCACATTCGTCGACCTGTCGAAAACAATTAGCTTCCGCTACAAAAACTATTTTCAGGGATGGTATATGAAATTGCTCGGTTACCTGTTCAGTTCTTTTGAGGAGATTATTGTTCTTGATACAGATACTGTTCCGTTACTGCCGATCGAAGAATACTTTCAACTTCCTGCCTACAGAGATACGTCTACCTTATTTTTCAGAGACAGAGAGGCCAATTCATTCTTGTATGAGGGAATGATGAAGTTTTTCGTGCAGCTACTAAACGGCGAAGATGACTTGAGCTATTTGCAGCTGAAGATGCCTAGTGAAGAGACTCTTAAGAACAGATTCTTCGGTGAGAAAGCCAGACATTACATGGAGGCTGGGCTCTTTGCTATTAACAAGAAAGAAAAGTTTGATGGTGTGCTTGTAGCTGCTTCAATGCCTTTTTTCAATTTGATATCTAGTTCCGTTCATGGTGAAAAAGAGTTTGTGTGGCTCGGCCAGGAAATAATGGGCCAAAGGTATCGTTTCAACACCCACCCTGCAGTTGCAGTGGGCGAGTTGTCCAGGAAAAAAGGTGAGAGGGTGGCTAACGAGCTGTGCTCAACACACCCAGGCCATCTGTCAGATGATGGTCGCAGTCTCTTGTGGTTCAATTCAGGATTTTTGACCTGCAAGCGACCAAGCTCGTTCTATTCTGATATCAGCTACGAAAGAAATGAGGGCAAATCATTACCGGATCTCAAAAAGGAATATGTGTCTCCCCTTCATATCACCAATGCTTTGATTCCACCTCCTGCTGAATACGCATTAGATGCTGTTGATGGTGAGCCAAGCCGTGGATGGGTTATGACTCGTCAATGCGATAACTATCTATGGTGTGCTTACGATGTAATTGGGGGTGGAACCAATGACATGATTCCAAAAGGTAAAGTTGTTTCATTCAGTCCACAGGAAACAGAAAAATGGGACGAGTTCGGTAAGATCTGGGTTTCGTATTTCAAGATTGGTGGTAAGGGGTCCAAGGCCGATCTTGGATATGTTGAGGACGATGCATTTGACGAATTCGGACTCGAAGATAACCAATTGGATGAAGAATATGGTTCTGGGGCATCACATCAAAAGGGTGGATTTGCTTCCTCCAGTGGTTCGTTTGGAAGCGCAGATAACGTCGCCGAGGCAGACTCGCCAGAAAGGCCTGACTCGCCAAAAGGTTCCCATTCAGCTATGAGGATCAAAAAACCAAGCGTTAACAAAGGATCAAAAGACGCCTTAGATTACGAGGAGTACGAGGGCAAGAATATTGCCAAGGGTGGAACAAAGAAAAAGAACCCAAAATTGGACGATGCTGATTATTTTGAAAACGGAAGCTCAGGAATGAGCAAAGGATATAAAGAAACTGACGACATGGATTCAATTAGATTCGAAGATCAGCCGTCGCGAGAGGCAGCTGATAAAAGTTTGCTATCCAATTCGGCATCGAAAACCTTCAATGAATTTTTCAATGCCTTTGGAATTGGATCTGGCAACAAGATCGATTCCTCTAAGCTTTCCTCGTATGCTGATGATTCACAAATTAACTTGGCAGATCTTGCACCTGCCAAAGCTTCAGATAACCCTGACAGCAGGGAGAAAAATGTTTTAGTCGAAGAACTGCTCAAAGGTATGGAAACCAACATGACTCAGCAAGTGTAAGAATATAGTTTATGGTCTATTTTCTAATTGATTTTCCAGACTTCAAGACCCAGAATTTTAAATCTTTCGGTAGTCAATGGTTCGTTTCCAAATGTCTCAACACTGTCTGTTGCACCATTTTCGAAATCTCCACCGATGTATAGCCCGAACCGGCCGTTCCCAGAGCCAATGCTGATAAACTCGTGGTTAGTATAGATTATGTAATCGTTTAGCGAAGTGTATGGGAACACTTTTAGTCTAAGTTGTTCGCCAGATGATTCCAAAGTGGACATGTTTCGGATCGTATCCCGCTCTGCTTTCCACAGAAAGCAGTCACCATTACCATAGTATTGCTTGCGGTCGAGAGGCCGAAGATATTCATTGATGTATGCGCCAAACACTCGGTGTTCAGTGTCCATTACCACAAGCAAATATCCTTTACGCCTTGCCGTCGATTCGCCTACCTGAGGACGTGTGCGTGCATAAAGGGTATTTAATGAAGTACCATCCTGCTCCAAAGAATACAAAAGTGACCAAGAGTGGGATATCTGTAAGATTGGCGGTATATGAAGTCGTAGCTCTTCCGCGAGCTCAGGTTGGAGTAGTTTGTGGCGAGTTGTGGGTTTATATCCCTGCAATTGAAGGGGTGTGAGGGGTGGATCAACATCTTCTGGAGCACTATAGGGGGATTCGGAAGGAGATGCTGTTCTTGGACTCCCAAAAACCGACTTGATCTTAAAACGGGGCATAATAAACAATTGTTTAGGAAGATAAATTTTTGTGGCGAGACGTGGCTGGTGAGACGCTAAAAGGGCCTGTACTTTTGGGGAGAAGTTTATTTAATTTTCTCCTTGTTTGATGGATGCCAACATAGAGAGTCCGGAGTTTTTTGATTTTCTCAACACCACTCAGACGGGCTCTGCTCACAACTTGATTGGGATTTCCTTTGAGTCATTCCTTTCCTCACTTATCTTCTCGCTTATTTATTGTTCTCTCCAGGTGCTCATATTTACTTACTTGCGAACACGATTTAAAGAGTTCTACCAGCCATTATGCTACTGTCTACCAGATAATATCAAGACTGTACCCTTAAGTGATGATTTGTTTGCATGGGCTAAACCAATTATTTACACCCCAATTGGGAGTTTTTATCGCCTTGGACTCGACTCTTACTATTTTTTGAGATTCATGTACACGCTGTTGATTCTATTCGTGGGAATGGCATGCTTGAATATTCCTATACTGATTCCAATCAACTTGCTTGGTGGCGATGAAATTACTAAAGAAAGTGTTCACGGGCTAGATAGAATTTCCACATCCAACATCTCTTCACGCAATACCAGCAGATACATGTTCCATTTCGGAATGGCCATCTTTGTGATATTGTGGTTTCATTACGTTCTTGTGTATGAAATGAAAAATTGTGTTCAAGAGCGGCAAAGATATTTGGTCCGAAGCGCACAATTACCCTCGAAACGCGAATATATGGCAACCATTCTGGTGGACAATATTCCGCCAAATATGAGAAGCGACGAGAAACTAGAAGAGTTATTTACTTCTGTTCCGGGAGGTGTTAAGAAGATATGGCCTGTCGTCGACTACCGTGAGGTCAATAAGTTAGTAAAGAGATACCAAAAGTACAGATCTTTACTAGAGCAGCTGGAATTGAACGTCATTCGAGATGGTGTCCTAGGAGCACATAAATACACCAGGAAAAACTTTTATGAGCCAATTGAGCTGTTTGGTAAGGAGTGGAGCGTTCCAGGACTTTGCAAAGTAGTAGATGCTCATGAACACACAGTTGGTCAGATGACGCTGTTGGGCGAGCAAATCCTCGAAAAACAAAATGAACTCAAATCCATAAGTGTTTCAAGCTCAAAGATCGCTAAAGCATTTGTTCAATTCAACAGGATAAGTGGTGCATACTTAGCAAACCAGATCCTGCTTAGTTCAGCTCCTGGCGAGATGAATAGTATCATTTTGGAGATTGATCCTGATGATCTCATATGGCAAAATATAGTTTCCTCAGAACAGATTGTCTCCAAATCGATGTGGAGTGCAGCTATATTCTTCATATCCATCCTCGTGATCATCTGTTGGGTTGTTCCTGTTGCCTTTGTTGGATCAATTTCACAGCTTCCCTACCTTACTACTCTTATTCCTACTATCAGTTGGCTCAATGGGCTCCCGGACTTCCTAACAGCATTCATTGCAGGAATTTTGCCAACGGTTGTTCTGACCTGTCTCACCTCAGTTGCGCTCTACATCTTTAGGATATTAGCCTACAAAGGTGGCAAAATGGTTGGGTCAATGCTCGAGTTAAGCTTACAGAATTGGGTCTTTGTGTTTTTGTTCTTCCATCTGTTCATCGTTATAACGATTTCCTCTGGTTTCATTGTGGTGCTAGAGCGCTTCCTAATGAATCCAAGTATTATACCCGCAATGGTAGCTCAAGATTTTCCCAAAGCATCAAACTTCTTTTTCTCATTCTTTATCCTGAAAGGGCTTACTTGTTTTGGTAACAGTTTGCTCCAATTTTCTAGGTTTGTCACAGATGTTTGTCTAAGCAGGTTGTTTGACACAACTCCTCGCCAAAAATTCAATCGAAGGATGAACATACCAGAGGTAAGCTGGGGACTCACTTACCCTACATTCTCAGTTTATGGCTCAATTGGATTGGTGTACTCTGTTATTTCGCCCCTGATCTTGGTGTTCTGCTGTGTGAACTTCCTGCTGGACTTGTTATCGTACAAGTTCTGTTTGCTTTACGTTTTCAAGTTCAAGAACAATTCGGAGACTTATGGCAAGATCTACTCTATCGCTTTGCGGCAGCTCTATGCTGGTATCTATAGTCTTGAAGTCTTCCTAATAGGATTATTTTTCCTCGTGGAAGACGACAACGGAGAAAACACTTGCTTCGTACTTGGAATCATGATGGTGATCGTGCTAATTTTGACCATTTGGGGACATGTTACAATCAACAAGCAATATGACAAGTGTCTAAATGTATTGCCCCTCGATCTTTTTGATAAGGTTGACCGCGAGACGAAATCTGAACACAGCCTAGACACAGCCTCGCAATTCAGTCATTCCTCGTTGCGCTTTGATCCGCGTAAACAATGGATCTGGATTCCCAAAGACGAAACGGGATACAGTGAGATCGAGAAGCTGAAACTTGAACGGCTCGGTCTTCAGGTGTTTGATGGAGGCTGCACAATGAGTAACCGAGGAAAATTGGAAATTCTCATGTCACCTCCAGATTATATTTTTAAATAGACCAGCCATTTTTGCCTTATTAGGAAATTTGTAAACACTGGGTCAAAGTTCGAAGGGGTCAAAGATCCAATAAAACACCAATTCAAAAGGCAAAAAGCGTGTTATTAAACTATATGAAGTAGTTTAGCAGTCTAAATCAGCTTTTCTGTCCTTTTTTCTGAGATTTGTTCGACATTCCAGCGCTCAAATTATTTCTCAAGTATGTATGTAATTTACCCTTTTTGGCGGTAGGCGTTCTCGATCCTGATTGTGCAGGTGCTATATATAGAGTACCAGGGGCGCAATAATTTCGTTAAGCTATGAGACTGTCCATCCAAAGTACCCTGATATGGTCGCTAGTGACTAGCATTGCACGTGCAGACACAGTTGGAACTCCAACCACGCTGGCTACCGCGTCTTGCAATCCGCTGAAAGTTTCTGGATGTCCCGCTGATGTTGCGCTCGCAACCTCGATAAGCGAAGACTTTAAGGAGCAGAGCAAGAGTTTCTCTGTATATTCGACTCCTAATCAAGTGTTTTACTCGGATGATGGACTCCGATTAACTTTGGCAAAACGATTCGATAACCCGTCTCTTAGATCGAATTTCTACATGATGTTTGGTAAGGTTGAAGTGATCTTAAAGGCTGCCAATGGTACTGGAGTGATCTCCTCATTCTATTTGCAATCTGACGATTTGGATGAGATCGATCTGGAGTGGTTTGGTGGAGACGGCTACGAAGTTCAGAGCAACTACTTTTCCAAAGGAAACACAGCCACATACGACAGAGGCGGATATCATCAAATGCCTGATCCGAGAGTGGATTACCACAACTACACAATTGATTGGACTGCCGATGCGCTCACATGGTACATTGATGGAACGCCCGTCAGAACACTCACAAGCGATGCTTTGCAAGGGTATCCACAAAGCCCGATGTATCTAATGATGGGAATATGGGCAGGAGGTGACAGCACGAATGAACCGGGAACAATTGAATGGGCTGGAGGAGCAACAGACTACGACGACGCACCATTTTCCATGTACATCAAAAAAGTGGTGGCTGTGGACTACTCTACCGGAACGGAGTACAAGTACGCAGGTCTCACCGGTGAGTGGACCTCGATAGAAGCCGTCGATGGTAAAATCAACGGTAGAATTTCTGAAGCCGACGCAGAGTTCACCGCTTTGGTGTCGGGCGTGGATCAAGAAGATGACGACGTTGCGAGAAAAACCTCCAGTAAGCCAGTCTCTCACAGATCCTACATGCACGTTTCTTCCACACACCGCTTTGCTACCTCGGTGCATGGCTCCTTGACGTCAGTTGCTAGCGGATCAGTGACGACTAGCAAGAGATCTATTGGATCAGAGGAGTTCTCTCCCGAGACGAACACCACACTTAAAACAGTGAGTTCGTCGTCTTCGTCGTCAAGTCAGACGTCGTCCACACAATCCGTGTTCTCAACTAACGGGTCTGGATCGTCCGCCAAGTTTGGCACTCTGAACGTGCTTGCGTCTATCGTTTCTGGGGTTCTCGTGGCTCTCACCTGGATGTAGCATCCGTACACCGCATTAATTTTTTTTAACTTATAAAATTTTTAGTAATGAAGGATAAGAGACCTAGGGAGCACAGTGAGCAGGCTGAGCGTGTCAGCGAGCACAAGGACAAACGCGTGAAGAAAGAGAAGAAGGAGAAGAAGCACAAAAAGGAGAAGAAGGAGAAAAAAGAGAAAAAGGATAAGAAAGAGAAGAAGGAAAACAAGGTTGAGAAAGAACAGGGAACCAAGTCTGTCGAGGCTTTTGCTGCTTCAGCAGTTGATAAGACTGCTGTTGAGGATTTCATGAAAACAAATGAGGTTGAAATTGAAGACTCTTTATCTACTTCGGTTTCTCCAGCTTTGAACTTCTCAGATCTGAAGCCAGTAGTTGACTCTCGTATTACCAAGCACCTCTCGAAATTTCCAAAACCAACTCCCATCCAGGCAGTCGTTTGGCCATATCTATTTAAGGGCCGTGATATGATTGGTGTGGCAGAAACTGGATCCGGTAAGACGTTTGCTTTTGGTGTTCCAGCCATTGAGCATTTGATCAAGTCAGGATCGAAAAAACTTCAAGTTTTGGTTGTTTCCCCAACCAGAGAACTGGCTACGCAAATCTACGACAACCTCAAGGAATTGACTGAGCTTGTTGGTCTAGAGTGTGTTTGTGTGTACGGTGGAGTTTCCAAGGACGAGCAAAGAAGTGCTGTCAAGAGATCCCAATGTGTCATTGCTACCCCTGGTCGTTTGATTGATTTGATTGACGACGGAAGCATCAGTTTGGATGCTATTAACTTCCTTGTTCTAGACGAGGCTGACAGAATGTTGGAGACAGGATTTGAAGAGGACATTAAGAAGATTATGAAGCTCACAAACGGTAATAGACAGACTCTGATGTTCACCGCTACTTGGCCTAAAGAAGTTCGTGAGTTGGCTGCCAATTTCATGAATGAGCCAGTCAAGGTCACTATTGGCCAGAGAGATGAACTGACTGCTAATAAAAGAATTGAGCAGATTGTGGAAGTTGTGGATCCACGCGAGAAGGAGCAGAAATTGCTGCAACTTCTGAAGAAGTATCAATCGGGAAGCAAGAAGGACGATAAGATTTTGATTTTTGCGCTGTATAAGAAAGAAGCAACAAGGGTTGAAAAGACTCTCAGCTATAAAGGATTCCACGTCGCTGCTCTCCATGGAGATCTCAACCAAGTGCAACGGACACAAGCTTTGCAAGATTTCAAATCGGGAAAAAGTAGCATTCTTCTTGCTACCGATGTGGCCGCCAGAGGCTTGGACATCCCAAACGTCAAGGTTGTTATTAACTTGACATTTCCACTGACGGTTGAAGACTATGTGCATAGAATCGGTCGTACAGGCCGTGCTGGACAAACAGGAATCTCTCACACTCTTTTTACAGAGCACGAGAAACACCTGGCCGGAGCACTGATGAACATTCTGCGGGGAGCAGGCCAGCCAGTCCCAGAAGAGTTACTTAAATACGGATCTCACACCAAGAAGAAGGCCCATGGAGCTTACGGTGCGTTTTTCAAAGACGTGGACATGACCAAAAAAGCGAAGAAGATCACTTTTGATTAAATTTGGATCTGCGGCACCGCGGCGCCATTTGCTATTTTTAAACTTTCGAGGTCGTGTGCTCTCGCAAAAGGAGGCTGTACTTTAGATCCCACGTATATATAACTGGGCTATCTCTAAATACAGCCACCGATCTGTACGAATCAATAGATTAATATGATCATTCCTCAATTTGTCCACGATAACATACAAGCTCTTGTCGCTGCCTCAGATGTCTGCCCAACCGAGCTAGTGGAAAATGCGCTTTACAAAAGAGATTTCCAGAGTGCCTGGGACAATACGAAACATGGATGGAATAGCTGTATGGATAAGACTTGGTGCAAAATCGTTGCCATTGTGGCTATAGTTGTTGGTGGTCTCATTGTGCTATGGCTAGTGTCGACCATTTTCCAAGTGATCTGTTGCGGGGCCAAGTGCGCAAAGGCTCTTTGCTGTTGCTGCCCATGTGGTGGTAGAGACAATGTGACAGAAAAGGTAATTTACAGAGATCCACCTCCACCATCATCACAGGCAAATGCTTACACAAATCCAAATATGTATTATCAGCAGAACGCTAATCCGTTCGCAGATACCAACAGATACAGTCGACAACAGTATCGTTGAAAAGCATTTATACGTACGGAAATAGAATTGAGCGATATCGAGATTAAAAACAAACGTCATGTCTTTTACACCACTGAACTTAAAATAGTAAATCCGTTATCATCCATCACCTTTATCTACGTGTACCTTAATTATTGAAGAAATTAAAAAAATTGAAGTATGAGGCCAACAGGAATCGAACCTGCAACCCTTCGATCTGGAGTCGAAAGCTCTACCATTGAGCCATAGCCCCATCCTCGGATATTTTTCCTCCGATACCACACACGAGCTGCACTTCGAGAAACTACAACGTCTCCCAACCTCCAATATCGATCTGACTTTCGAGTTTGCGGGCAATCTGGTTCGGAATATTGTGTTGAAGCCATACTGTTCGGATGAATTCATCATATTGTGCGGCAGAAAGGTGCAGATCGTGTCCTTTCTTGGAATCTTCGTCGTTCTCACCGTAGTCGTCGATATATGGGCTTTCGAAAAAGGAGCCTTTACCTTTGTTTAGTAATAAAATGCAGTTACTTTTCGGAATGAAAAAGATCCCAAACTCTCCATTGATGCATTCCCATTTGGCATGAACGTTACAAGAGCCAAGCCGGTCACCATAGTTTTGCGACTGGAGATGAACCAGTTTACCACAGAAAAGACAGATAGCGGGATCCACTGGCTTAACTGCCAACTTGTTGTAGTAGACACTGAAAAAACAATTGAGTTTCAGTGGCAAAGAGATCAGCCGGATTTGTGCTGGAAATGGGACCTTGGAATCCCTTAAACGTATCTTAGCATCCTCTCCAACATCGAACTCCTTCTCAGAAAAAGCCTCGACAACGTCGTGAAGTTTCGGAAGCATCATAACCGTACAAAGCTTGTCACATTCATGTTCGAAACTAGAAAAGTCAGGGAAGCTTGAAGGATTTATCACAGAGAACCGGACAAATGAATAGATCAAACACTTCCGAAGGAATGGAGTGACTAAACGAATCAACATGGAATAAAGGATCTTGCCAGCAGAAGAGTCGGCTAGGTGGCAGAAACTGCGCCATATCAGATCTAGCTTTGGCGAGTCGTATGGGATATCTGCCAGTTCCTGCAGTAGCATCTCGTCATCAAACTTCATTGTTTCCAGCTTACTCATCAAAATTAATAAGGATTGCTTGATGTGCTTGATGTAGCATAAATGAAGCAGTTTGCTGTAATGTAAGCCAATCGTAGGCACCTCCTCTGCACCAACCAGTAGTTTGAAATAATCTTCACCCTCGTAAAGAAGGTCGTCATCGTGGTAAATATTCCGCCATAATCCCAAAAGTCGTTCTGGGTAGGTTAGGAAGCTGCGGCTATACTGGTTAGCAGTGGAAGTAGTAGTCTCGGCATTTCTTATCAGTTCTCTGAACTGGTTCCAAACACGTAATGAAGTTACCGTTTGGTTTGACATTTCAAATATCAATAGTTGAAGCGCTCCCGGATCGTAATAAACTCCCCTTAAAGAGATCTCAATTGATTCGATGGTTTTGGTAATAATGGCACTTATTCCATCAAACGGCAATGAAAGAACAGCCAAAACGCTTAACGAATGGTTCAAAGCCATGAACGATTTTGCGTTTGTTTCCACGGTCAAATTGTCGTCATTAATAAACCAGTACTGAGGCTTGACATTGGCTTTCACGTGGCCAACAAGGTCACTTTTAATGGATCCCAGTTTGTTCTCTGCAGCATTCAAAGCTTCGTCCAGGCCTGCATCCAGTATTGATATACTATGAGACCGAAGCTTTTCATGGAAGCTGTCCTTATTGGATGTATAGTATATGGGCACAAATACATTGTTGACAGCTTTGCAAAGAGGACATAAAAATTCCTGCCGGCTAACGTCTTCGGGAATAGTCCTAGTGATTTGAGAGACTTGGCGAGATTTCACAGACTTGAGGAAATTTAAATAGCAAGAAAAATGCATACCGTGACAACAACTACTGAAAACAGCATGGTTTTCGTTGCAGGCATATTCATTGCTAGGAAATCCTGGTCCAACGACAGAATCATCTTCGATGTTTCTCAAATACTCAGTAATTCGGGTATTCTTTTGTATTTCTGCCTCGTCCAGATTTGAACTGCCTGAAAACCCCTTATAAAACCAATAATTGTCCTCAAACGGAACAGACCTAAACTCGTTACTTTGTGAGATGTAACTAATGATTCCAAAAGGCTCATTATCGAAGTTTGCAGGCATTTGGCATAAAATGCAGTGCTCGTGAGGGAACTGCCAACTATTGTCCTCCTCATTTGAATCGTAGTCGTAATCGACATCCATCATGTCGGCTCCATCGATACTGAAATTTTCCGCAAACCTTTGTTGTTGCTTCTTGAATTTCGCCAAAATCTGACTCCGTTTCTTCTTTGCTAGCCGCTTCTTCTTATCAAAGGCGGTTTCTTCCGTGTACGAAGAAGGAGATATTAATGATGCGTCAAAATCTGGAATCATTTCGTGAAGTATGCTGTCCTCTGATTGGAAATGATTGTTTACAATTTCCAAGATAGCCCGCAACTTGGCATAGTAAGCTCTGTAAAACTCATTGCGCAGAAAAGAGTAAATCAGAGAACAGATTTCAGAGTTGCGTAAGTAAAATGATATAAATTCTGTACCATTTGGAAGCATGATAGCAATATGGATCAGATGCAATGTAAAGTCAAGTAAGGTCTCGACGGAATTCTCAGTTTTGGATGCATTATCGCGGCAGAAGATCAATGTGCTCTCAATTATAGATATGAAGTGTTTACAACACGTGATCTTGATCAAAGATTTGAACGGACTATCGTCCCAATTTATGGATTTCGGAGAAACACATATATCAGAAAGCGGAATCTTCGTCTTCTGGTGTATCCGCTCTTTGAGCATTCGAATGCAATCGTCTCTTTTGTTAGATGAATAATGAATGTAGTACGGGTCCACCTCGTCGAACAATTCTTCCTTGAGTTTGTATGTCTTCACCTCCTTAAAAGTATGCGAAATGGTTTTCTGGGGAACTTCTTCAACACACTGGTTGAAGACGATAAAAAACCGCTTCTCTGATGTGATGTGTTCCGAAATCTCGGATGTTATTTTTCTATAGCTCTCTGGTTTGAAACACAATGACTGGATAATCTCTTTCCTAATACGTAAATCTGGGATCTCTGATGCACTTTTCTTATGCAAATGTAAATCTTCAGTCAACAAGTTAATAAGAAATAAAATGAACTCTTCAGCCATTTCATGCACATGTGTTGAAGTATACGGCGAGTTCGAAAACTCCCCCCTGCACCAGTCGACAAGATTCCATCTGTCAATAAGAGTTGGAACTGTGACATCAGTTGATTCAAACCCACAGAAAACCTGGACCAAAAATAGATCCCGAATATAACCAAATTCTCGGATCCCAGAGCTTTTGTAGATATTCATTTGGTTGCGAATACTGAGACCATTTCTCACCCAAAGACCAATTTTAATCTGTGAAAGAAGGACGATGGTCCTCAATGGGAAATCAAATATACCCTTCGTATAATCTCCATCCTTCAAATATCCTGAATAATCAACCTCACACCCTCTGGCTATTTCACTCACGCACTCCATGAAAAAGTTAACTAAGGTTTTAGTGGAAGTGGACGGGCTCATTTCAAGACACCACGATAGGAATGAATGAAGCGGATGCAGAAAACTAACTCTCTCGCTAAGAACGTCAAACTTGACTATTCTAGTCGAGACACCATTGAGTTCCAAAGTTTGGAACTCAACCATTGGCTCCTGATTTTCAATCACCTTGTTATTGCCTAGGTCTAGATCTTTAAAAGGTTCGTGTTTGACAAAGACAGAACGCAAAACCTGCTCCACAGTAAGTTTCACCAGATAATGAGACAATTCTCCATCCTGAATCTTGTTCAGAGATTTCGAAATATTTTCGAGAAAGTGTGATATGACTGACATCCCATTGAAGTACAATCCGTAATCTGTGAGCTCGTACTCGACATGCGTGTTCGCCTCTCGCTTGATTGCTGGTTTCCCCTGAAACAGGGCCAACACGTTGAGCATTTCAACGAAATACGGCAGGTAAGAAAACAAATTATTGTTAATTTGATTCCTGCTGATAATGTAAGTCATATCCAGGAAAATGTGCCCCCATTTCCTGTTCTTTAGCGAAAAATATAAGATTCCATGCTCATTTGAGGAGCATGGCGATGGAACATTCTTTGTGAAACCAGTTCGAACATAATAGTCCACCATCTCTAGCATTTTACATAGGTCTCCATGCTGCACAATAGCAGTGCAATTTGATGGACAAGTGAAAAGTTGTGGTGACAGGACTGGCAACAACGAGTATTCTGGCTCTCTATCTAGTGATAGAAACATAGTGGCGAGATCAACGTAGATGTCAACATACTGCGCTGTGAACATCAGTTTGTACTTCAGATCATTGATTAGGACGGAGATGTAAATGTCATGCAGTTTTGTGCGGATGGTCTTGCAGAAGCGGATATCAAAATAAGCCAGATATTGAAACCTTGAGCCTTCAAAAGTTATGTCATTCTTTTTGTTCCCCACTAAAGAGAGGTCCGTGTATTGGCATTTACTCATAAGCTGTGAGTCAATGCCCCACTCGTACTTCAATGGCACGAAATGCTTTTGAAATTTGTAGTAGATGAGAGTGTCTTTGGGTAGAGCAACATCGTAATTGTCCTTACTAAGATTGAATTCCGTATTTTTTAGGTCTTGCACTGATATAGGAAGGTCTTTGAATCCACGATTGTATCTACTAAGAAAAGCTTCGCAGATCGCATCCTGGAAATTTTGATTGTTTTTAACCACGGTGGAGCTCGTGAGATCGTAGATCCAAGCCACCATTTCGTCGCATACGTTCTCTTTGAAAATATCTCTGCAGCTGCGAATGCAGGCCGTGAGCCCGGTTGAGCTCAAAACGGTTTGTTTCTTCAAAAGAAAATCAATATCGTTTGAGATCATGACCACCGCTTTGCCGAACACATTACATTTCGAGACCACCATCTCCGCGAATTCAATCACCTTGCCGGTAGCAAAGCGCACACGTTGCACAGCATCTCTGTATTGGTGTATTTGGTCATTATACAACACCAATGCAAATTTGTAAGAGTTTTCGTCCTTGACACCATAATGGTGGATATCAAGTTCTGAGCGTTCCGACCAATGGAGCACCTCCAGACGTGACTTGGGTGGAAGTATGCAAGGATATGAGTGCATCATAACGTCTAAAATATAATCCAAGGCAACTTCAACGGTGGCTTCGAATTCAGCTGTAGAAGGAGTCTGCTCCATCACTTGGGTGTTGAACAGATCGCAATGAACATTCTCATATGCTTCTGGATCACCGCAATCACAACATCCATTGGCCTCTCGCTGGATGATACTCTTGTGCACTTGATGATCGATGTGATACTGAGGTTGAAAACAGTAAGAACAGAGTGCACATGTTTCGTCGAATCCGCATGTTAAACAGCGGTAACATGCCTCTCCACGTTGAAATTTGCGGCCGCAAGGTCTATGGAAATGTGCGTGGGTGTCTGGATCGATCTTAAGCTGAGCATCGTCAAGACCTGCTGCCTGGTTGAGCATTGATCTGACCTGAGATCGTACATTGTTCGAGAATTTATATTCACTAGCCCGTGGAAGACTGGCAAGACATCGTCTAAGCTCCTGTGCCCCATCTGGGTTTGCCATTTGCGACAGATTATTGGTAGGCAGCAGTAGTGTTTTTTTTCGCCACAAAACAAAAAGACTAGAAGTATTACAAATCGAATATTTTATTTCTTATGTCGATTTCGTCACGCTTGAACAGTCTCCTGGTGCGGTTGCCCAGGCTGTTTGAGTATGCATGTACACCAGACCTGGAGACCACGGTGTTCAGGGCGCTGTACTATGCTCTCTCTAGCGATTGCGAACATTACGGCCTATTATTTCCGGATTTGATTGTGGACGAGGAGTTCCCTTCAAATTGGGACTCTGTGGTGATCCACGACTACCACGGACTTGTCAGCAAGGGCCGTTTCTATGAAAAACAATCAGCAAGTACGAATAAGTCTCATCATGGACGAATCTGCGCCCAGAAGATAGAAAAGGGCCAGATCGTCTACAATTGCTACGACTGCGGAATAGACGAAACATGTTGTCTGTGTGACGATTGCTTCAACAAAGAACAGCATTCAGACCATGACGTGGGTACCCATATTTCTACTGGTGATGCTATTTGCGACTGTGGAGACCTTGAATCCTGGAAATGCGAGCTTAATTGCGTAGCTAACAGTGTAATGGCTCCAGAACCGGTTGATCTACCCTCGGGTCTAGAGGCAAACATTACCGAAGTGGTGCGTACCGTGATCGACTATTTCATTGACGTCCAGGGCCTCAATACACAGACAATTCCAGAAACCCACGAATATTTATACTCGCGTATGGACCCCGAGCTGTTCAAACAGTATTCAGATTCAGGTGCACTCTCGGAACAAAAATACGGAGAGAAAGATATAAATTCAGATGTGTACTGCTTGGTGGTGTGGAATGACGAGTTCCACGACTGGAAGATATCATGGCGAAGCGTCGCATTGGCGTTACCAAATATCGGAAAGGCCAAAAATGAGCAGCTCACTAAAGAAATTGACAGTATCGGGAAGTGTATCATAGATACCAGCAAAAATCTCGAAACTCTGGTGGCCGAATATCGTAATGTTCAAACGCACGGATTGACTGCGACAATTGTGTCTTCGAGGGACGCGACGAGAGATTTCATTTGCGAGCAAATTATAAGTTGGCTGGTTAGCTTGACCTCGCATCCCAATCCCAAGATTGCTGATTCAGTGAAAAATGCCATAGCCATAAGCATGTTTGAAGAGTTTATAACGACCGATACTTCGCCAATGAGTTCAGGAAGAACTTACGATTATCTCGGACAGCGCTATTTTGGCAATCTGCTTTCTGGATACAGAATACCCAGCATTCCTGGAAGTCGCCTGCCAGAGAAATTCTCTCTGCAGATATTCAAGGCGCAAGGTTTGTCTTTGACAAGCGAGAAATTGAGAGACTTCGAACCACCAGCTGTCTGGACTAGTCGAATCCAGCTCTTTTTTTACATGGAAATGCGTTTGTGGAAGAAGCTAAGAAAAATGCTTCGTGGTCTGCTGATGCCGACCCTCACCACATCATATATCAATAGAAGAACACTGGCAGACCAGATCGTGGCAATATTGCCTGCTTTAGAGCTGTTCCAATCAAAGTTTGATAGAGAATGGAACTTATCTCTTCTAGACCATTTTAGACTACAAATCTACTTAGATCCCAACATTGGTACCCACCTGCTCCAATCAGGTCAGTTGCGTTCCGTCTTCAAAAGCACTCTTCAAGTGTTCAAGCAAAGCGTTAATCCACACAGCGAAAGATACTGCCCTCTCCAAAACATTCATGATTGGAAGGTCCAAAGACTTTTGAATGGTGAATCGGCATCATTAAGGGGTTTAGAGACAATTACCAATTACATCAAGCCAGGTTATGATGAGATTGTAAGTCCTGAGAATCTATGCTACCTAATTCTGCTCTTGAGGATATTTAGTGAATCATGGGCCCTTGTCAGGAAGACTGACGTTCATGTTGAGCGTGAGACTGAGGAAAGTAAGTTATACTTCATAAGAGCACATCAAGCGTACAATTTGACGAAAAATGTGGGAAAAGTTATCTCTGGTGTAAAAACTAGGTCTGAAATCATTGAGAACGCAATATCGTTCGTGGCCTTCTATCTGGTAGACAACTATTCGATCTACGACAACGATTTGGACATTATCAAATATGATGTCGCCAAGGGAAAAACATCATTTATTAATCCTGTTCACTCACTACTGGCCGAGATTTGTCGGAATTATAAATTCTTTGAGATTTCTATGTTGAGAAAGCGTATCTTGGAGATTGATCTCAAGTCAAACACACTTAGTATTGGTGAGTCTGAGGGAAATCCAGATCTTTTCACGGTTGCAGATCATGTTCTGCGTAGTTTTGTTCTCTCTGCTCAAATCTCCTCCGGATTTTGGGTCAGAAACGGTCAGGAAGCCATGTTCCAGGAACTTTCTTACCGGTTTATTTTTAATGCGGAAGGCGATCTTTATCTGAATCAGCTAAGCATGTTGGCGGAGCCATCCTCAAAGCGATCTTTACTAAACATCTTTGATCGATACGGTATCCTTCAATGTGTTATTGGTGACCAGCAATTTGACCAAACAATTTACGAAGAACGAATCACCTCCATTCTTGGAGAGTTGGTGTATTTCCTCTATCGTATGCTGACGTACAGAGTTTTTTTTGACAAATCTATTTCAAGCACCGATATTGAGTATCTGAAGACCAAGTATGTCATCTGCTACAAATTGAGTCTGGGCCCAGTACAATACACCGAATTGAAAAGGGCTGTGGATAACTCAACATATTTTGATCGTGCGCTTGATGAAGTTGCAGAGTTTCAACCGCCAACTGGGATCAACGACTATGGACACTATGTGTTGAAACCGGAAATATATTTCGTGCTTGACCACATGAGTTTTTTCAACAGGAGCAACTCTCAAGATGATTTGGAGATGTCATTATTGACAAACATGTCAAACATCAAAAAGAGGCCGGTCGAGGAAATGGTAATCACTCCTCAAATATACCCTTTGATGGGCAACGACCTTGCCAATTTTGAGAAAATTGGTAATTCCCTCAAAACCCCGGTCTTCGTCAAGTTTCTTTACAAAGCACTTGCCTACGCCATCTCCTCAGAAAATGACAACTTTGTGCCTCATCTCCTGCACTTGATGCATGCGATCGTTGTTGACGATGGGCTGTATCATGCAGATGAAAATCACGGCCTGCAAAGTTTTATTGATATCCCAGTTTGTAACTTGTTGCTTAACATTATCCAGAAAGAGGATGTCTCCAAGATTGTTGCGAAGAAGGCTTCTTATATACTTGATATGCTTCTCGTCAAAGATGAGAGTGTTCTCCAATCCCTTATTGATTGTTTCGGTCAGAGTCATATTGATGAGTTCAAGAAAACTGCAAACGGTAAAGTTTTGGAAACTAAAAAGGAGCGGGCCAAGAGGTTGGCTCTAAAAAGACAACAAAGGATTTTAAGGAAGATGTCAAAACAGCAGGCAGCATTTGTGGAAAACAACAAGCAGTTCTTTGAAGAGCCGATTGTGTCCGACAGAATGGACACAGAGGAGCCGGAAAACGAAGTACGTACCTGTATCTTGTGCCACAATCCGGAAAACTACAACGAGCTTTTTGGAATGCCAACACTTATTTCACATTCTTCAGTGTTTTGGAATATTCCAGTTATGGACATGGATCCTCCGCCGTTCATGGTTCCTGGCTTTCCGTCTCTTGAGGCAAATTCGCGCAAGCGCAAATGGCAGGACATTGTTGACAATATATCATGCTTTGGCACGAAATGTACTAGATCCAAGTATGTTATTACTGGCTGTTTGCATGGAATGCACTACAGTTGCTTCCATAACATGCTGAAGGAAAGCAGGTCCGAAGTTTCGCAATACAACTGTCCTTTGTGCCAATCCTATTGCAATTCCTTTATTCCATCTTCTAATTTCCCAGAGTTCGAACTGCCTATTGCTTCAGAACTTAAGTCGCGTAACTGGCAGAATATTTACGACGAGAACCAGGGGGATAATTGCTCGGAATTGAGTGGCTACGTCTTTGACAAAAAGATGTTCCATGTTTTGTCTCGTTCCGACTTACCTTCATATTCCAAGATCATGAGGCAATTGCGACACCTAATCAAGGAAAACAGAATCATGCGGAAAGTGGCGAAATCTTCTTCTCCACAATTATCGATAAAATATTCGCTTCCTATCTTGGTTGGAAACACTCTGGAGATGTGCGAGATTGCCTCAAGATACCAGACCGGTGAGGATGAACGGGAGCTTAAGACGATGAATACAGCACTGTTGCGTTCTCTGGTGCAATTCAGGGTGCTTCTTAATTATCTTCCTCCAGACCCTCCCAACCAATCCAACAGGTTTGCAGAGTACAAATCGTTGATGAAGACAGACAATTTTGGCTGCACAACAGAGATGCTGTTGTTGTTCCTTGAAGGAAACGAAAGTTTCGATACTTTGATGCGGTTGGGTATGACCAAGTGGATAGTCAAGACATTCTTCTCGTTGATCTCTCGATTTAGTTTGAATCCGAACAATTTGAGACTCGAGAGCATTTTGGATCCAGTGGAGCCATTGGATGAGCCACTCCAGGAAATTTTTATGACCTTGGCCAAGAAATGTGCTGCCAATCTATTCCGGAAGTTTATTGGCGAGGTTGATCCTGTTTATTATAGCAACGGCCTGATGGAAAAGATTCACGCGATTATGCTGAACATCTTCAGACGCTATTACCGTCAATTTGAGCTTGTGAAGCAGGTGTTCAATCTCGCGGACGGTGAGTTTGCATCATTTGACGATCTCTTCATGCGACTAAAAGACCCAAAAAGTCTGGAGTACTCGGTTTCGGTACAGGTTGCCACCTCAATGTCCGACCTGTTAGGTACCGCTGGTTCGCTAGTGCTTGATTTCCCAGCTAAAGTGCATCTTTGTGAGCTTCCAGAGAAGCTCACGGATTTCCTCAAGAACGACCTGATCAGTAAGGAAAAGGCTTCTGAGGAGAAGTTCCTTTGCCTTTTCTGCGGCTCTTTAGTGAAAAACAAGGTCCAACATCTCTCTGGCTGCAAGCTGAATGATGCTAGCTACTCACTGTTTTTTTCACCTTTCAAAAATAAGCTGGAGTTTGAACTGACGGCTACCAAGAGCAACATTTTCTTCGACATCCAGATTCCGAACGGCACGTCTGTGAGCGTTGGCTCGCCGTACTTTAACCGGCATGGAGAACCTGCAGGGGGGCTATTGGGTGCGGGGGAGAGTGGTACACTCCACATGCCCCGTTACAACTACATCAACAAGATTTGGCTCAACCAATTTCTGATATCCACCATCTACAGAGACTTGCACTCGTCGATTGTACGCGGGCGGCGTGCACAGCCATTCCAGTTTGGAATTCCTGCTCAGCAGCCTACGGCAGAGTCGGAAGATGAAATTAGCGATGACGACACCGAAGCAATGGACCCTGAGGAGTTTTTAACCGACCTTTTGTTGCGCCGAGGTTACTACGACTTTATGTAGACAAGTTTCACGGCTGTGTACATTTTTTGACCAATAAAATTTTTTTGAATTATTCATTACTCTTTGTCAACATGTACGGATCCATTTTCAACATCTTCTTCAAGAGAAACGCAGCCTTTGTCGGAACTGTGTTTGCCGGAACCTTTGTGTTCCAGGCCTACTTTGATGCTGCTGTGACCAACTGGTATGAAAACAGAAACAAGGGTAAGCTGTGGAAAGACGTCAAGCTTTCCTTGCAAGGAGAGGAAGACGCCGAATAAATGTACAGATAGAAAAAGAACTACAGGTGCTGCTTTATGGCGATATGTGGAGCATACTCCATTCGTCGAAAACTATAGCAACTTTCATAAGTACTGATGTTAGACAATACAGTGTGAACAAGTTATCAAAAGCAAGTGAGCTGGCAATTTTCACGGGTTTGCTAGAACTCGGCCGATTGACCAACTTCAGCTCAGTTAGAGCACTCTCGTAGTTCATTATTACATTAAACAATCTCCGTAATCTTCTCGTCGTCCGAGTCTTCCATCTGATCTTGCTCCAATTCATCCAACTCTTCCACCTTCTCACCTTCGTCTCTCATCAACATCTGCACTAGACGCTCACATAGCTCTTCAACATTATCATCTCCTGCCACCTTGTGTAGCTCTCTAATCAGTGGGTACACACTCTTGCCTCTTAAATAGTCTCTGCCTGCTCTGCTTACACATAGAAGCAGTAAACTCTCTAGATGCACCGATAGAAGTTCCTTCAATGGTTCAATTTGCTTATCCTCACCTAAAAGTTGTAGCTCATCCGGAAGGTCGAAGATCTCGTCATCCTTCAGACCTTTGTTCTCAGCCAGGGCGAAGGGACCAACGACATATGGCAGCAAGTTGATCCTCTCGTCAGACAAAAGAGTCATATGCCGTTCTGTGTCAAATAGTGAGTTCTTGATCGTGTATGCAACACCCTCCCGTCGCGTTTTCGCATCATACTTCTCGGTAAACACCAACAGTTTTGAAATTGGAACAACATGGTCGTACTCTTGCTCTGTGACAAAATATTCTCTGCCTTTCGGGAATCGCGAGATGTCTGCAAAGAAGTAGGATAGGTAGTCGTATGTAGCGTATTTGTTGAGTTTCCGGTCTGCCCCCTTGACAAAAAGATCCATCAAACAGTCCATGCATTTATTGCTTTTGAAAACCTGTCTTTCCTTCTGATCCAACGAAAGATCAAAATCAAACAGTTTCAAGATCTCGTCACTCTTAGCAAGGTTAGCAAGTAATATACACATGAGGTCGGCATTAGTGTTGTTCAAAGTGACAAGTTGTTGTATCAAAAAGTTTAGGAAAGACTCGTCCTTGACTAGAAGTCTGCGGAACTCGGGATCATCACACAAGTTCACAAGAATGGTCACTGAGTGTAACACTAGTCTAGGGTCCTTCTCCTTGGCAAGCTCCTTCAAATCTGCGATCGGCTCAAAATCATTGTGCTTGAAGAGTTGAGGATTCTGGCCCGAAGGTGAGAACTGAACCAAATTTTCCAGTGCTATTTCCTTGATCTTCGCCTGAGGCGAATGTAAAAATTCAACAAGCTGATGTTAGTGAAAGACTCTGTTGACTACATACTTCTTCTAGCTCTGAAACCATAATCGAGGTTGATTAGCTATTTCAAAGAAATTTTTCAGTAAATTTTTTTTGTCTATTTATTTACCGTTTATGTCAACCTCTCTTCATCACCATCTTGTCCTTTAAAATGAAAGACTCCTTAAGAATTCTCTTCAGGTCTTCTTTGTAGTTTGGATCAAGACTAACTTTGTGCTTGAGCTGTTTCACCAGCGAGGAAAGAGAGATAGGACCGTCAACGAGCAGCGCATCCACATCCGCCTTAGTAATAGGACCCTGGTCCCCTTCAAGCTTGACCTTGACCCTTTTGGCTGGAGATGCTTCTTCGGAAATGCTCCGTTTGATGGCCGTTTTTGGATTCCACTCACCGGCACGAAATTCGCTCAACACCTTCCTGCTGGCCTTTAGTACCACAAATCCATCGCGATAAGACTTGACACTAATCTGCGGGTGTGACGACCGTACCGGCGAAATAGGCATCTCATCTGTCTCCTCCTGCTTGACCAAACTGTCTTCTGGTCGCTTCTGGGGCTCCACATCTTCCATGTCACTCTCAGATAGATATGGGTCTTCCTCATCATCTGTATCGTAAACCTCGTTCATAGCATTCTGGACAAGGGCCTTCCTTAGTTTCTTTCCCTCCTTATCGATCTTACGTGTCTCGAACAGATCGTCTAGTTCGTCATTTTCATCCTTTTCAATTAAGTTGTTAGCACGGAGCATCTCGTTCTTCATCTTTTTCTCAACAAGCTTGCTCTCCTCCTCGTTTCCTTCTAAAATTGGTGCCTCCTCGTCATCCTGGAACTCTTCATCAAAATCTAACGTCTCTTCATCCGAACGTTTCATATCGTCGGACCTGGACGTTGACTTCATCTTTCTGTAACGGAAATCAACTTTGTCACCTCTAGTAACTTCCTCCTGCATCTTTCTCATGAGCCACCTCGACGTCTGCCTTCCCTCCTTCATCTTGGCCTCGGCTTCTTCCAACGTGAGTGTTGCATATTTGTTTCTCGGCGTGAACTTGTAAAACTTCTCCACTGGTATCATCTTGAAACACTTGTTTTCGTTATCCAACATGAGCAGACAATAGTTGTCTGCATTTCCCGCCTCGTAGTTACCGACCCATGCCTGTTTAGCATCATAGTCCTCCATGACCCAAGGGTAGTACTCTTCGTATCGCAACCGTCTCTTGTTGTCGTCGAAAACCTTGATTTGCCGGGTCTTTCTTCTGAAAAATGGTCGTCTGCTCTTGCGCGCTCCTCCATCGGGAGCAACAATCGACATCTCCAGCTCCCGCTTTGCATCCCTTGCAGCCTCCTCTTCTCTGCGCAGATGATCCTCTGCACGCTGTCTCCGTTCCTCCTCGGGTAATTTCTCCCAGTCAACATCGTCGTCTAAAACAACTTGAGGGAGCTGTTCGGTGTAAATTCCCTGCTCTGCGAGTAACTCTCGCTTTTTCTGTTCTTTCAACATCTCGTCTTTGCGCTCTTCAATCCGCCGTTGTTCAACCTCCTTCAAAGAAAGCTGAAACTGCAGATTCTTCGGGTCCTTTCTGTGCAATCTGGCCGGTTCTTGGAAATCTTTCTGCGGGTTGATATTCTTCACCGTATGGAATTTGAGGATATGATACCGTGTATCCTCAATCTCTTTCTCGGTGCATGCCCGCAGCGGGAAATACTCGTACCGTGGACTTCCCTCAGATTTGACCGAAGACATTATTTTCGTATTTTTTCTATATACTTTATTACACTTTTTTGCCCTCTAAAATCCCTACACTGAAAAACATCTTTTTGTTCTCCAATGTTGAAACACGAACCGAACATCATTTACAACAAAAAAATAGTCGCTAGGGTCAAAGATATCACATCGCTGTCATTTGGAGCATGCTGTGGAATTCTGCGGCTCCAATCCGTAATGGGATTGGGGTTTTTTCTCATAACAAATCTATTAACAAGTGGGTTGTTTTACATACTATACGTGACTGGCAAAAACCGAAAGTCTACTCAATTCTTCGAAAACCCGCTCCAGGAGGTCTTTCTCGCAGAACCTGGCCGCTATCTCGCCAGTTTTGTCATGATGTGGTGTCTTCTTTACGCTCTAGTTTCTCCATGAAATGCTTAACGAACCATGGATCCGCTGCTTTGTAATCTGCCACCCATCCATAAACATCTGTCTTATGCGCCAACATGTTGCGATATGTCGGAGTAAGTTCTTTTTTATCAGTGTCAGCAACAGATTCAGGCAACGGCCATTCCATAAGATGAAACAAGCGACGCAGGCCACTGTTGGCGGAGAATGCATAGTCTAAGCCCGGATCGCAAGTGCATTGATGCTCTAACCTTACCTTCGAACTTGCTGGACACGTCTTGCGTTCCAAAAGCCCAGCGAATCCAGTATCTTTCAACCAAAACAGCTTGGATGGTGGGACCAACAACGTAACGGCTATGGTCTTGATGTTGTAATCGGACCAACGATCGGTGAAGAAGCCGTTCGAGGCGTCCATGTGAAGAAAGAACTTTTCGTAGGCCCGTGAGCGAAGAAATTCAAGGTCAACCACCTCAAAATTCGAGTCAAAATTGCAATGAGTGTACTGGCCGTCGTACACATATTCAAAAAGGTCTGTGGCATTCATGTCGTGTCTCTCAAGATACTCGTTGGCAACTTTCAACAGCTTGTGGCCTACCGACTTGGAATCGACGGGTGCATTGGCAAACCCGTACACCATTTGATTCTCATGCATATAATCAAAAATATCGTAATCTATATTGCACTCGATTTGCGTGCCGACTTCGACATTGCAGTAATAGCGGTAGTTTCGAAATGACGGAAGGAATTGGAAGCCATATGTATTGAATCTATTCTTCAACTTGTATTGTAGGAATTTTGAGTAGGGAGATCCCATCCCTGAGTGCTTTAACCCTTCATTTACAGCCTGTGAGTCGATCGAGTCGGAAAACCCGTAGTCTCGAGATGAGATCTTTTCAAAATGGACTGTGCCTGTGCACAGATTTCGCAGTCTCTTTTGCAACTTCGCGGGCATGTCCACGTCCGAATAATATGCAAATATCCAGTCATATCCGTGTTGTTTATTGAATGACCATTCTACCGAATGGACTGTTCTTAGTAACGACTGCGGTCTATGAATATTGGGAACATACGTGTAAAACGTAGCACTTGGTTTGAGATCTAAAGCAACATTCTGGTGTAAACTGATCGCCCATAGCAGCAAGGATATCAATACCGCTACCAAGATCCTTGATCTCTTAAACATATCCAGCCGGAAAAAGAAAATTGTCCTGCGCAATTATTATGTAAGATCACGAATCGAGTTTCTTGATAGCATTAAACATAAGCGAAAGATTGACGATTGCAGGTGATAGAGGAGATAGTACTGGCTGGTCAGTTTGCAAGAGTGCCAGTTGGATGCATAATTCGTTGACTTGCCGCAATTTTGTGTATTCTTCTCCAGTTGGCGGTCTTGTTTGTAAAGTGCGTAGAAATGAGTTTATTGAGTTGATTCGCGTATGGAATGTATCCAGTCCTAATTTTGCGTCGCAGGCAACCTGTGTTGCAGACTTCTGGGTAGTGTCAGCTGCATGGACTGTGTTGAGAGCCACTTGTTCGAATGGAGTGGATTTCACCTCGAGGGGCACATCATTGCCATCCACCTGAGCCAGAATATTCTGGCCAACTTGGAGAACCAGTGGTGGAACCTTGGTTGGCACAGAGACACCACAATGGTCTTTTGATTTGTACGAGCCAACCAGTTGGAGATGTGGATATATTTCTTTAAACAAGGCAATTCTTTTGTCGAGGTCTTGCTCTGTATCAATCTCAAACCCAAGGAAAAGTGAGTACCTCTCCTTGTCGCTGTCATAGACTCCCAGGATTGCACCCGCAGCTGGACCTTTTGTCCTTGTTTGGTGGTCTGAAATGTGGAGTAGAAGGAGCGGGTGAAGGAGGGCAGAGGTCATGGAGAGGGTTCTGTCTAGATGTAAGTACAACTGTACGTATTCGTCGTTGGAAGGGCCAAATCTAATTAAGGATTGGACTCGACTTTATAAATTATATATATCGGAGTTATTTAAATATTAGATATATTTAATTTTAATATGTATTGTTGAGATGATACAGAAGATTTACAGAAATGATAATATACCAGTCAAGCGAGCAGTTGATAGTTACCAGTTTTTAGCAAGAGAAGCTTACTAGTAGAAATCTCGATTATCAAAGACCTGCTATTGTATTGTGTCGTCTCTACCATAAGCAGATCGTTTTGGTGGAGAAGAACTGCATGGGGAATTGTTGGTGGGCGCACATATAAAAGCACCTATTTCCGCATAAACTGTAGGACCCGACCAATATGTCTTTCCCCACTGCTACTCTGAATAACGGCGTTATCATGCCATTGCTAGGTCTGGGAACTTGGTTATCTAAGCCTAAAGAGGTTGCTCTTGCCGTGGAACATGCTCTCAAGATCGGCTACAAACATATCGACACCGCCGCCATTTATGGGAACGAGGGAGAGGTTGGCGAGGGGATTGCAAACAGCGGAGTTCCACGCTCAGATATCTTTGTCACCACCAAGCTCTGGAATTCCCACCATGCGCCCGAAGATGTTCCTGTTGCTTTGGAAGAGAGCTTGAAGAAGCTAAAACTGGAATACGTGGATCTTTACCTCATGCATTATCCTTTGGCATGTGATAAGGCTGCTTTTCTGGCTTCAGGGGCCTCAGATCCAGTGGATATTGATTATATCGACACTTGGAAAGCCATGGAGAAATTACTGGATACTGGAAAAGTCCGAGCAATTGGGATTTCTAACTTCTGTCACAGCGAGACGAAACGCTTATTAGACGCATGTACAATTAAGCCGCAGGTTCACCAGATGGAAATGCACCCTTATCTGAGACAGGACAACTTCCTGAAATTTAACACGGATAACGGTATTCACGTCACAGCATACTCTGCTTTTGGCAACCAAAACTCCGCTTATGCAATCGGGGATGAGCCAAAAATCCTTGAACACCCTAAGGTTTTGGCTGTGGCAGAGAAGCTGGGTAAAACTCCAGCCCAGGTGCTGGTTGCTTGGGCCCTCCAGAGGGGAACCTCTGTTATTCCTAAGTCAGTCACTCCGAAGAGAATAGAGGAGAATTTGGTCGGACAAGATCTACAACTCTCACCGGAGGACTTTGGTGCAGTTTCAGATCTTGGTTATTCCATTAGGTACTCCGATTTTGGTCCTCTGGTTGGCTACTGGTATTACAGAGATCTAGAGTGTCCTGGAAAACAGCCATAAAAGTGGGGCTGTGCGGCTTACGATAAGAAACTTTTTTTTAGCCATCGCGCCACATTAGGTGGAGACTGGTGGAGAGCGGGTGGAGAGTAGATATATATATTAGTGTATATGTTCCTAGATGTCTCAATCAACTCATGACTGTTTCCGAAGTTCCTATCATTGATTTTGCCAGCTTTCACGAAGGAAGCTTTGAGCAGCGCCGTAAAGTGGGGGAGGACCTTGTCAGAGCAATGACAGATGTTGGGTTTCTCTATATAATCAACCACGGTATTTCCGAAGCTGATCAGCAGCGGTTGTTTGAGTGGAGCAAGACGTTCTTTGAACTTGGGGACGAACAAAAAATGAAATGTCAGCACCCAAAGATTGGGGCCCATCATCGTGGATGGTCCAGTGTTGGAAAAGAAAAGGTGGTCCAGATGGTGTTCGATCGGGATGAGATTGAGAAGTTGCGCACAATCCCAGATGTAAAAGAGTCTTTTGATATGGGCAATGAAGAAGTCAAAGATTTGCAGAACTTGTGGCCAGAAGAGGCAGATATTCCGGCTTTTAAGGAGTATTGTCTTTACTATTACAAACTCTGTACCTTACTTTCCAAGAAGGTGCTACGCGCAATTGCACTCGGACTGGATCTAGAAGAGGGATACTTACTGGACTTCCACACAAAGGCAAACAATCAGTTGAGGTTGCTTCACTATCCACCTACTCCTGCAGAGGACCTTCTTAACGGGAAAGCTGAACGGATAGCAGCTCATACCGATTTCGGAACTTTTACGATGCTATTGCAAGATCCATGTGGTGGATTGCAAGTTGAGTCACCACATAGTAAGGGGCAGTTTATTCCTGCTCCGTTTATTCCTGGCTCGCTTGTGTTGAACACGGGAGACTTTTTAATGAGGTGGTCCAATGACAGGCTCAAATCAACGCTCCATAGAGTTACCGCCCCACCCGTCATTCCGGGAACTGGAATAACTAAAGTTCGATACTCAATGCCATACTTCGTGTCTGCTGATAGAGACAAAGTTGTTGATTCCTTACCAGGAACTTTCTCTGAGTCCAATCCCAAGAAATACCCACCAATTACGGCCGGAGAGTATCTAGCCATGAGATTAAATGCTACATACTCTTAAAAGTTCATCTCGAATATTCACTTATAACAGAAAGAGGCTGAGTGTACTTACTGATTGGTCTGTAGTTGAAGTCTAAACCGAATCCCTTTGGACCCCCGATCTTCACACCCTTTTCTGTGTCGGTCCACTTGTTGCTTGGTGATATTCCAAGCACGAAAACGAGCAGCCCATACCGGTAATCGCTAGTACCGACAGCTTCGCCAGTAGCAGCATCCACGACAGCAATCAGGTCAGGAACAGAACACACAATTTCCTCTCCAGTTCCGTCTGCGTTTTTCACCTTACAATATATGTTCTCATTTTTGAAAGGGATTGTCATGGTTCGTTTGGAACTGTCCACTTCCTCTATGGTGACTTCACCCCATGCATGGCCCTTGAATAGTTTTCTCTCCACATTGACAATCTTGCCAGAAAAAAGTTGGATTCCGTTGTTGTTCACAGATTCTAGAATTCGCTGCGGAAGCTTGTCAATTTCAGCCTTCTGACGGGCAATCTTGACAGCTCTGCCAATTCTCCATGCTAGAGAAATGGATCCGTGAATGGTTTTTTCATACAAATCCTCAGCAGTCATTGGTGGATTGACAACACCCACATTGGAACCTAGCTCTGCCAAAGCAGCTCTCATAATGTTCTCAAGCAGCAAATCAGACTTGGAAGTAGCCATAATCACAGAGTTTCCATTACCGCTCGAAAAAACCATTGGTGCGTAGAAACACTCCCCGTCAGGAGTATATACCACTGGAATAGTCTGCCAATGGGTAGGATATGCTCTGCCCATAAGATCACAGTCAACAACAGGGAGGTTTAATCTCGAGGATGATGAAATCTGGAATGGACATAACCCATTACCGCCACCGATTTCAATGGGGAACAGCAACTCTGGCTTCTTGTTGATGTACTTAGCCATAATTTTGTAGGATTCCATCATCGCATCTCCAGGTAGTTGCTCGTGGGAAACAGTTGGGGAGCCAGCATAACAAACAGACACTATGCTGCCTTCTCCACTAATATACTTTCCGACATCTTCCACATCAACAACAGTCAAGGTATCACCTTTTCTGAGATGATTCCTAGCCTCCAGTAGGTACGAGTAAGGATTACCTCCTCCTCCACATCCCAGAATGTATGCACCTATAGCAATGAAATCTAGATCTGTTTCCGAAATCATCCATTGCCTCTCATCATTGATGGCAGGGATGTAACTGATGTAATCTACATCAACCTCAGTTCTGGTTTCTGTTTCCTGGTATCGTGAGCTTTTAACGATATCCTTGGTCCCATTATTAAATGCCTTACCGATAGAATCTAGACCAAGGTCCTGAATTTTGGTGTAGTCAACATCGGCAACGATCTTGATCACAAACTCAAATGTGTTTGGCACATAAGGGATGGCGTCAGTTGAAACATAGACTGTCTCGATGGTTCCAACCAGAGCACCTTTGGCAATTATCCTATCAAGGACTTTTAGTCTCAACTGTTCCAAAACCTCTTCTTTAGAGGTAGTACCTGGTTGCAAAAGTCTAATTTCGCTGATCTCGGCAGAAACCTTACCCATAGCTGCTCCAATTGCATTTGCAACGCTGTAAAATGAAGGCCTAATGACCTGTGCCGCCCCATCTAAATGGTCTGGAACAATGAACGAACCTCCTCCAACTGCCAAGACCATGATGTCGTCGGCACTGGTCTTCATTCTATCTATGGCCTTCTCCAACATGATTTTAGTCCGTTTCCTGAAGCTGTGGATAAGTTCGACTGAGAACTTTCCTTTCACAGCAGAAGCATCGCCAATGTTTAGCAATTCTCCCACTTGCTGGGTAGCAGCAACAGCAAAATCAGTAGCGGTAATCTCTGAACCACCAAAAACAAGAGCTCTTGTGACAATTTCTGATCCAACAGAGTCAGGCCCGACAGTCAAATTGCTCTCATTACCTCTGACGAGTGAGCCACCACCTAGACCGATACTCTCTACATGAGGCATGGAAAAATTCATCTTCACTCCACCAACAATAGAGTAGGATGACGATTGACGTGGAAATCCTGTGGCCAGTAGGAGCCCTATATCTGTGGTTGTGCCACCAACATCAAGCACAATAGCGTTTTTCCCATGAGTTTTCGCTAAGAAAGAGGCGCCTCTCATAGAATTGGTAGCACCAGAAGAGAATGTCCGGATTGGCAAGCTTAGTGCTTCGGCAGCAGAAAGAACAGTCCCATCATTTTGGGTGAGAAAAACAGGACAGCTTAAACCCAAGTTTCTGATGGCATTAGCAAACGAAGAAATGATTCTTTCGGCAAATCGAAGAATAGATGCATTTAAAATAGTGGCATTTTCTCTTTCAAGATACCCAATACCTGAGACCTTATGTGAAACACTAATCTTGGCATGGGGAATCTCTCTCAAAATAAGCTCCTTGACATACTCTTCCTGCTCCGGCTTCATGTGGGAGAAAATACCCACCACTGCAAAAGAGCTAATTCCCAATTCTTTTGCCTTAGTAACGTGCTCAATGACTTCTGATTCCTCAACAGGCTGAATCTCATTTCCATCCACATGATAACCACCATTTAGATAACCAATATAACCTTTAATTACTGAGGTGAGTCCACTCGGAAAATCAGAAAAAGGGTAAATTTGTCTTGAATATGGTCCACATAGTCTCAATACTGCAACTCTGTCCAGTCTGGCTCTATCCTGTTCAACAACAGCATTTATGAAGTGAGTTGTGCCAATTGTCACAGACGAAACATCCCTTTTTGCCACGTCATTACAATCGTCGAATAGCTTGGATATTCCCCGCTGAATGCTTTCAGAAACCTCCGCTGAAGTCACCATCTTGTTCCATGCCAATACTCCATGACCATCTGAGTCGATCCTGGTAGGGTCAAGTAACACAGAGTCTGTATTAGTTCCACCGACGTCCACTCCAATCAACATATCGGTAGACACAAACATATTGCCCACACATTTCTTCTACTTATACAGATATTTCTTATCAGGTTGAATGAATTTCCCGATACGGACGGTTTTGGTGGATATCATGCATCGCCCACCCATTCCCGATAAAAAAGGTGTCACAGTTAATTGAGCTATTTTGCAAGATTTACAACACATGGAGAAGTCAACCTACGTATATCTTGTGCCTGCTTCCTCATTATCCTCCCAGAAATCTTCCCTTTTATATTCTAACAAACCCATTCAGGCAGACTTACAAAAAATCTGAGAGTTGATCATTCGACGAACTTAGAAAACCTTCAATTTGCTCTTTAATTTACATCTATCTCACCTAAATGGTTAGCTACTTCTTCACAGTTGTTTCATAGGAGAGATCGATTTTTGATTTCGCTGATTTACAGCAATACGGAAAGAGAATCTTCTTCTGTCTTCGAGAGGGCCAAGTCACGCCTCTGGATTCGGTATCTTGTCCACATTTGTAGGACTAAAGTCGATACATAGGTTCATAATCCAGTATTCGTCAGAAATATCTTCTCTCCAAGGTCACCAGTAAAAATAGTGTGGATGAACTCTTCAATGGCTATCTGCATAACATTACAAAACTCTTTCTTTATACCAACTACCAGAATACAGGCGCACATTGCAGAAACCACATCTGTCGCCAATATCTTTGGCTCTCTGTTAGCTAGAGAACACAATAAAAGCTTCTGTAGACTTCGAGAGAACCTTCCTTTTTCTATCATCGGCAACAAATGAATCATTATTAGCTTATAGATAAAACCTACCTTGTAGCTTAAGCAGCCCCTTACTTTAGAAAGGAAAAGCTGTTTTGGGTTAAGAACATTTATCGAGATTTACTAGAGTAACTTCGGCCATATAGCTGCCTGTAATGAGAAAGTATAGCACCAGTTCTTGAGCTTACTCTGTCGGGCTTTGGAATAAAGCCTTGGTGAGTTTCTGGGATGAGTGATCTATGGAACTGTAAAGTGGTTAAAGAAAAACCTTTTCATGGTTTCAAAGCCCTGCAATCAGGATCTGTAGTCATGATAAGCCCAACTTTTCAATTTGCTGGAGTAGATGTAGATGGGCACGAGAAGAACAAGGTGAGGATCTAAAATGTTCTTGTATGGTATTGTACCCTAAAGTGAAGATCAACCCAATCATGGTATCTCCTGAAAGGAGCTCTGGCATAGTCAATACTCAAATCTTATTTGTTTGGTATTTATTACAAAAAAATGCTTTGACGGCTTCTGATGTGTTTTGAAGAGCCATGGTTGGAGCAGACTAAGTTGCAAAACTTAATCAGGTTAATTTGTCCCCAAAGCTTATACCCATTAGGAGGAAACGAGGATAGCCTATATACTATTTGCTACAAGTAGATCAATTTTAGACCATAGGGCAAAAGCTGTTCCAAGGGGTCATAGATCGGAGCCAACTTAATGAGCAAGCCTGGTAACATATGTGATGTCTGAGGCACTCGGGAAGTTCTATTGTTCCGGATTCTGGGACTGAAGACTTACTGATTAGTCTGAATTAGCAGCAATAGCACGCAGTGAACTGTATATTCCATAAGTAGTCAGTCATGTTTAAAATACTATTGTTTAACATTACCAAGAAACAACGTATTTGGTTGCCGATGCACCCTCGCTTTTAAAGACTCCAAGTGCCTTCTGGAGAGACTCGAGACCAGTTCCAACGATAACTGGGGATGGGGCTGCAGCAAAAGTTTTTGCAGCAAGTGCTTTCGGAATAAAGTCTTGGAAAAGGTGCGTCATTAGCCCTGGCATTTGTTTCTTGTACGATTCAATATTGACGAAATTCGCAGACACACCACGTGGGAGGACATTTTCTTCACTTAGTGGTGCATTAGACGCAACATGTTTTTTTCCATCTAGAGCAGCAACGACCTGCGCACAAGGCATAAGACCTCCCCCAACTATGGCATATGCACCTGCACATTTCTTTCCAATGAATGCTTTGATTATATCGTCGACGACCGTTTCGCTATGGTAATCAAAGACCTCGGCTGCACCCAGTTTTTTCACATATTCAAAATTCTTAGGAGAACAAGTTGTAATCACCTCATATCCACTTGCTCTTGCCAATTGGATAGCACAGCTCCCAACACTTGCGGCACCACCCCAAATCAAGACGACATCTCCCACTGGAGGGCAAAAAGGCTGGGCTGGAAGTGCAAGGTTCAGGTAAGAGTTCAAGTAGAGACCAGCTGCAGCAGTGGCAAGCCCAAGCGGAAGCACAGCGGCTTCTTCGTAGGACATATCGTCAGGGATCTTCGATGTGAACTCAGGCACACTCAATGCGTACATCTGGAACGCAGCATACTTGTTGCCCTGGTGGAGTGCACGAGACAAGGCTGCAACACGGTCTCCTGGTTTTAATTCTGTGACACTTGCACCAACCCGGACAACCTCCCCAGCCATGTCATAACCAAGCACAACAGGAAGAGAGATCCAAGGAAAGAAAGTAGAAGGTCCGAATTCTTGCTCGTAATAGTCAACAGGGTTGATGGCAACTGCATGGGTACGAACAAGAATTTCGTTTGTTCCTGGAGTTGGCATTTCTGCTGACAAAAGCTCAAGGGGCTTTTTCGCCTCAACTAAAGTTGCCGCAATGTTTTCTTCAAAATCAGTCATCAGACGATGGTATACAGCAAGAGTACGAGATCATGATCAATTTATACAAAAAATTTGAATCACTATGGATTCAATTCGACAGCGGGAGATAATTAAAAGAACGCTTCAAAGAGTTAAATCCGGATTTTGTAAGATTTCCGGCCATTCGAGCTATCTCCGATGGGAGAAACTTGAACTTTGGTGTAAAGATGTAAAATAATCGCCGCGTGATAGAAATTTGTCTTGCGCACGCCTGAAAAACGCGGACGGTGGGCACGATCAGATAGATAAGATAGCACGAGTGGTCTTAATTTATAGTCCCAAAATGGTATAAATTGTATTTTGCTTAGCTTTCCAAGCATGCCTGAACCACTAATCAAAACCTTACTCGAGCAACTGCCTCTGATCGACTTTGACCAGTTTTTACATGGCTCTGTGGATGAAAGACGGCGTATAGCTGAAAAGATATACGAGGCCATGAGAGATGTCGGATTTCTGTACCTGGCCAATCATGGTATCTCACAGGACAAGATTAACCAAAGCTTTGCTTGGAGTAAGAAGTTCTTTGATATGCCGTTAGAGAACAAAATGAAGTGTCCGCATCCACCCCTTGCCTGCCACCATACTGGTTATTCGTACATTGGCCGTGAAAAAGTATCCCAGCTTGGTCTTAACCCAGAGCTAAACAATGTGGAGGAGGCACGTAAGCATCCCGATGTGAAAGAGTCGTTCGAAATGAATAACGAGACTGATGAGTTGTACTTCAATTTTTGGCCGGAAGAGAGGGATATTTCTGGCTTTAGACGATTTATGGTGGATTTCTGGAATGAGTGTTTCTGGCTGAGTAGGGAGCTTTTAAGGGCCATTGCACTGGGCATGGGACTGGAAGAAAACTATTTAGTGGATTGCCATTCTCACGGAATCAATCAGCTGCGACTGCTACATTATCCACCAACAGCAGAAGCTGAACTCAAGACTGGAGAGAAAGAGAGGATTGGTGCACATACAGACTTTGGCACACTGACCATGCTTTTGCAGGACGAAACTGGCGGTTTGGAAATTGAAGATCCACATACTCCGGGAAAATTTTTGCCTGGCTATCCGATTCCAGGAACCATTGTAGTCAATATTGGCGACTTCCTTATGAGATGGTCAAACGATCGGCTGAAAAGTACGCTTCACCGAGTTCGTGCTCCATTTAGTGACTCAGAAACTGGTATCTCTAAGGCAAGATACTCTATTCCGTATTTTATTAATGCCAACAGAGATGTGACCATTGATTGTCTTCCAGGCTGTTGGGATGACGAGCATCCAAAGCAGTACGAGCCAATAAATGCACAAGTGTATATTGAGAGACGAATGAATCCTACGTACTAAATTATGACACCCTGCTATCTTCTCCACCAAAGTGCACTGCCAAGATCTATCGCGCCCACCCGCACTAACCTTTAAATTTTACAAACTCCAGTGCGATAAGAGAGACACCTGTGGAATCAGGAGTAGATATCCGTTAGAAAAAAGATATAAATAATTGCCCTCCCCTCATATCTGTCTTCCGAATATTGTCAGCAATGTCTCAAGACTGGAAAATACACGATTTGGGGATCCCAAACCCGTTCGACGATCCGTGGGTCGTCAGAATGGTGAGAAACCCTGAAAAATTACCAGCCTCGGAGCTCTGGGCTGTTCCGAAGGATACTGACCCTGACTACCAAAATGACAAGTGGACAAACAGAGATTTGATTCCTATCCCCAAAGAAAGACAAACATGGACTGCTCTTTCATATTTTGGATACTGGGCCGTTGCCGGTATGGGTATTCCCACGTGGTCTACAGGGTCGTCGGCCATTGCGTACGGACTCAACTGTAAGCAGGCTCTGGGAGCTATTGCAGGTGGCTCTATGATTGTCGGTATAATTGCCGTTCTTGTCGGTATAATTGGCCAGAAATGCAGAATCGGATACACCGTTTCTTCTCGAGCAGCTTTTGGCTTTTATGGTTGTTATCTTCCTATTGCAATAAAGTCTTTTATCGCTTGTATCTGGCAAGGATTACACTTCTACTACATGGGTCAGGGACTTGTGGGTACACTTGGGTCACTTTCGCCTGTCTTTATTAGTGGCCATATGGGAACACCATTCTCAGATTGGAGTCCCTTGCAAAGAAACGAGCTTGTTGGTGTGTTTCTTTCCATCATTCTGTTCTGCTTTATGATGTTAATTCCTCCTGAGAAGATGCAACCGATGGTCCACATCTCGTTCGTGCTGCAGACAGGTTCTTTTTTCGGGCTCATGGGATGGGCGATCCATGCAAATGGAGGGAAACTCGGTCCTTTATGGGACGCGCCGTCATCTACTGGTACAAACCCAACTTGGGCAGCATTTTACATGATTACTAACATTTGCGGATCCAACTCGGGTGTCCTTGGTCAAAGTGACTGGACAAGATACACAAAGACTCGCTTTGCTCCAAATTTCAGTCAGATTATTACTGCTCCAGTGACCCTGTTCCTCACTGCAGCAATGGGAATCTTTGCCTCTGCTGCAATGGAGCCGGTTCTCGGAAAGATTTACTGGAACCCAGTGACTCTTTTACCAGAGATCCTCAAGTACTATAACTTCAGTCCAGCTGCTCGTGCCGGTATATTCTTCGCCTCTTTTGGAATTGTTTCTGGCCAGCTGTGGCAGGCTGTCCTTCTTACTGCTACCAGTACAGGAATGGACATTTCTGGTTTTTGTCCGAAATACATCAACATTCGTCGTGGCAGTTACATCATGACTGTTATTGGAATTGCATGTCAGCCATGGAAGTTACTCGCTACCTCAAATACCTTTCTGACTGTCCTCAACGGATTCTCTGTTTTCGTTGGTCCGCTCGTCGGTGGTGCAATTGCAGATTTTTTTGTTGTTAGAAGAATGAAGTACAGAATGCGCGATCTGTATAGATGCGAGCCGTCTATATACTGGACCAAATGGGGAATGAACTGGCGAGGACTCCTTGCGCTTTTAATTGGGTCTGCTCCTACACTTCCTGGTCTTATCTGCTCAGCAGGTGGCTACTATATGGCACCTGGATATCAGAAATTTTACAACTTGACCTATCTAGTTGGTATGGCGATCACTTTTGTCGCTCATTCGCTCTTTGGCTATTTTTTCCCTCCACCAGGTATTGGTTTGGAGGCTCCTTTCATCGAGAAGGATTCGGTTTACGATGTCGTCGAAAGTGAGAAGATAAACTTCATCACAGAGGTTACTGAGCCTGACGTTACAGACTCAGTTTAATGTACGAAAACATTTTATTTTAATTCCTATAGCAAATCATTGGTGTTACTTAAATACCAGCTTGCGTAACAATATATGGTCGACTTCAGCACTCTTCCACGGTGTTGACTCCAAGAGAATGCTGCAGTAACACAACACACCTAATATTCGCTGCTGCCGAAGTAAAAATTCAGTTCTCGAGTCAACCTCCTCTTCATGGTCGATAATCATGTTCAGATACTTTAAGGAGTCGTCCTTGGCAATAGCTTCGTCAATTCTGCTATTGAACATATATCTCATTGGATTCGGAGGTGCTGTATTTTCCAAGCTCACGGGTAAATCTTCTCTATAAGTCTCATAACACCATAGAGACAGACATGAAAGTGAAATGTATTTCGAAAGATGAGGAATACAAGAAATAATCTCCCTATTAAGAAAGACAGTGCGTAGGAGTTTGCACGCGTTGACCAAAGTATCCTGAGCATTTGAGCTTCTCATCCACAGTTGAAGCTTGCCAGAGACCTCCAGCTTTGGGTACGGATTTTCACTTGAAGCGGCTGCAGAGTAACCTTGTGCAAGCTTCTGTATTGAGAAAGTATCGACGTGAAGCAACAGAAGTCCAAATTGATATTGAGTAAGGTTATTCCAAAAGATTGCAGATGTGTCGTATTTGTTTAGAAAAGCAGGGTCGTCGTTGTGCGAAGTCGTATGGTTCATCACGACACTGTTAGTAGCAAAAATCTGAAAATCGAAGTACTCCCGCCATCTGTTAAATGCGTCTTGTAATTTGATGGAAAGACTGTCTAGCTTTTTCTTGGACGCAATTCCAAGATCCTGAAGGCCCTTCCATTTCAAATTCCAAGTGATACTCAGTAGACCTTGCAAAAAAATGAGCCGTGAAAATAGAGGAAAGCAATTCCAATTATATTCCTTTTGATGCTCTTTGTATGGCTGCATGAGTCTCCGTATAGAGAATAGAAAATTGGGCCAGTTCCCCTCCTCCTTGATGTGTGGCATAATGTTGATCCAACTAGAACTTTCGTACTGTTCCTTTACCATCTCCTTTCGCCTCGGCATAAGTTCTCTTGGCTGTCTCGTGTATTCAGTAATGAAATCGTTTGCATCAACTGCGGACCAAACAGCATCTGTATAGGGTAGATCCAGTTGTAGTTCAAATATTGATATCAGCGCATTCCCCTCGTAAAGGTATGCTTGCTGAGAATCACAGATGTATCCAAAAAATGCTGCTCGCTTATACGACTCGTACAGGACCCATTCGTTCCAGTAATTGTTTAGTTGTTCTTCTGAAACAGACACGTGGGGAAATTTTGGCTCTTCCAGGCGACCAACCAAGTTTGGTAGATCAAGTACTCCAACAATAGTACCGTGGAAAAGCTTTGCTTGTTTATGTAAATTTGTATCTCCAACATTCGAGCTAAAATAGCTCGAGAGCAAGAGGGATTGCAGGACATCAATCTCAACAGTTTCACAATCGCAAACAGCAATGAGTTGCAATTTGATTAGTTTCAATTGTATTTGAATGGCTAAAGATATGTTCGCAGGTGATTTCGAGTAAACCATTCCAATGATAATAACCGATATCAACAAAAATGGATGTTTCTGAGTGCTAAAAAAAGGCTTATGAATGATCGGGTAGTTGACGTCAAAGTTGGACCAATACAAGTCTGCAAAATAAGCTAGGTTCGTTGGGGTAAATACCCCTTCTAGCTGCGGCATTCCAAGGACACGGAGGAGTTTCTCAATTGTAATCTGATCAAAAACAACCATTTTCGAATCACCCGTAACTCTTGAAATTTGAATATTGAAAGCAGAGTCCATGTATGAGCTGGTGATTAGTGGTTCGCTCAGGGGAAGAGTGTGTGCACCAGAGTTGGTATAGCCACCAAATAGCCAATCATAATTACCTGCTGGTTTTGCAGATTCATATGATTGCGTCTGAAGCATGCTATTCATAGAGATCTTCTCTTGCTGCCTGAGAGACTCGATCCGTCGCTTATGCACTTTAGATTTGAAGTGCTTGTCTCTCAAATCTCTTCTTGCAAATCCAATGTTGCATTGATGACATGGATACGGTTTTATGCTGTCATGATTGGCCTGATGTCTATTCAGATAGTCTATTCTACTGAATACCTTATGACATAAATTGCATTTAAACTGTTTATCTCCTGTCATGTTGATTAATATGAATGAATCATTGCTGCAGTTCAGTTCGAAGACATTCAGGGTGTGAGGTGTAGCAGATAAGATCTACAAACCTCCTATCTACGGCAGTGCTCAAGTTAAAAATCAATGGCGGGTATCACAGAGATCTGATGTATCAGCTGCTAAAGTAATTGATATCAAAGCTACCGCTACTATACTGAGTATTAACAATTTTGAAATGATTTCTCCAATCATATATATCTCGCATAATATAACCAATCTATGGTGGACAAAGAGGTGGGAAGCAAAATAATTCCAACCTGCTCGCACGGAATCTACTCCTTTTCGCTGTCTTGCTCCATTGCCTGCTCAATTCCTTCGTTTCTCTCTCTTGCAATTTCGGCAGAAACTTGACTTTGCACAACATGAAGTTTTTCAGGGTGCTCGTTTTGCCATTGTCTCAATTTCCAAGTCTGTCCAGTAAGGTCCCAGTAGATACCTCTAACAGAAGTGAAAATACCATCTCTACCTTCATAGAGTGGGAAAATTATAACGATGAAAGCAGAAATGAAAAGCCAGAGGATTCCAACAGTCACCCAGCCAGTGAAGAACTTCTTCGAAAAAATGTACTTGCTTCCGTACATTGGCATTGGCCAGATCACAAGCAAGGACACTGCCATAAATATACATGTGTACATGGCAACCTTGGAAGCCTTTCTCAGCAGTTCCTCCTCTTCCTTCGCAGCAGTCAATTTCTTACTCTCATAGATGTCGTGAGCGATAGCGGTCATGTGTGACTTAACAGGTTGAACCTCGGCATCATCCACCTTTTCAGTGGCATCAAAAATTTCCTCGGTCTCGTCAACTCTCTTAATAGTCTTGAGAATCTCCCAATCGAAGTTCTGGGAACCAAAGACCAAAGTAAGGATTGGAACGAAGACTAATGGCGACAGAAGAGCAACAACATTACCCGTGAGCATTGCATTGTCCTCAAAAGTGTTATTGACAGTGATTGAACCAAACTGCACCTTGGTACAGACCAACCAACTCATGATGGCAAAAGCAGTTCCAAGGATTGGAGACCAAATAGCTGCATGAACATTTTGTCTGGTAGAAAGCAAAGTCATGGCAGAAGGGAAAACAGCGGCAGAAATGATAATACCCATAAGCTCGTAAAGATATCCCATCGAGATTCCAGCATAGTACAAACCAGTCGAAAATGAAGACATCACCAATGAAAAGATGATCACCGAGATGTGCGAAGTGTAGATAAGTTTCTTTCCGCTTGCTTGTGGGTTGATGTATCCTTTGTAGATATCGTAGGAGAAAATCGAAGACACAGCGATAAACTCAGCAGACGAAGCCGAAGTCACAGCCATAAACACCATGAAAAGTGCAGCAACAGCACCACCCTTACCCATCATAGCGACAGCAGCATTAGGAAGCACCAAGCCAGCTGAAACCTGATCAGCTGTCAGGCGGTCTGGGTAGGTAGGGAAAGAAGGACTCTTTTCCAAAGCAATGCATGCCAAGCCCATCGTAGTGGAAACAAGCCATGGAACTGCAAACCAAGCAATCCCTCCAAGGATGTAACCAGGAAGAGCCGCAGCAGGACTGGAAGCAATAGCCTTGTTCCAGTAACCATTATCAAGGAACACGGTACCAAAGTTACCAACAATGTTGATGACGAAGAAGATACCACCAGAGCGAGAGTTCATGGTGAGGTAAGAACCCTCGGCATTGCCCTTAATCGGATGTTCACGGCCAGCCTCGGTAATTATATCCCAAACCTTTCCTGGTGATCCAAGAAGGTCACTGGTTGCGAATGTGGTGAAAGCGAAAGTAAGGATAATAACGATAATCGCAATGGTGTGAGCGTAGTCAGTCAAGAATGTGGCTTTGATACCACCAAACAGGGTGTAAACAACCACACCAACTGGAAGAAGAAAACAGGCAGCCACTGTGTGCATACCAGTCAGATCGCTGATAACAGCAGAACCTCCTGTAAGCAACATGGCTGTCACCAAAATGTTGGTGGCAATGGCGAAGAACAAATACACCCCATGCGCAGCAGGACCGTATCTGGCCTTGATGATCTCCAGGTACGTGTGTGCCTCTGGGGCTCTTTGCTTAGCTTTGATGGCAATGAAAGCAAACAAGATAATTTGAACGGTGGCACCAGAAGCATAATAGAACCCTAAATAATTAGTTTATTTTAAATCAAAAACTTACCTCCTGACACTCCATTTTTGTAGACTTGGGTACACGATTGAAGTAATGTAGCGGCCCAAGTCCAAGAACTGACCACAGCAGCGGCGATCAAACCGGACTTAACAGACCGACCAGCCGCAACAAACTCTTCGGCAGTAATAATTTCTTTTTGATAACGACGGAGAACAAATGTCGTGAGTATCATACCAAGTGCGAACACGAAACCGAGTCCGACGACAACAGCATAACCTGCTCCTTGCGGAAGTGGCACTTCGGGGACAACCATGATTATTGGGATACTAATTACGTGAATAGAGAGTGTTTATATATAACTGAAAACAGTTTAATGTCTGGAAGCCTCCCCTGAACCTAGGTGCATAATCAGTTATTGTTTTTGAATGCGTCTAAAAATTTTCAGTAGGCATTTGGCTTAAGAAGGAGAATATCTGTCCACAGAAGACTAAAACGCTGCCTGGAAAACATCAAAAAAAATTTTCTCAAGCGATTATGGCATATTTTCTCGCCGTGACATGGCACGGTAACGGCTGCGCCAACAGTCGGCGAGAACAAGGCGAGCAAAAGAACAATGCAAAAATGCTTCCTAGTGCATAAAATTCGACCAAAGAGGAAACTTCTGTCTAACCAACAATAGCACAGCCAAAAAAAACCGTCTATCTTGTCCACTGAGATAAGGAAAAACTTAGGCAAAACTCAGTAGAGATTACTGGTTCTGTGCCCCGATCATTTATTATTGGCTGCCTGGTCAACTATCATACTGATTAAGATACAATATCATGTCTATCGTGAATTTTGTGGCCGAATTACCCAAATGCGAACAGCATCTTCATATTGAGGGAACCCTAACGGCGGAAAGGCGTTGGAAGTGCGCTCAAATTAATAGTTTGTCTATCAAGAATTGCCAGACATTAGAGGATTTAAAGAAATTCTATCCAACGGAATATGCATATGATGAAGGTGAGGATCCTATTAGGTACTTGCAAGATTTCTTGGAAGTGTACTATGACTCCATGAATGTGTTATTGACTGCTGATGATTTCTATAATCTGGCAATGGATTACATTAAGGTTGCTCAAGAACAGAAAATTTGGTATCTTGAAGCATTTTTTGACCCACAGGCCCACACATCTCGTGGGGTTTCTTTCAACACTGTTATGGAAGGTCTTCTGAGGGCCAAAAATGAGGCTCCAAGCTACGGTGTCCAATTGCACTGGATTATGTGCATTTTAAGAGACATGTCCGCGGAAAGTGCACTGGAGACGGTGAAATTGTCATATCCTTATCGAAATCAAATTATTGGACTGGGTTTGGACTCCGATGAACATGGGAATCCACCCAGCAAGTTCCAGGATGCCTTTATTTTGGGACGTGAATTTGGCTACAAGATTACATCTCATTGCGATGCCAATCAATTGAATTCTCATGAACATATAAAATATGTGGTAGAACAGCTTGCCGGTCAAAGATCGCCACCTAAAGTTTATGAGTTAGAAAATCCAGACCTCTATTTGCTGCCTCAATACCCATCGGGTGCAGACAGAATTGATCACGGAATTAATACCGCTGACAAAGAAGAGTTACTCAAACTTGTGAAAGCGTCCAATTTGGGACTTACTTTATGTCCCATGGGCTACCAGAAGCATCTGGGTCCTGAAAATGTGTTTCCCAAGGTCACCAGAATTGCCAAATATGGCATCCCAATTACTTTGAATAGTGACGATCCTGCATATTTAGTGTATTCGAAGTCTGAAGTTCTTCTTGGAGTTGCCGACGGCTGCAATTTAACCCTTAAAGAGCTATACGAATTTGAGAAAAATGCAATCATTATGGCCTGGACTCCTGACGTTGACTTTAAACGTAAATTTCTTGCGGAGCTAGAAAAAGTATATTTGAAGCATAGTAAATAGTGTATTAAAAGGTGTACCGGAAGTGGTGATTCTGGATATCTGTAAGATCCTGTTTGTCCACCTCTTCACCGATCTTGATAGCATCAATGACCGTCACAGCAACTGTTCCATCCTCCGTCTGATTCTTGTCACGCTTCTTATTCTCAATAAAACACAAGAACGCATAACCTGTAACACAGAAGTACATGATCACACAAGCAGCAAGCATTGCTTTGATACCAGTATGATATGTTGGAGCTTGAGAGTCCAAGAAAAATTGAGGACCGATCAAGTTACCAAGAGCATAAAATAGACCAACACTAATGGAGTTAAAGGCCTTCTTAGTTGAGCCACTGTTGTTGGAAGCAATCAGAGAAAGACACAGCACATACGGAGCATTATAGAATCCACAGATATAGACAGCCGCGAGACATGTGTTTCTGTGAAGCTCTGGAGAAATTTTCCAAAGCATAATGATTCCGGCCATGGTGACTCCCGTGGTAATGCAAATCATGATGTACCTAATGTTTTTGACAAAGTATGAAACTGCAGCAACCAAAAGACAAGCAGCCATAGCAACAGCAGCTTGAGGGGTGGCTAGAAGCATTGTCCTGTAGTTCGAGTAACCAAATCCTTTGATGATAAAAGTATTGAAGTTAGTAATGCCTGCGTTAATAAAGTTCTGAACGATAATAAAAACCACTAGTAACCAGTACTTAGGATCTTTCACAGTTTCCAGAATCTGTCTCCAATTGATATCCTTTGTACCCAAGTGAATTCCAGTTTGGTTGGTTGCAGTTCTTGCAACAGCACATTTCTTCTCTTCAGCATTAAGGAACCACGCTGATTCAATGTTGTCTGGTAACACGAAAAAGCAACAAGCTCCGAAAACAACAGTCACAGCACCGTACACCAGGAAAATGTACTTCCAGATAGCCAACGACCCACCCCAGTGACCAATTCCATATCCAAAGATACCGTTAAAGATTCCAGCAAATGTGTTTGACCACAAGGCCATTCTAATAGGCTGCTCCTTCTTCGTGTACCAGGTCGTGGAAATGATAATACAACACGGCTGAATTGCTGCCTCAAAAACTCCAAGGAAAAATCTAACTGTGGCTAACCCAGCAAAATTGTGGCACGCAGACATGCACATGAGTAAACCACCCCAAACAACCAATAACATACACATTGATTTGCAGAGATTTTTCACTTTAGGAAGGATGAAAAACACTGGGATTTCTGCAAACAAATATGCCATGTAAAATATAGTGGCGAGCCAACTGTACTCCTGGCCTTTCAAATGAGTATCCTCTTTTAGTCCGTAGAGTGCCGCATAGGAAAGACAGTTCTTGTCCAGTAGTTGAAGAAAAATGGTACAGACAAGGAAGGGCAGGATCACCAAGTCGATCTTAGTAACGACTCTCTTATTGAGCTTAAGTTCTTTTGCAAGAGTTTCTGCATCGTCCTCAAACGAAACACTGTCATTTCCATAAACCTGCTGCTCCTGGTCCTTTTCACTCATGATATTTGATGTAAAGACCAAAGAGTCAATAAAGGTTTCTTATATACTCTTCCGTTCCTTGTTGCTTTATATTACCGTTCGAACAAATATATTTTTAATGACTTCGGGTATTCCGATCACTTATCAAATTTTTAGAATTTACACGTCTTATTGTAAGATTCATCACCTGCCTATTATAAACCCATTATAGCCGATGTAGTCGTCAGGATCGAGCCACCACACGCTCTTGCCGAGAAGGTTTGCATTTCCTTCAATTGCAACCACACACGCGCGATTAGAGCCACAGTTGGCAACTAAATCCTCTTCAACCACCTCAGCTTTGAACCTCGAGCCTATGATGGATTCGTTCACAAACTTATATTTTGAGGAAATTTTGCCTTTCAAAAAAAGAAGTCCTGTTCTTCCAGCGGTACCCGACCCACATGGAGAACGATCTATTTGCTTGTCACCCAACACAAGGACAGATTTTTGATTTGGCTGCGATTCATCTGCAGGGTCTTTAGTCTTAACGTTGATGATATCCACCCCGTGAAGACCCTTTATCTGAGGAAATTCCTTACTTGAGATATCAAGGTTCATTGCAGTGATTTTCTCCTTAATCTCTGCCCCTAATTTTGTTATTGTAGCAGAACTTTCCGGCTCGACTTTAAGAATCTTGGCATCAACTTCTGCAAAGAAGTTAAACGCCCCGTTGAACATGATATCTCCTATAATTGGTCCTATTGAAGTATCTACCTTCAAATCCTCTTTAAATATCCAAACTGGGGTATTGGTGAATCTAACAAACTCGACATTTTTTCCGTCCCAGCATGCTTCTGTTTGTACAATACCCACTGTGGTCTCTAAATCAACCCTCATTAAGGCCGGTTTTTGAACGTATTTCTCCTTGGGAAGCATTTGCAACTTGATCATCGTGGTCACGATTGCGATCATTCCATGCCCACACTGGTCAGTGTAGCCGCTAGGGTTTATAAACAGTGCTGCCGCATCTCCTTTACCGACAGGTGGAATTAAGAAGCCTCCAAACATATCATAATGTCCTCGAGGCTCCCTCATCAATGATAATCTAATATAGTCATGGTTTTTCTCTAGATAGTTTCGTTTCTCAAGTAAGGTTGTTCCAGGCAACGACGGGAGACCATCCACAACTATACGGAATGGCTCACCGCAGGTATGAGTCTCTATCGTAGTAACGGTTTGCATACTCTTGGGTGGGAAATTTTCATCCTTTGAGTAACTTGACCTTCGGATTATCCGAGATGCTTTTACCTGTCACTATTTTGAAGATTACCTAATCTGGATTTTATCTCCCAGTCACGAGTTATTTTAAATAATAATCCTAGAAGATAGATTCTATTATGGTCGACCTTCCGAAGCCCGATTTCGAGAGACCGTGCTCGTATTGTAAGCTGAAAAAAGTCAAGGTAAGTGGAAATACAGTTGCATTCTAATTGTAAGTGTCGCGGAGAGTTGCCAAGCTGTTCCAGGTGCATCAGAGCTGGTGTGGAGTGCAACATCAAGGAGGAAATCGGATTCAGTTACAAGACAGTGCAAAATCTGATCGAACAAATTCAGCGAACAAACAAAGATAACATCATTGAGAATATATCCAATGAAGTTGGTAGCTTGATCGTTCCAAATGGTATTGGCGGAGGAGGTAAGTACATTGGTGCAGCCACTGGCTTGAACTTTGCCCGACTTTTTTTGAAGCAAATCGACTTGAACAAACGGTTGAATGATACACCAGTGAATGACTTACAGAAGTTCGACATGGAGATATCTCAATCGTGTGCGGCTTTACCGACTCAAAAAGTTGCCAAGGTACTCGTTGCCAAATATGTCGATACGATTCAAATCTATTATCCGCTTTTTAATATTCCTGCATTACGCAACCTTACTGATGAAATTTATCTCAAACCGCATAATGTTTCTAACTACAACAAATATACAATGTTCATGGTTCTTGCTATAGCTTCAAGTAAGCTGGCTAACCAATCCTTATTACAGAATCCATTTTCTCCGCTCGAATACTATAATACTGCATCAAGGTATATGGAAAATATTCTCTCTAATCGGTCTGAAAAGTCTCTACAAGCTTTGTTGCTTTTGATAGTCTGGAATTTGGAGTGGAATGCACTAGAAGACGATAATGGAGACCTTTGGCATTTAAGTCGCTTCTGTATGTCACTCGCCATGGAATTGGGGGTGCATAGATATAATCCAACCTGGAATTTTGGAGAGGAAAGAAGCGAGGAGCGGAACAGACTTTTTTGGTGTACTTACATTGTCGATAGAAGTGTGGCGTTGAAATTCGGAAGAGGACTATCCCTTAGAAATCAAGCAATTGATACTCCATTACCTAAACTTTTAGCAGATGACTACACGTCTGATTCAAGTTCAGCATACCATCAAATTCAATTTCTCCCCTGTATCATGCTAGTCAAAATATGTGAGATAGCTGGTGACATACTGGAGAGTGTGTATATATCGAGAACTGTTGGAGCCAAACCTCAACTAGGAGACGACGAGCTTTTAAAGATCAGGAAGGATCTACAAACCAGACTTGATGTTTGGATGAAACAGGTTGAGATTGAAATCCCAAACTCACTGGCATGCTATCATGAGCTCAGGTCAAGGTATTGTGTTATTTATGTGATACTGTGCAGACCGTCTCCTTCGTTCCCTGTCCCTGATTCCACTACGATTGAGCTCTGTAAAGACCATTGTGTTCAATGTATTGACTCATACAGCTACTTGATAGAACATGGTTGGAAGGTTACCCCCACTTGTCTTCATGATCTGCTTGCGATAGGTCTGACAATGATCTATTGCTGTTGGAGGATTGACAGCGATGCTAAGGAGATTAAAGAGTTTTCTGTGAAACTGTTATCGATTATGCAAGAAGCCTGCAGATATTATGAGAAATACGTCCGATTCCGAAACCTTTATGAGACTGTATCTAGTGCAATCGTTGAACACCTGGACTCTGCAGAGCCTGCTGGAAAGAGACGAAAATTTTTGGATACTGCATTAAATCTTGAAGAACAAGAGCAATTCGAGTGGAACGAATGGTTTGCGCAAGAAGTTTTCCAGGACGGTTTCCGTCAATTTTACGATCTCGGGAGCGCTAGACTACTTGATGGTTTAGGAGAATACTTCCAGGAAGCTATCAATCGTAATGGGGTAAATGCATAGGCGGTTTAGCGTTTTGAAGTTAGAATAAAAGTTGGAAAAGATATGAACGCTCTAGTTATTATTGTAATGATGTAGCTTTTAAGTCTACTAGCAGGCACAATTCAGTCAAATAGGTCCTGAAGCTAAACTCTAAAGGTTTGAAGCCTACCGATATTTCAGGTACTACTCTACGATGTAAGATAGTTTTAGTTGAGTTATCGCTTTTCAAAGAAGATACCCCAAAATGTCTTAAATATAACACCACGGAAACAGATTATGCACAAGGTTATTTCAGTTTTGTGCCAGTCATCAGCAGGAACAACTATTGATTGTTAATCTCGTTAGTTGCGAGGCGATAGGAATCTATGCTTAATCCATTCCCGAAAATATGCAGGTGCAAGGTGTCTCAATTCCCCATCTTATAGGCCAAGCGAACCTCACTTGAAAAAGATATTTTGGAAAATGCAGAAAGTCACCTGGGAAGAGATTGGACAAGAGGAAAACCTCTTGCTCTCGCCTGCTTACAAAAGTAATGGCCATGTTTTTACCTCTGGCAATGTGGGAACATCGCCATCGGGTGAAATTCCAGATGATGTTGCCGAACAAACAGAGAACGCTATTTTGAACCTCAAAAAAGTCCTAGAGACCGCTGGTTCGTCTCTCGACAAGGTTATGAAAGTGCTTCTTTTTGTTGCCGATGGAAGCTATGCCCCTGAGGTCAACAAGGTTTATGCAAAGTACTTTACAACGAAGCCAGCTAGATCGTGTGTTGTTGTTAAGTTTCCAAACACCAAAATCAAGGTTGAGCTCGAATGTGTTGCTGTCTATAAAAATATGGACTAGAACAGTGAATAGTTTGACATAAGAATCGACATAAAAATTCAATTTAACTCTTCGCAATCGTAGCGAGTGACGTACGACTTCCGTTGCCGTCATCAGAAAAAGCAGCAGCCTACATTTTTGGCTCTTTTGCCTACCAACCTTTGAACTTGCTGCTGTTCGCATCGGAAAAATTACTGATTATGGTAACTTTTCAATGGCTGCCGATCAATTTTCAAGACTTTTTTTATTTGTCTCAGATAAAAGTTCTGATATTCGATTTACTCTCGGTCACTTAACTCTCCTAATTAATATAGCCAATGGGGTTTAATTTGGGGTTGGTAAAGGGTCCCAAAAGTTGTAAAGGCATTAATGATTTTAAATCCTATTTTCCTGAAAGAGAATTGCGGAAAGGACATTAGATTCTGTGACGACCTATCTATCACTTTAATCTCTATGCTACAAGCTTACACTTCAAACCCACCAATTGGAGATCCCTGCATGTTTGGTCTTTCAACTTGCTAGTCTATGTGCTATACCCTTATCCTTGGCGCTAATGAGGCGAAATCTGCACCCTAACTTTCATCAGTTACTAAGTCTATTTGTAAATTACCGTCGTGAAAGTAGTTGTCCTGAAAAGATACATATCCTAAACAATGTCATGGACAATAAGGAATTCGGAAACAGCTCGGTAGGGGATTTGCTTGGATAATTGCGATTGAAACAGAGCTCATGATGAAATCTCCAATACTTTAGAAGAAGATCTAGAGTACTGGGCAAAACATGACGTTTCGAGGATTACTGGTCGAAACTTTACCCCCCTATTTACAGAGCATTTGAGATTTACTAGGTCAATTATCACGGTCCTATATCTGTATCCATATAACAAGGAAAAGATAGAGAATTAAAACGTTAGTTTGGATGGACCCTTAGGTATCAGCACCTGTATCGGATCCCATATTGCCACAAGGGAAGTACAAGTCATTTGAAGGAAACTGTGACGGTACAGATATTTCGGGTCACTGAGTTGGTGATTCTAGAGGCTTATTAGTGACAGATCCGGAAGCTGGCCGAAGAACTGATAAAGACGACAATTTTGCTGAAAGAGTAACAAATTTTCTGGCTCGGATATGGATGTTTGAGATACACGGAACAGAAATGCTCAATGGCAAGAATACAAGGTACAATTTCAATTCTGTGTACGTGGTTATTGAAGAAGGCTGCTAAGAACTGTACACTGTTGACGATTTGAAATTGCCAGCATCGAGTACGGGTGAAAAAGGATAGATGGATTTGAAAAAAGTTTTTGATACACCTTGGTTGAAACGAATCTCAACATCCGTAGACTAAACTGTAAACTCAACAATCATTGATACGAGCAATGGGTATTGAATTAACACAGATAGCAATCGAATTTCGGAGCAATCAACAGTCTGGAAGCTCTCCCGGAAAGGTTGTTGCTGTTTTGAATGAGGACGGTACCGCTACTCATCATGCTGCGAAGGCCACGGAGTTGAATTTGAAGAGAAAGTGGACACGAAACTTGTCCTTGAATTTGGTATGTACTTATTACCCGTTGTGCATGTTGTATTCAGCCCAATATATGGATAACGTCTGCGCTGTAATAATATATATCAGGACGAACTTTACGAAGGTGGGCAATCAAGATCACAGGATTACTCCTATTCAAAACTCGGTTTCTTGCCTTACTGTTTTCCGCTTCCAGAGTTCTACAGGAGTTCCCTATTGCCAGAATATAACTGCATCTGTTGTTCTCTAAGGCCTTGTCTTAACCTATCCGACAGTTTCTCAAAACTTTGCGACCTAATTGACTAAGTGTCTTCTTTGAATATGCAAAACTTTGGTGTAATTATGGCCTTTGTTATCTTTGTTTACTGTGGTACCAAGAGGAAGAATAATTTTTTGGGCCCGCTTCGTGGATATCTGCTAATAGTTGGGCTGTGCTCCTTGGTATATACACTTCATATAGATTTGCAGTTCACTAAGAATCTATCCATACCGATGAATGGATAGCTATTTTTCTTCTTGCTGGAAGAATCCTATCGAGTTATCAATGTTTCCGGAATATGCAATTCAAGAAGTACTAATTTAGGGAGGCATTGCTAGAAATCAGAACTTGGCTCAACATTATATGTAGGACCACTTCTGGACTTGGATACAGGAGCATCACAAATTGCAACTCTATCGTTATCTCAGCATCTCAAATATAGCTCTTAAGATGCCTTCTTTTGATACTACCTGCTGGTGCAGCCAAATGGTGTTCAATTCTGCAAAATACCTATCTTACCAAATTGTTAGGTCTAAGCATGTTGTGGAGATGCTTGCTATGTTTGTTTTAATAGCAGAATGTTGCATTTCAGCATTTTGTAAACGACTTAAAGTAAATCTTACTGACATGTATCGTTTTGGCCTACCGCAAAATTGTAGGATCCATCTGTATTGTTCTATTTTTTCCCACAGAGCAGGCCATGCTAAGAATGAGGTGGCTATTGCCAACTTTTTGGTACGATACTGTGTTGGAATGGCTATTAAGCCACACCTATCTATTCCCTCCCAAGTCCTATCCTATCAGGGTTCCAAAATCGCAATTTGGCTTCTAGTTGTACTTCAGTCTTTGCATTGATAATCATTCTGATTCTTGATATTCATTTCAACAGTATTGGTAATTTAGCGCTTCAAGTTAGATATGAAATCTATGAGGTGGAGTGAAATACTGAACTTAAGGACCTCACCGTTTTTGGAAACACAAATTTCAGTTATGCTATCTAATTTTCCAAAATCAAGTCGTTTTGCTTTATGAGTGAGTACGTTATTTTGCTAAAAGTCACTCGCTTAGACCCTCTTCTTTGCATATTGTATTCACTTAAAAACGAAAATAGCTCGGTGCAACTCTTTCCAGAACTTGCGTGGCTTGCCGCTGATACACCATTTCTTGGCCCTGGAACGACAACTAAATTCTTTAGCCTGATGGTCTGCACAGTACTGCCCTCAATAAAATCCATTTAATTTGCTTTGAATGGCTTTTTCGAATGACATCCAGTTCCCGGAGTATGAAATTTATAGTCAGGATCACAGAGGGGATAGGCACAGACAAATTCGCGGCACTGCAGGCTTCAAAACCGGCTCAGAAAGTGAAGTCGAACATTTATATTTCAATATTGGTGTCCCCAATAAGGCTGTACAAAACCTCATCCATGTGGTATCGATCATAAAATTTTGAAATATTCAAAAAGATCCATTCTCACCGTATTTACTACGCTATAACTAAGGCTGTTAACTTCGTAGCCGGAGCTTCAAGAGGTCTTGACCTCCAAGTAGACATACAGCTTAGTTCAAACCGAGAAACTATGCTATTGGATTATACAGGTCAAAGATTACAGCATTTGAACTGCTTTTTGCTTGAGCTTGCTGTGACAAGTCAAAACTAGACACTGTCGTGCTGGATATTGCGAGCCAGCAATCGATCGAATCTCTTTTGTTCACATCTCTGAACTTGCTATTGGAATTGATTTTGCCTTGATAAACGCAGAAATTGCTATTTCTGCAAGTCCAACTTTCAAGTCCTCTAAATAAGAATACATTATGTATTGGGTAACCAATTCTCCATGTACTATTAAGATTTATCAGTAGGCTCAGATGTTTCATGTCTGCTCGAAAAAGGGAAAAGGGATGTTTTTTTTGGATCAAGCTCTGTGGGGTAAACTAAGTCTGTGCTGGCGGCGATGCTATCCTCTATAATTGCATATGGAAGGTGGAAGGCTGCCTTGAACTACGCTTTCGGAAAATTTTGGATGGGGTACCCAAGTTTAATTTTAATTTTTGTGGTTTTAAAACCTGACTTGCTGTCAACTGGCATGGAAAAGTACTGTACTACTGAGTTTTTGATGATAATTCGCTCGCGGATACATAAATTAAGCCCGCCTTTACAACTCCAACTACCCCAGGAGCACAAACCGTTGGCACCATGACAATGCTGGACAAATAAAGTGATTTGTGCTTCGTCGTAATTCCTTACCAGTTTGATATGCGTTCTAAAATATATTTAAAGTAGGATGAAAGCCTTTTCTAAATAGCAGTAGCACTAAGGAATATAAGGCAAGAAATTTTCATGATAGTTTACTCAGATTTTTCGCGACAAAGATTTTGTTGTGGGTCGTATGAAGTAAAGATACAAGGAGCACAAATGAAGATGGGAGGGCATTCTAAAAGGCATTATTTCAATAAATGAGAATAAATGGGGACCAAATACTCATGTGGCGTAGGGGAGAAAAATGATTAACTACTGAGATCCCTCGTCGTAGTAAAAAGATGGTACTTTAGAAAAGGTATCTTCATAAAATCTTGGGATCTTTCGAGAAAGAAGAAGAAGTTCTTTTCGGAATTAAATATCAGCTATCCCAGAATTTCGATCAAAACGAAAACCAAAGGGACAAAGGCCGTAAAGGCTACCAGCTCGTTTTATTCTCTATTCGGTAAGTGTACAATTTTATTATCATTAAACCAAAGAGACGATAACCCTAATAGTTTTAGTAGGATACCAGAGGCCAATGAGTACACTTAACTGCAAATACATCCCCCAACTTGACTTTAATTTATGTAATCAATTATCAGAAGATATAAGAAACAGAAAAAGAAAATAAGCTTTCCGGAGATTTTGAGGAAGTAAGATTCAACAGCAAATAGAGCGAATTATTTCCATAATTTTGAAAATAAAAATTTCTTGACTTGGTGCAAATATAGCCTCCACATATGGAGAGCCAGTAGACCCATTCAGCTCTTTTTAAAAACACTATTACCAACTAATCTCCCAAAAAAGCTGTACCAAATAAGAACTAATAAAGTAAAGAACATAATATTACATTGTACTATACTAGCTAACAGACAAAGAACGTTTGAAACATGTAGATGCATCAACCAACGGACAAAGAACATTTGAAACACATAGATGCATCAACCAACAGATAAAGAAAATAACAAAGAACAACTATTAGGTGGTATCACATAGCCATCAAAGCAATCATAAGCAATGCACTTCCGAAAGCAGAGCTACCAACAAGAGAAGCTGCAGCTCCTTCATAGGTGGAAATACTTGGTAAGACTGGGTGAGCAGTCAAGGAGATACTGGTTTGTTCTGACTCTGTAACCAAGGAAGCTGGTCCATTTAGGGTCATTGTGATTCCCTCGACAACCGTTATGGTAGAAGAAGCAAAGCCTGATAAGAGCGATGATGGAACAGGGGATGAATTGAATGTTTGAGGTTGAGCCGATGATGCATATGGAACAGTAACAACTAATGTGTTTCCATTAACAACAGTCTCGATAGTGGTGTAGGAAGTGGAGGTTGGGGTTGGGGTTGGAGTTGAGCATGGGACTGTGACAAGGACCGTTTTTCCGTCGACAACAGTCTCAATCGTGGTGTAGGAAGTGGAGGTTGGGGTTGGAGTTGAGCATGGGACTGTGACAAGGACCGTTTTTCCGTCGACGACAGTCTCAATTGTGGTGTAAGAAGTGGAGGTTGGGGTTGGAGTTGAGCATGGGACTGTGACAAGGACCGTTTTTCCGTCGACGACAGTCTCAATTGTGGTGTAAGAAGTGGAGGTTGGGGTTGGAGTTGAGCATGGGACTGTGACAAGGACCGTTTTTCCGTCGACAACAGTCTGGATAGTTGTGTATGATGAGGATGAGTCAGTTTGGCTTACAATATTGTCAGTTGATGTCACAATAGAACTTCCTGGATCTAATGGGGTTGAAGAGATAGCAGACTGACTTGAAAAAAACGAGGTCTTAAGCGTGATAAGGGTGGAGCTGTAAGCGCCAGATATAACATTCGTGTTCTTGCTCACGGAGGAGACAATACCGACAGTCGTTGTTGGCGTACTTGTCTTAAAGTCGCTTGAAGTGACGGTGCCTGTAGTCAGACTAATCAAAGTGGTACTACCGAAAAGATCGCTAGCAGAAGAGCTAGAGTCTATCGGACCAGTACTGGAAGAGCCTGAGTCGGTGTTGCTAGCAGATAATGCAGTCGTAATAGAAAACGCTGCAGTTGATGATGATGCTCTGGCCGAGGAGCTTCCATATCCGTCTGGAACTGAAGACGACGATGCGACCGTTGAAGTTTCAAATCCGCTTGGAGCCGATGACTGTAGCACGGAAGACGTCACAAATCCAGTTGGAGCTGAAGATCCAGAAACAGAGGAGGATGCAATTCCAGCTGGAACCGAAGAAGATCCTAGGACCGCAGAGGAGGATGCAAGTCCAGTTGGAGTCAAAGATTTAGGCACAGAGGAGGATGCAAGACCAGTTGGAGACAAAGATTCCGGAACGGAGGAGGATGCAAGACCAGTTGGGGCCAAGGATCCAGGAACAGAAGAGGA